>JBBGZY010000630.1:2850000-3095383 GCA_037952925.1 Lithobates clamitans | reverse complement strand
GTTTTTTTTTTTTTTTTTTTTCGTCCAAAAGTTTTAATTACCGTATATACTCGAGTATAAGTCGTTCCGAGTATAAGTCGAGGCCCTAATTTACCACAAAAAAATGTGAAAAATTTATTGGCCCGAGTATAAGACGAGGGTGAGAAATGCACAGCTACTGTAAGTGGAAAAGAGGGTCAACAATGCCCATTTGCAGCATCACTGTGCCCATTTGCAGCCATAGGTCCCCTGAACTTCAAACTCGGTAGTTAAGGGTTCCTAGATGCCCCTAGCTGCAGCCAAAATTTGGGGTCTCTGAACCCAAAGGGTCCCAAAATGACATTGCTGCAGATGGACACAGTTGACCGAATTTGGGGCCCCATATCTTGGGGCCACTTAGTGCTAAGAACCCCAAATTTGGTGTGCAAACCCAGTGGCACTAGCGCCATAAAATTTCCAAAGCTGGAGTTTCTAGCACCAAGTGGCCCTCAGATACAGGGCTCCAAAAATCAGTTCAGAAAATGTCAAGCACTTTTCTGCAGCAGAGAATGACATTTTCTGAACCGGTTTTGGGGCCCCGTATCTCAGGGCCACTTAGTGCTAGGAACCCCAGCTTTGGATATGTTATGGTACCAGTTCCATTGGGTTCGCATACCAAATTTGGGGTTCCTAGCACCAATTGGCCCTGAGATACAGGGCCCCAAACTCGGTTTAGAAAATGTCAAGCACTTTTCTGCAGCAGAGAATGACATTTTCTGAACCGGTTTTGGGGCCCCGTATCTCAGGGCCACTTAGTGCTAGGAACCCCAGCTTTGGATATGTTATGGTACCAGTTCCATTGGGTTTGCATACCAAATTTGGGGTTCCTAGCACCAATTGGCCCTGAGATACAGGGCCCCAAACTCGGTTTAGAAAATGTCAAGCACTTTTCTGCAGCAGAGAATGACATTTTCCGAACCGAATTTGGGGCCCCGTATCTCGGGGCCACTTAGTACTAGGAACTTCAGCTTTGGATATGTTGTGTTACCAGTTCCACTGGGTTTGCACACCAAATTTGGGGTTCCTAGCACTAAGTGGCCCTGAGATACGGGGCCCCAAAGTCGGTTTGGAAAATGAATTTTTTTGCTGCAGAAAAGTGCTTGACTCGAGTATAAGTCGAGGGGGGCACTTTCAGCACAAAAAAATGTGCTGAAAAATTCGACTTATACTCGAGTATATACGGTACCTGTTTTTGTACATTTAATATTTAAGAAAGAGGTGTTTTTTTTTTTTTATCTGAATTATACCTACAAGTGAACTGTTTTGTTTAAATGTAAGACATTTTCTGTATCACTTATTAAACATTTATTACTTAACCACTTCAGCCCCGGAAGGATTTACCCCCTTCCTGACCAGAGCACTTTTTCCAATTTGGCACTGCGTTGCTTTAACGGCTAATTGCCCGGTCATGCAATGCTGTACCCAAACGAAATTTGCGTCCTTTTCTTCCCACAAATAGAGCTTTCTTTTGATGGTATTTGATCACCTCTGCGGTTTTTATTTTTGCGCTATAAACGGAAAAAGACAGGAAAATTTTGAAAAAAGATATTTTCTACTTTTTGTTATAAAAAAAATCCAATAAACTCAATTTTAGTCATACATTTAGGCCAAAATGTATTCGGCCACACGTCCTTGGTAAAAAAAATGTCAAGTGTATATGTAGTGGTTTGCGCAAAAGTTATAGCGCCTACAAACTAGGGTACATTTTCTGGAATTTACACAGCTTTTAGTTTGACTGCCTATGTCATTTGAGGTGATAAAATGGCAGGGCAGTACAACCCCCCCCCCCCAAATGACCCCATTTTGGAAAGTAGACACCCCAAGGAAATTGCTGAGAGGCATGTTGAGCCCATTGAATATTATTTTTTTTTTGTCCCAAGTGATTGAATAATGACAAAAAAAAAAAATTACAAAAAGTTGTCACTAAATGATATATATTGCTCACACAGGCCATGGGCATATGTGGAATTGCACCCCAAAATCTATTCAGCTGCTTCTCCTGAGTACGGGGATACCACATGTGTGGGACTTTTTGGGAGCCTAGCCGCATACGGGGCCCCGAAAACCAATCACCGCCTTCAGGATTTCTAAGGGTGTAAATTTTTGATTTTACTCCTCACTGCCTATCACAGTTTTGAAGGCCAGAAAATGCCAAGATGGCACAAAACCCCCCAAATGACCCCATTTTGGAAAGTAGACACCCCAAGCTATTAAGCTATAAGTATTTTGCAGCTCTCATTTGTTTTTGAAAATGAAGAAAGACAAGAAATTTTTTTTTTTTTCAATTTTCAAAACTTTGTGACAAAAAGTGAGGTCTGCAAAATACTCACTATACCTCTCAGCAAATAGCTTGGGGTGTCTACTTTCCAAAATGGGGTCATTTGGGGGGGGTTTTGTGCCACCTGGGCATTCCATGGCCTTCGAAACTGTGATAGGCTGTGAAGAGTGAAATCAAAAATTTACGCCCTTAGAAAGCCTGAAGGCGGTGCTTAGTTTTCGGGGTCCTGTACACGGCCAGGCTCCCAAAAAGTCTCACACATGTGGTATCCCCATACTCAGAAGCAACAGAATGTATTTTGGGGTGTAATTTCACATACTCCCATGGCATGTTTGAGCAATATATCATTTAGTGCCAACTTTGTGCAAAAAAAAAAATTTGTCTCTTTCCCGCAATTTGTGTCACAATATAAAATATTCCATGGACTCGACATGCCTCTCAGCAAATAGCTTGGGGTGTCTACTTTCCAAAATGGGGTCATTTGGGGGGGGGTTTGAACTGTCCTGGCATTTTATGCACAACATTTAGAAGCTTATGTCACACATCACCTACTCTTCTAACCACTTGAAGACAAAGCCCTTTCTGACACTTTTTGTTTACATGAAAAAAATTATTTTTTTTGCAAGAAGATTACTTTGAACCCCCAAACATTATATATATTTTTTAAAGCCAATGCCCTACAGATTAAAATGGTGGGTGTTTCATTTTTTTTTTTTTTCACACAGTATTTGCGCAGCCATTTTTCAAACGCATTTTTGGGGGAAAAAACACACTTTTTAAATTTTAATGCACTTAAACACACTATATTGCCCAAATGTTAAATGAAATAAAAAAGATGATCTTAGGCCGAGTACATGGATACCAAACATGACATGCTTTAAAATTGTGCACAAACGTGCAGTGGCAACAAAATAAATACATTTTTAAAAGCCTTTACAGGTTACCACTTTAGATTTACAGAGGAGGTCTACTGCTAAAATTACTGCCCTCGATCTGACCTTCGCGGTGATACCTCACATGCATGGTGCAATTGCTGTTTACATTTGACGCCAGACCGACGCTTGCATTCGCCTTGGCGCGAGAGCAGGAAGGGACAGGGGTGCTTTTTTTTTTTTTTTTTTTTTTTTTTTTTTTTTTAATCATTTTTAGTGTTATCTCAGGGAATGTAAAGATCCCCTATGATAGCAATAGGTAGTGACAGGTACTCCTTTTTTTTTTTTTTTTTTTTTGAAAAAATTGGGGTCTATTAGACCCTAGATCTCTCCTCTGCCCTCAAAGCATCTGACCACACCAAGATCGGTGTGATAAAATGCTTTCCCAATTTCCCAATGGCGCTGTTTACATCCGGCGAAATCTAAGTCATGAAATGCTCGTAGCTTCCGGTTTCTTAGGCCATAGAGATGTTTGGAGCCACTCTGGTCTCTGATCAGCTCTATGGTCAGCTGGCTGAATCACTGGCTGCATTCTCAGGTTCCCTGTTGACAGGAGAGCCAGAGAAAAACACGGAAGACGGTGGGGGGGGGGGGGGCATTCCCTCTCACTGCTTGTAAAAGCAGTCTAGAGGCGAATTAGCCGCTAGGATTGCTTTTACATGAAAGCCGACCGCTGGCTGAAAAGGATGATACCTAAACCTGCAGGCATCATTCTGGTATAACCACTCAAAGTCGTGAATGGCGTACCTGAAGACAAAAAAATGGTTAACAATAAGGCACAGTAAAATATAAAAAATTGCATACCTGAAAAGCAAACATGATAAAACATAATAATAAAACATTGCAGAATAGAATACAGTAATCAAGAGCAGAACAATAGAGAGAGAATAGAGAGAGAGAGAGAGAAAACAATAAAACAACTATTTTTTTTTTTATTTTATATATTTTTTTTTGTGTTACACTTTTTTTTTTTTTTTTTTTTTTTTGTAACTTTTATTACTGTAACCGGTTCCAGGTTCGGGTCTCTCAAAATGCGATGGCATCTTGGGAGACCCTGTGAAAGTGTGTCCTAGTCTGTGCAATGCTGTACCCTCCGCTAATACTCAACTAGTGAATGGTAGCTTTCAAAACATTCACCAATGCAAAGACCAGGATTGTCAGGACAGGAGGGACAATAATAGCGGGTGTCACGCCTATATCCACGCTTGCTGCAGACACAACATCTTTTTTTGGGGGGCTTCGTTGGGTAGGGGTACTCGGGAGGACATAAAGAAAATGCCTCTCATGCAGCCGACTGCATTTGGTTGGGGATGTTAAATTAGGGAAGTGCGGGCGCTGCAGAAGCTGTGGGTTCCCAATTAGGATTGGCGAATGCAGCAGGAAGGGCATTATGGGAACGACGGGCCTGTTTGTCTTCTTCTTGGTGGCAGCGGGACATTACTTGTGCTTGCCACCTCACCAGCTTGAACTGCACTTATGGGACTCGCCACGTCACCAAGTGTTAGTGCAGTGCTGGTTTGACTACGACTGGGGTGTATTAGGCTGCTGGCCAGTTCACCAAAACGCTACCAAAAAAACTGTTAGCGATCGCAGGGATCAGGCCTGACTCTGCGAACGCTGCAGTTATGCGTTTAGTGTTTTGTAAGTGACAGTGATCGCTCGATACTGCACTTGGGTGGGCTGGGCTGGGCCGGACGGAGGGGCAAAATGCAGGTGCTAGCAGGTATCTGGGCTGATCCCGCTAACACTGTGTTTTTGGGAACCCTAAACTGGTGGGGTGCTAGTATAGATCTGATCGGATCAGATATTGATCCGTTCAGATACTATACCACTAAGGGAGGCATATGCTGCGTGCGTGGGTGTTAGCGGTACTGGCGCTAACCTGACACTGCCTGGGGTGACGCATATCACCGCTGGGCGATCAGGGGGCTAAACCTTTATTAGGTAATAAATGGCGGGTGCCATGACCTTATAAAAAAAATAAACGAACTAACCAGCGTCACCCGTAACAGTTATACGGTGATCACTGGTGAAAGGGTTAACTAGGGGGCAATCAAGGGGTTAAAACATTAGGTAGTATATGGGGGTCCCTGACGCTATAAAACGCTGACGGCGAACCTAAATATTTACCTCCCTAAATAGCGTAACCAGTAACACTAATACAGCAATCAGAAAAATGATCGCTTAGTGACACTGGCGAGGGGGGGGGGGGGATCAAGGGGTTAAAACTTTATTAGGGGGATTTAGGGGGCTATCCTAGACCTAAAGGGGGCTAATACTAACTGCCCTACCACACTAACTGCCACAAACTGACACCAATGCAGTAATCAGAAAAACAAAAACAAAAAAAAACTGCTTGGTGTCAATGTGATGGGGGGGGGGGGGGGTAAAGGTGGGTGTAAAGTATGCCTGGCATGTTCTACTGTGTGTGTGTTGTGCACTCACTCGAATGTCTTCTCTCCTCGGCGCTGGAACGGAAAATACCGAGCCGAGGAGAGATGACATAATTTCCTCTGCCTCTGTGTACTATACAGAGGCAGGGAAATGATCTCATTGGCTGGGAGCGATCGCGAGGGGGGGGCCACGAATGGATGGCCTCCCCCTCCTCTCTGAACGCTCCCAGTCAGAAACCGACCGCCTCGGGCACCGGGTGGGTTCGATCGGACCCCCCGCCCGCGGCAAGCAATTACGTACCAGGTACGTGATTTTGCCTGCCCGTGCCATTCTGCCGCAGTATATCTGCGTTAGGCTGTTGGCAACTGGTTAAAGGGGTTGTAAAGGTTCGTGCTTTTTGACCTTAATGCATTCTATGCATTAAGGTGAGGCAATGACTGCCTCCCCAGCGTTTTCTTACCTGAGCCCATTCACCTGCTGTGCGCGCCCCCTGGCGTTCTCTTCTCCATGGAGTCTGGCCGTTGATTGGATAGATTGATAGCAGCGCAGCCATTCACATACAGTGACGTCGCCCGCTGGAGGGCGGGACCGAGTCATACACGCTGTCTATGGACGCAGCGTGTATGACAGGGAGCGTGCCCCAAAGCTAACCCCCTCGGATAGCGCTTCCCAGAGGGAGGTTAGCTATTGTGGGGAGGAGCCGAGACAGCCGCCGAGGGACCCCAGAACAGGAGGATCAGGCCACTCTGTGCAAAACCAACTGTACAGTGGAGGTAAGTATAACATGTTTGTTATTTAACCACTTCAATACCAGGCACTTAGACACCTTCCCGCCCAGCCCAATTTTCACCTTTCAGCGCTGTTGCAATTTGAATGACAATTGCGCGGTCATGCTACACTGTACCCAAACAATTTTTTTATCATTTTGTTCCCACAAATAGAGCTTTCTTTTGGTGGTATTTGATCACCTCCTGCGGTTTTTATTTTTTGCGCAACAAATAAAAAAAGACCGAAAATTTCGAAAAAAAACAAGTTTTTCTTTGTTTCTGTTTAAATTTTTTTGTAAATAAGTACGCTTTCTCCTTCAATAATGGGCACTGATATAGCTGCACTGATGGGCACTGATACGGCGGCACTGATGGGAACCGATAAGGTGGCACCAATGAGGTGGCACTGATGAGGTGGCACTAACGGGCACTGATAGGCGGCACTGATGGGCACTGATAGGCGGCACTGATGGGCACTGATAGGTGGCACTGATGGGCACTGATAGGTGGCACTGATGGGCACTGATAGGTGGCACTGGTATGCGGCACTGATGGGCACTCATAGGTGGCACCGATGGGCACACATAGGCGGCACTGATGGTCACTCGTAGGTGGCATTGATTGGCATATATGGGTGGCACTGATGGGTACTTATGTGTGGCACTGATGTGTGGCACTGATAGGTGGGCACTAATGGGCACAGATGGGCACTGATGGGCAATGACTGGTGGCACAGATGGGCAATGACAGGTGGCGCTGATATAGCATTGCTGGGCACTGATATAGCATTGCTGGGGATTGCTATGGAAATCCTGGGCATATCATTGGCATAATAGTGCCAATCAGTGCCCATTTGTGGGCACTGATTGGCACAGATTGGGCACATGTGGATGGCCATGGGGTACATACCTGGCCATCCACGTTGCCCCTTCCCTGGTGGTCCTAGTGGCATCCCTGGTAGTCCAGTGGGGTGATCTGCGGGGGGGCTGCGCTGATAAACAGTCAGCGCAGACCCCCCCCCTGCCAGGAGAGCCGCCGATCGGCTCTCCTCTACTTGCGTCTGTCAGACGCGAGTGAGGAAGAGCCGATCAACGGCTCTTCCTGTTGACAGCGTGATCAGCCGTGATTGGACACGGCTGATCACGTGGTAAAGAGCCTCCGCTGGAGGCTTTTTACCAAGATCAGTGTAGCGGTGTGTCAGACTGACACACCGCTCCACCGATCGCCGCGATGCGCGCCCCCGGGGGCGCGCTGCGGCATGTTATCCTGCTGGACGTCATATGACGCCCAGTCAGGATAACACAACCACTTCCCGGACGTCAATCCGCTATAGGGCGGGCGGGAAGTGGTTAAAAATAAATAAATAAAAACAAACCCATACAACCCCTTTTTAAGGCTGCTTTTACACTGGAGCGGGCAGGCGTTGATGGTAAAACGCTGCTAGTTTTAGCGGAGTTTTACCGTCATTTTAGCTGTGCTATTTGGCCGCTAGCGGGGCGCTTATAACCCAGCTAGCGGCCGATAAAGGGGTTAAATGCGCCTGTGTAGCGCCACTGCTGAAGCGCTTTGCAGGCGCTTCGGCAGCGGTACCCATTCATTTCAATGGGCAGGAGTGGTGGAAGAGCGGTGTACACCGCTCCAAAGATGCTGCTTGCAGGACTTTTTTTTTAACATCCTGCCAGCGCATCGTCTCAGTGTGAAAGCACTCGGGATCTCACACTGAGACTGTAGGGGAGCCGTTTTGCAGGCACTTTACAGGTGCTATTTTTAGCCTAAAGGCGCCTAAAAAACGTCCCAGTGTGAAAGGGTTCTAACTGTTGAGATAAGGGAAAAAAAAAAAATCGGCCTAATATATCGGCCCAAAAAAATCGGCATCATATACATATCCTCTCCCTCTCTCTTTCTCCCTTTCTCTTTCTCCCTTTCTCTTTCTCCCTTTCTCTTTCTCCCTTTCTCTTTCTCCCTTTCTCTCTCTCTCCCTCTCTCCCTCTCTCCCTCTCTCCCTCTCTCCCTCTCTCCCTCTCTCCCTCCCTCTCTCTCTCTCTCCAACACAGCACAGGATCACGTGGCTTGCTAAGGGGAATATATGTGTGTGTGTATGTATGTATGTGTGTATATATATATATATATATATATATATATATATATATATATATATATATATATATATATATATATATATATATAATATTTTTATTTATATTCTACAAAAAACACACAGCAGGTTTAGCCTCCATGTAGGATTTGGATGTTCAGACTCTGGGTCATTGAAGTTGGGTGCCTCATCTTCTTCAGTTGAATGTTCATCTTCTTCCTAATCATAGCCTGTTTGAAGAAACATTGTTGTCTCCCTAATGATATCACCAACACACCCCATTAGTCATCAACTATATTTTAAATTGTACAGCTCAACTGTTTAAAAGGCCATATTCTAATTTTAGAATAAATTAAAAATGGGTGAGTGAGACCCCTTTAATGACTACAGCAGTCTGAGGAAACTCTGCAGAGACCACACTGTAATATCTTTTGATAGATATATAAATATAATGAACTAACCCTTTTTTATTTGTCATTTCTTTTCTTTCAACCAGGAAACGAATGTCAGAAACTGAGCTAGCCAAGTCCATGAACGAGTTTCTTTCTAAACTGCAAGATGATTTAAAAGAGGCAATGAACAGCATGATGTGCAGCAAATGTCAGGGAAAACACCGGTACAGTATGGATTGTGTAATACAAATAGTACCATTGATTTCAATAGATTTTAAATTGATTTGAGTAGATTTTAAATTGATTCCGGAAAAGAGGAAACCTGTAATGTCAGAAACACATACTCGTATCTTCAAATGCTGGTTTCTAGACTGTCTTGCTGATTCACTGGGTTCAGCGCTTTTTTGAGTCAGTAACCAGGGACAAGTATGCAGATAATGTTTTCTTTAAATGCACCTGTTTTGGGTATTTGTTTTGGGCCTGTAACTCTGAAAGGGCTAATCCCAGAGACAAGTCGGGTAACTAGCGTTTCCTAATCGTTCATTAGGGGGCATTAGGGGACTCACAGGAGGAGATTTAGAGAAGTAAGACTTTGCAGCTACCTTCAGGACATTGGACACTGGCAACCAATCAGAGCTGTTGGGACAGCCCAGTATAACCTCTTCCACCCCTAGCATGCCACAATTTGGACATCTATTCTCTCTGCTGAGAGAAGTGTGTGTGTATTATAGCCTTGCAGAGTGCACCTGGATCCTGCTGAGCTAAATGAGCGGGATCAACCTGTAATGTGACCTCTGTTCACTGGGGTCCTCAGGGATTGGCTTTCACCAGACAAGTGTAGCATGGCCTTGAATGTGTAAAGCATTCTGTGGTTAGCCACACACAATAAATAAGTGCAATCTCCAGGCAACTACAGATGAGGCCAGAAGTTTTGAGAATGACATATATATATATATATATATATATATATATATATATATATATATATATATATATATATATATATATATATATATATATATATATATATATATATATATATATATATATAATATATAATATATATATATATATAATATATATATATATATTTCAAATTCTGCTGCCTCAGATTTTAGGATGGCAATTTGCATATACTCTGGAATGTTATGAAGAGTGGTCAGATGAATTGCATGAATTGTCATTTACTCTGAATCCCCTTTCCAATTGTTTGGGGCATCTAGACCAAACCTCGTCGGGAGAAGAGAAGGTGAGTGCTACCATCAGTCTTGTGTCATGCCAACAGTAAAGCATCCTGAGACCATTCATGTGTGTGGTTGCTTCTCAGCCAAGGGAGTGGGTTCACTCACAATGTTGGCTAAGAATACAGCCATGAATAAAGAATGGTACAAAAACTTCCTCCGAGAGCAACTTCTCCCAACTATCCAAGAACATTTTGGTTACAAACGATGCCTTTTCCAGCATGGTGGAGAACCTTGCCATAAGGCAAAAATTATTCCGAAGTGGCTTGGGGAGCAAAACATCGAAATGTTGGTTCCATGGCCAGGAAACTCCCCAGACCTTAATTCCATTGAGAACTTGTGGTTAATGCTCAAGAGGCAGTTGAACAAAAAAAAAAAACTTGCAACCTCCAAGCATTGATTATGCAATGGGCTGCCATGCAGAACACTGCAAATATTGACTCTTTGCATAAACTTTATGTAATTTTCAATAAAAGCCTTTGACACTTATGAAATGCTGGTAATTATACTTCAATATACCATAGTAACATCTGACAAACCGATCTAAAAACACTGAAGCAGCAGACTTTGTGAAAATTAATATTTGTCATTCTCAAAACTTTTGGCCATGGCTGTAACTGTTTGTAGCTAGCCACAAAGCACTTTACACGTCCAGGGCCATGCTTTACCTATCTGGTGAAAGCCTTTTTCCTGAAGACACATGTTGGGGTACGTCTGCCAAATGAGTAAAGATTGTCTGTCTGGTCTGCACTGGATGCCCTTCTGGAGCCTCTCCTGTCCATCTAAACCACCTTCAGTGAGCACAGAGTGCTTGCTCCTATTTATTAGAAGGTGGCATCCACTTGTATGTTTACTTTTTTCCTCAGGGATTTGATCAGGTGCTTCTGACAATCTAAAAGTGGGTGGCGCTGTTTGGGCGACACTTCGCTTAATCTGTGGTGTGCCCCTGTATGTGCTGTGACACATCAAGTTTGGGTGCCATGACAAGGCTCCAAAACTGTCACACAGCTTCTTGAAAGGGATGCGACATGTGGGTGGCACCTCCACCCCATGCAAGAGCAATGACACATTTGGATGTGCATGCACGGTTTTCCTTTTGCGTCTTCTGCTCTGGCAAGCAAGGTCCTTGATGTCTCTCTACAACTGTCACAAACAGCATTAACCCTTCCTGCTCCACATGGGTTTTTGAGTATCCTAATGGGACTTTTGTCTCGCTTGCAGGATGTCCGATCTTAAGCACAAAGGAGGTTCCTCTGTCTAGAGGCCCTTTTGCCCTTATAGGCCCTGCTCTTTAACCTGCTATTGCAGCCATGTCTGCATGTCAGACTTTAAAGTGTTACTATACCCACAACAGCAAAATCAGTCTGTATATGCAGTAAAGCATGCTTGTTATACTCGCTGTGGAACCTAAGATGTTAATCCTCTGCATGATGTAAAAAGGCTGTTTGATACAGTTTTATCCCATCCTCCCCTTCTTCCACTGTCCCCAAACTATCTCCTGAAATAAGAGGCTAGGGGAAAAGCTGCACATGTTCAGTTTGATGTGTATTGCTACAGGTGTGGTTTTTTTTTTTTCATGGGGGAGTGCATGTGATCAGCACAGGGCAAATAAGCACTGTCCAGAGAGAAGGTCAGGGTCAAGCAGCCTTTATAGGACAATAGGAGCAGAATCAAAACTCCTCTTGCAAGCTTTAACCAGACACTGATAGAAGTCACAAGACTGCTAACTGCTAATGAGAAAAAGTATTTAGCAGTTTATAATTACTAAAACTATTGCATGTCCATGTACTGTGGGAGAACAGATATAGTGAATGCAGAGTCCTGGGTTTAGTAACACTTTTTAAATGTCTGGGCTAGGGATATGACTAGTTATCCTAGTTCTGTCCTTTTGGATCCGTCGGTTCTCCAACAGTTGGAGCTTATGCTTTCAACTCTGCTTTACTACCTTGATGGACTAGCAGATATCATGCACCTAGTTTCCCACATAGAGCTCCTCTTGGTTCACATGCGTAAGACCTTTTGGATCTCACATGCGTAAGACCTTACTGCACATGCCCTTTAATAGGAAATGCCTCTTGGCACGATCCTAGACTTTTGATTAAGAAAATCGCTAAGGGTAAGTGTACCCTTTACCCCAAGAAAAGGCCTCTGTTGTGTAAGTAAAGTAGCTCCTTTAGTTTGCTTACTGTGTGTGGCAAAGTATGAGTGAGCCATGGTGATTATTGGACCTTGGGTGAAAATTGATTGCATTCATACAGTTCTGCTAAGAATGCATGTGTTTGTTGTCTGAATTTCATGGTTGTTCCATTGGTAGTTCAGACCTGCTAAAATGCAGCATGAGAACAAAGCTTTTGTGGTAGCACAGTTAGAATATGTATTTAAGGTAACCTAGTTTTATATAAATTCTCTGTTTTAACTGAAAACATCAATGTTTTACAGGAGATTTGAAATGGACCGGGACCCTGCCAATGCTCGTTACTGTTCTGAGTGTGGGAAAATGCATCCTGCAGAAGAAGGAGATTTCTGGGCGGAGTCAAGCATGCTTGGGCTTAAAATCACATACTTTGCTTTGATGCAGGGCAAAGTGTTTGATATAACAGGTGAGTTGGACCGATAAAGGGACTGGCATAGTTTCTGTGTGAATCCCCCTATTCACAACTTTTCAACAAAATTAAATTTGGTTAACCACTTGGGAACTGGCATATCAAACACTCGTCCTGGCATTGTTTCAGTGCTGTGATATTTGGACAATTACTTGGTCATGCATCACTGTACACAAATCAATGTTTAAGAGGTTTCATTTGGTGGTCTTTAACCACTGGGGTGTTTATTTTTTTTTACTATATAAAAGGAAAAAGATCAAAGCAAAATCGCCTGTTTCTCTTACTTTCTGTTTATAAAATAGTGCAAATAAAAATGCAGGGCCATTTGAAAACGCAGAAATGACCCCTTCTTAGAAAGTAGACATCCCAAGGTGATCCAATATTTTTTTTTTTTTTTGCGCCACCCAATCACGTTTAGTGTTTATGTAGAGTGGTTAGGTGGTGATTTGGCCATGTATATCGGTCTCTGATGAAAAGATCTTTTTGTGAGGGATCCTTTTCCATGTCCCAAGACTACCCTTGGGTCACTGAAGCCATTTACATTGAAGTCCAGGAACAGGTGGGCAAGGACAAGCCAAGCTTGACCTTTGGGCCTCGTTTACATGGGCAGCTGAGGGATGGTAAGAACAGGCGATTGAGCTGCAGTTTTATTGCCCCTTGACCGCCGAGCTGCAAGTTAACATGGGCAGCAATTGTAGCAGTGCAGTTAAAATGTTAACATCTTTCATCCATTCAGTTGCATGGGATCATGCCGCAACAGCGTTTAGTGCACGTGGTTGAGACGCGATGCTGTGGGCTTTTAGTGGTCAAAACAGGTGGGGAAGAGGGGACATGTCCCGGACCTGCCTGTCCAATTTCCTCTGAAAAGTGATCCACTGCAACACTTTTCAGAGGGTGACTTAATGCAGCTGCACATGTTAACAAAAACTTGTAAGGCTGGGCATTTAGCTATAACTTGTCTGTATTCTTTTGCAGAAGGTTGCATGTATGATTATTGTTGCCATTGTTTTTGTTATAGGTTTGTACAGCTCCAATATTTATTATGGAAACTAAAACAGATAAGATAGTGGTGCCCTCCAAAGCAATCAGTCAGCCAGTTAATATTTTTCTAGATTGTGCTAAATTAGCTTGAATATGATTGGATACTCTGATAACTGACATTATTTAACACAGAAGCCTTGCCATGTACTGTAAAGAGATACTGAGGCTGAGTTAAAGCTCAACTCCAGGAATTCACCTACTTTGTAAAATGTGCTGGATTAGTAGGGATTAATGCTAGCCATACACCTGTCGAAAAACCGTTGGAATTAGTTTTTAAAAAACGAACACATGGTGGTGAGAGCAAACGATTTTGCCATCATGTAATCAACGGACATAAATGAATTTTGTTTTTTGTTCGTTTTGTCCCATTTGCCTAGTGAAAACTGTTCGGGCGAGAAACACATTAACCTTTGCAATTTATTGTCTGTTCGGCTGAAGGTTTTTTTTTTTTTTTTCCTTCGATTCATTTATTTTTTTCAGCTCAAAAACCTCACAACCGGTTTTCGTTTTGCGCCTACTAACTGTACTATAAACGAACGAACTGTCCAAATGACAGATTTTCGAAAGATTTCATCTAGTGTATAGCCACCTCGAGTCCAACAAAGTGCATGTCGCCTTGTGGATTTATCCGTTTTACTGAGCGCTGGGAGTATAGCTATTACACTTCTGGTGCTCCGGACCCTCTTTTCTCGTGCTCCAGCAGCTGCTGTGCCCACCTCTCCGCTCCTCCTGCCCAATCACAGAGAGCTTTGTTTTAAGTGGAGTCATTGACAAAATACAAAGGCTTCTGTGAATATACAATGGAGAGGAGGAGCAGGCAGAGATGCTGTTTTAGAGAAGACCGCATCTCCTCTGTCAGAGCCATGGGAGTATAGTGATAGCTAGACATGCGTATCTTCACTGGTCTCGCGATTAGATTGATTTATCCTGTCAACGTTTCAATTTGATTCCACGATGCATCACGATTGCTGCCCATGGTTTTCTTCAAAAAATTCAAGCCGTCAGAAGAACTCCAAATTATTATTATTTTTTTTTTTAATTTGCTTTTAAATAAAAAAAATAAAAAAACACTTCCTGCGTGTAGCAAAGTCTGAACACAGCAGACAACAACCATATGTATTTAAAACAGTAAATACTAAATGGCACACCCCCCTGCACATTCCGCAGCACCCCCCTGCACTGCCAGGAGACCCCCAGTCTCCTAGGACAGCCCTGCCAGAGTACTCCAAAGGTAAAAAAAATACTGCCAGTCCCTTTTCATAGATCCTTCCTACACTGTGTCAGTGTCATTCTAAACCGAAGCCTGTAAATACCTTATTCGCTCCGTTTGTCCTTTCCGGCCGGTCACGTGACCGCTCTCCAATCTAAAGCTACACTCGGAGGAGGAGCGGGTGGAGGAGAACAGCCGGAAAGAATGGAGCTAATAAAGTATTCACAGGCTTCGGTTTAGAATGATACTGACACAATGTAGGAAGGATCCATGAGAAGTGGCTGGCAATTATTTTTTTATTTTTTAACTTTAGCGTACGCTGGCAGGGCTGTCCCAGGAGAGGCGGGGCGGCCGGATAACGTAATTTTGTTGAATCGAGATTCAGCCGTTCTCTGCATCGTTGCAGAATCGTTTATGGCTGAATCATGATTCATTGATTTAACGATTATTTTCAACACCCCTAGTGATAGCTGTACTTTTGGAGCTTCATAAAACTGTCCAATGTAAATTAAACAGATAAATCCTGTAGTCAATATGTGGCACCCCCCAAAGCCTGGCCAATAAACTCCTATTAGCTAGCATGCATAGTTACACAGTTCATAAGGTTGAAAAGACAGAGGTCCATCCAGTTCAACGTGTGTGTGTGTGTGTGTGTGTGTGTGTGTGTGTGTGTGTGTGTGTGTGTGTGTAATTTTTATTCTCCAGCAATTCCTATAGCTGTGTATATTCTGCTACTCGAGGAAGACTGAAAGTTGTTGTTTTTGTTTTTTAAAGTTGCCAACACCTCATGGGAGATAGTTTCATTTTTCTTTTTTTTTTTTTTTGTGGACTTTGGATGCAGTAATATGGCACAGTTGGTTTCTCTGTATTAATTAAGCCCCGTCTTTCTTTATAGAATGGGCAGGGTGTCAGCGTGTGGTAATCTCTCCAGACACTCATCGGGTCCCATATCACATTTCGTTTGGCTCAAAGAATTCAGTAAACACAGGACGACAAAGGTTTGTATCATTTTATTGTATGGAGAACAGGGGTTGGCCAAATATGAAGTAAAATGCAATAATAAATATTATTGTACCTTATGTATAATGTATTAACTTGTCTATCCCTATAGTTAGCTAGTCTATTAAAACTCAGATCACATGTTACTGTTGATATCACAATAATACAAGGTTAGCTATGAAACCAAGCACACGGCTTAATAAAACCAAATCTTTTTTTATTTCCCAAGAATCTAGGAAAGCGCTAACATAAAAAAAAATACTAAAGAAAGATATATTACAAACTTACAAATGATATAACCAGAACATAATACAAGAATTACAAAAATACTTGTCACAAGGCTCTCCTCAAGGCTTTGTATCATCGGGCTAGTCTCAGATGGTAAAGAGAAATAGCCATGTGGCTCAGGCAGCCACTCGGCTTGAACCAACAGCTAAAAGGGACGAATTTCCTCATGTGTGCCCTTTTTACACATTCATCCAGACCCATTCGTAACCCCCCCCCCCCCCCCCCCCATCATCCTGGCCAATGAGATATTGCCAAGAGGTAGTCCTTTTTAATATACTGCTCGTCCTGCTGTATTGGCCTCTGGGGGCAGCATTGTCATCACCAATCATCTTGGCAGCCATGGCTCTCTTTGAAGATTACTTGCAATGTATTGGCAGCAATAGACATTCTGGAGCCAAGCGAACGGATGCCGATTCTGATATGCTTCCAAGCTTTGATGTGCAACTTGCTACATTCCAGACCTGGTATCAACCAGGAAGAAACCCTTTTAAATCCATGGAATTGCAAGGATCAGCCTGGGTGATCTTTGGGAATAGCAAACAGATATGTAATGGATTTATGACAGATCCACTGGTTGATGTGTGTGAATGCGCTACTCCCATAATAACCACCACTTGCAATGTTTTCTTCCTATTAATCCAAATAGTCACTTATGCAAAATAAAGAAATATAAAATCATGTGCATAATCTTAAAACTCTAATCAAACAGAAATATGACCATATATTATCCAATACATAAAAAAAAGTCCTTCAAACGTGCTGCAAAAATCCTTTGATAATTAATCGTGACTGGCGTGCTCCTATGTTTCTTCAGTGATCATATGTGACTGAGTGAAACACCTCCACCATTCAGATTGGCCACTCACCAGATGCTTAATTAAAGATGCGCCTTTGGTTCATTCAAGGGATAACCACTCCACCTAAGTAACACTCCTCACCGGCTAAACTTGGACTCTAATGTTCCTCATTGGAAAGCATAGGGACAAAAAACGATCATAGCGCAATATGCTTGAACTGTTTATTTAAAATTCAAAGAAAATGTATCAACTCACATTTAAAAGTGCCCTCAAGCCGGCACAAAGCTTATCCAGCAGTTATGGACGGGTACTGGGCTGTTTGCATGGTCCGCCTGGTATTGTTGTGCGGCCTCCACGCTTGGCTTGCGCTCCAAGCCTCGTTCCCGTTCACGTCCGGTCACCTGATGCTAAAAAACTCCCAGCAGCCTCTACGCGTTTCGCATCACAGAATGCGTCATTAGGAAGCACGTTTGAAGGACTTTTTTTATGTATTGGATAATATATGGTCATATTTCTGTTTGATTAGAGTTTTAAGATTATGCACATGATTTTATATTTCTTTATTTTGCATAAGTGACTATTTGGATTAATAGGAAGAAAACATTGCAAGTGGTGGTTATTATGGGAGTAGCGCATTCACACACATCAACCAGTATTTCTAGCTCATCTCAATGAAGGGTTTTTTTGAATGCAGCAACCCTGACACATACGTTTAACACGGTAGTGGTTTTTGCGCCGGTGACACACATACAATAATTTATGACAGATCCAATTCAAACTCTGGATAATACCAAAATACTGTTACTCATAAACGCAGTAACAAACTCCAGAAATATGACATCAGACCATGTTGCTATCCAACAGGTACTGTACATATGTTAATGCCTTGTTTTCTCTAATGTATATTTCGACTTTTGCAGCCAAATTGGGATAACGTGTACTTTTAGATTTCTTATTAGATGCTTTATTCTGGTAACCTATATCTAGGAAAAACCCTACATGGTTCTCTTTGTTTATGAGGGGGTAAGCAGCTGTGTTTGTTGTAACTAACCCTGTCTGTATTGTGCAGGCAGATCTTTAGTCCCGGTTCACATTTGTGCGTGATCGCATTTGATTCGCACTGCAGTTCAAATCACATGTGGTATCCGTGCGATGCAGTTTCAGCCATACAGATAGTGTGGCTGATATTGCATCCCATTCGGACCAAACTCGCACAGGACCCTTTTTTTTGGTCCGCACCAGAATCGGATCGCATGGGTGTCCAAACTGTCAGTTCACAGTGTGATATGCGAGCTGACATGGGAGGTGTCATTAACATTGTATTGAAAATCAGAGCAGTTCGCATATGGCAGTGTGAACTGCTGTGCAAGTCGGGTGTGATGCAGGAACCCGCGGTTTGCAGGATTCCCACATCGCACAAGTGTGTAAACCCGGCCTATAGCAGAATGATGGCCGCGCGGTGGTTTTGGTATTCTGACTGGGCTTTATATGACGTCCAGCAGGATAAGCCGCGATCGCGTGCAGCGCGGAGATTGTTGGTGCTGTATGTCATCTCTTCTACCCCTCTCCTTGCACACACCCCCACCCCCTACTGCATCACCTCGGGGGGGGGGGGGGAGAGCAGTGTGCGCAAGGAGCGTGGGAGGAGAAATGTACATACAGTGATGGGGTAGTCTGTACAGACAGGCTCCCTAACTTGCTGATGCTGACTGTCATTGTCGGCTTTTAAATCTAATTGTCAGCTTTTCTTTTCGTTCCTTTTTTTTTTTTTTCTATAAACCAGTGCAGAACCAGAGCTGTCAAAGTACATTCCTCAGGCAGAGAGATAATGAAGAGATACATTGTATCTCTCGGTTCTTAGATCAAAGGAATGAACTTTTGCCTGCAGATGGGGGCAGTTTAACCACTTAAAGACCAACCCTTTTTCTGACACTTGTTGGTTACAAGTTAAAATCAGTATTTTTTGCTAGAAAATTATTTGGAACCCCAAAACTTTTTATATATATATATATATACCGTATATAAATTTTTTTTTTAGCAGAGACCCTAGAGAATAAAATGACGATTCTTATAATATTGTATGTCACATGGTATTTGCACAGCAGTCTTTCAAACACAATTTTTGGGGAAAAAACACACTTCCATGAATTAGAAAAAAAAAAAAAAAATCCGTAAAGTTAGCCCAATTTTTTGTATAATGTGAAAGATGATGTTGCGTCCCGTGAATCGTGAGAGAATCGTGATCTTTATTCTAAGCCAAAAAAAAAAAATCCTGATTTTCATTTTATCCAGAATCGTGCAGCTCTAAACTGATCAGTATTTTCTTTGAAAAAAACATGACGGAACTGATGAAACAAACTGAAGGCGGCCTAAGGACCCTTTCACACATACAGACTGTTTGTCTGTTTTTCATCCATCCGTTGACAGAAGAAAAACGGACATCGATGAATTATTATGGAAAAATGGATGATAATAGATCATCTATTTTCATCTGCTTTCGTCAACATTCTTTTTTTTTTTTGAACGGATGAAAGCCCCATTTCTCTAGTCGTCTGTCCAGGACAGCACTAGAGTGATGGGTTCCACCTCCGGAGGCAGGAAACACATAACCAGATCTTTAAAGGGCGGCTTCCGTCCCTCTTCCTCAGTATTTGTGTTTCCTCCACCGGAGAATAAGGCTGGATAGGAACTCTCCTTCCCCTGAGCCTGGGAGCTACCCATGGGAGAAGGGGATGGAGGTCTGTGTACCTGGCAGGTCTAAGGTGGCAGGCATCTGGGTCCCCCAGTCAGGCCAGCATCCTCCTGCACAATAGCCCGGGGAGGGCTGATGTTCCCCGCATGGCTGCCAGATGCTATCGTGCCTGGCGGAGGGGGGGGGGTGGCGGGGGGAGGAGGGGAAGCGTAGGCCTCGAGTTCTGGCCTACTGGAATGCAGGAGGAGGGCAGGGACTTCCAGTGCACCACTTACGGTTCTGGGTCACGTGGCGAGCGTGAATGACAGGGCCAGGGCGGTTTATTTGAAAAACCCGCCAGCCACAGATGGGACAGCACTACACCATAGCACAGTATGCCTGACAATGCAAAGAACAGACAGCATGGATGCAGCCAAACCAGGTGGCAGTGGCGCCGACCCAGCTCAGGTAGGCGGACACAGGGGTGCCTTGGACCTACGGGGAGGGGGGGTGCGGCCTGATGGACTCTTACATAGCCCGTTTTATGATCCCCCCCCCCCCCCCCTTTTTTTTTAGACAGGATCCGGACTAAAGAGTCTTGTGCATCCCGTCAGCAGCTGGTGGGGGTGAAGGACACCCATAGATTGCTAAAGTATTTGCTGACGGTAGTTTGTTTTTGTTTCCTTCCCTTCCTTTGCTTCCTTCTCTTCTCTCAGGCTCAGCCCAAAGAACCGGAGAGGTCAGGGGGGAAGAAGAGGTGTCCACCATGTGCAAACAAATTTAAGGAAGGGTGGAACAAGCCCCTCTGTAAACCCTGTATTGACAAATTGGTTTACAAGGAGGCAACGGGGGCCTGCAAGGAATTGATTTCTGGTGTTCAGAAAGAAATGAAGGCCATTAAGACCATGCTGGCAAACCTTGAAACCCCAAAACAACCAGCCGCAGCTCCCGCTTAAGCCCCAGAGGTGGGTGACGAATCAGTGGGAGAGGAATCGTATTCTTTGGATGAACCAAGTGAGGCGGCATCATCCAAAGATATTCCGAGCCAAGGGACAAGTTCACCCAGATACAGGCTCTTACTCGAGGAGGTTGATGCCTTATTGGGGGTAATCTACGAGGCGCTTGAGATTAAAGAAGAGCAAGTCTCCTTATCCCTATATGACCAGATATATCCGACCCTGAAAGATGACCAAAACAGGGTATTTCCAGTACACAGCGCACTGGTGGACTCTATTAAAAAAGAGTGGGTGGAACCGGAGAAAAAATAGTTTTTTTCCCAAAAGTTTGAAGAGGAGATTTCCTTTCAGCGAGGATTCCACATGTGTTTGGAAAAAGGTGCCCAAAATGGAAGCAGCCTTTTCTCAGTGCACCAAATCAACAGACCTCACCTTTGAGGACATGGGTGTCCTTAGGGAACCCATGGATAAGAGATGGAGGTACTGCTGAAAAGGTCATGGGAAATAGCCATGACAAATCTGAAGCCTGCAATGGCTACAACAATAGTGGCTCGTAATTTGGACCAATTACAAGGTCATTTGGAAAGTGGGACCTCCAGGAAGGAAATTTTGGATTCCCTTCCCATGCTCCATAAGGCAGCAGGCTATATGGCAGACACATCTGCTGAGCTGGTCAAGCTATCAGCAAAGACCGCTGTCCTTATAAACTCCTCTTGCAGGGCGTTATGGTTAAAATCTTGGTCGGGGAACCCAGCTTCAAAGGTTAGGCTGTGTCGCATCCCATTTGAGGAAGACCTCTTGTTTGGGCAGGATCTAGAAAAAGTCCTAGACCGTACTGCAGACAAGAAAAAGGCTTTCCCTACCAAAAGTATGAAAGCTCCAGGGAAACACTTTTTTGTCCCCAAAAGACAGGAGCCATCACAGGGACAGACCTCTAAGGGGTCAACCCCTAAAAAACAGTGGGGAAGGGGAAAACGGAAAGCTGTCCTGTTTTTTCCTCTCCTAAAAAAAAAAAAAAAAAACACCAAATCCCAGTGACTTGGTTCCCATGGGAGGGAGATTGGGGCAGTTCCTCCCACAGTGAGAAAAGACTACCCCAAACGCATTTATACTGAGGATAATCGGGGAAGGCTATCGCATCCAGACGTTTGTGACCACGCCTCCCAGGGATCCTCAGACGACGGCCTTATTGTCACAAATTGGCGACTTAGTAGACCAGCGGGTTCTTGTTCCAGTGCCACAGCAAGACGTAAACCATGATTTCTTTTCTCAAGTTTTGGTAGTAAAGAAACCATCGAGCAAATTCCGCCTAATATTAAATTTGAAGTTACTAAACAACTGGGTAACATACAAAAATTTTTGGATGGAAACAATCTTTTCGGTGAAGTCAATTCTTAGCCCAGATTGCTTCATGACCTCCCTCGATCTGAGTGACGCCTATCTACATGTCCCCATCCACGAGTAATATTAAAGTTTTTTGAGGGTGGCAATCCAGTGGGAAAGGCAGGTCTGACATTTTCAATTCAGGGCCCTACCATTCGGCCTGTCGTCATCACCCAGGATTTTTACGAAAATACTGGCAGAAGCACAGGCCCCCCCCCCCAAGACTGAAAGGGATAACGCTCATCCCACATTTGGCTGATCTTTTATTTTTTGCCCCGTTCGTGCTCCAATTACAAAGAGCTCTGCAGGTGGCCATTTCTTTTCTAAAAAAACGTGGGGTGGTTTATAAACAGGGAGAAGTTGAACTTAACCCCGACACAGGTCTTACAGTACCTAAAGTGGGGTTCCACCCAGGGGGGCCGTCCAAAAAAAAAAAAATTAAAAGTCAGCAGCTACAAATACTGCAGCTACTGACTTTTAATTGGACACTCACCTGTCCCTGGGTCCAGCGATGCGGGGGATCGAGGCCCCGCTCGTCTCCCCCCTCCGCTCGTCGGCGCCGGCATTTCAACTGTGGGCGCCGGGCTGTGGCTTCACAGCCTGGCACCCACTGCGCATGCGCGAGCGCCGTGATTGGCCGCTCAATCACCTGGGACCTGAATTGGGTCCCAGATGATTGACAGGAGGGAGGGAGCAGAGCGGAGCCCTTCCTGTGCCGAGGAGGAAGTGATGTCACCAGCCCAGGCTAATGGACAGGCAGACTACGATGGACCACCTAGCAACAGGCATTTAGAGGTAAGTAAAAAAAAAAAAAATATCCAAATGTTTTTTTGTTTTTTTTTTTAGAATTTTTTAGATAGGTTTGTTTTTTTGGGTGGAACCCCACTTAAGGTTCTTGGTGAACTCGGTGATGCAAACGATCTATCTCACAGAGAAGGTAGAAAAGGTGAAAGTGACTGCAACCTTTTTTCAAAACAATCTGGCAATTTCCCTCCACTCAGCTATGTCGGTTCTGGCTTTCCTGGTAGCAACAATTTCTGCAGTACCATGGGCAAGGGCCCATTTCAGGTGTCTCCAGGCCAATATCCTGAACAGCGGAGACTGACCTGTCATCTGCCGGCTTAGTGGGTCGATCCCTGCTGAGCAAGGGGAGTCAGTGAAAACTGATCTGCATGTGTGAAAGGGGCCTAAAGCTAAAAAAAAAAAAGCTACATCCGGGTTTGATCTAGGTCAGGTTAGGCAGTCCATACATTATTCAATTTATTTTTTTTCGTTCATACAGAGAAAATTACCCCATCCACACATTCAATGTATATGGGGGAATCCTCCAGTTTGTACCTTTTTTGTATTCTGACAGTGGGGAGACTGTCAGAATACTGTGATCAAGCATGAAAAACCCGACAGGTTGGCTGTACAGAAGTTGATCGGCCATACATGAATTGAAGTCCCTGCTGAACTGGTCATGCTCAGAGTCAAAGTTGGGGGTCAGTGTATTTGAGGTAGGATTAAATCAAAGTTTTTAAATTTGGTATCTATGTATTTTAGGTAGGATAAAAAAAGCGAAATTGTTTCTGGGTCCTACTGTGGGTACAAACATCACTTATGTGACATTGCTGTGATTATCAAGAGTAGGAGAATTTTTGTTTTGGGTTGTTCTTTGGTGGTAGGTCATAGTAATAGCAAGGAATATACAGCTACATTTTAAAATGTTTTGCTGTCTTGTGCCAGGTTTTTTCTTTGATAAAAAGAAATGGGAGATGAAAGCCCAGTTTCTGGACAATCCGCCTGGATGTACTAAGTAATTGCAATAATATGTACAGTTTTACTAACGCATGTCAAAGTTGCAAAACTGTGTTGAGGCGTTGAGATCTGTTTTAAACCTTTGTATCAGTTTTTTTTTTTTTTTTTTTTTACAGAATGCTGGAGAATCTGAATAATCTAAATAATACTATTTTGAAAAGTTTTTCTTTTAAGACTAAAGCGGACCATAGGCGGAACAAAGTTTGGCCTGTTCAGCAGGAACTAGCTAAACTTTGATCCATCTATGGGGGCAGGCTAGTTGTGCTGAAATCGATCAACTTCAGTACAACTAGCCTGTCAAGTTTTAATCATATGATCACTGCTGCTGGCTGTAGCCGGCAGCATTGATCATTGTATTCTGACAGTGGGGAAACTTTCGCTGTCAAAATACAATAGCGCAGGAGGGATTCCACCATCAACACAGTCGGTAAATTAAGCAATTTTTGCAAATTTTTGAATTGTCGGGATCGGCTCCTCCAAAAACTGTACTATTAGATTATCGTACAATTGCTTAGAAAGCAGTATTTTTTAGATTGTGTGTACAGGCCATGAGTCTTGTATGAAAGCAGACTACATCAGGAGCTTGCTATTACTTATAGGATTTTTTTTCAAATTATACTTTATTCAAACACAAAGAAGGGTACAACTCCATCACATAAAGGACAAGGTAGGCTTACATAGCTCATCAGGGGTCATCACATCAAGTAGGTCCATCTTCCACTATTGAGATTATGATGAATCCCATATATTTTAACACTATCAATACTACATGTCAAGTAAACCTTATCTGAAATAAAATAAGGATGATTGGAGCTATCCCCCTCATTTTCCATTTTCAATACATAGAGAAGAAGAAGAAACAGAGAGGGGGTCAGAAATTAGAGAGATGAAGAAAGAAGAGATAGGGGGGGAGGTGGGGGAGGAAAGGAGAAAGGATATATAGGGAAGGGGGGGGAGGGGCTGTGCATATGAGATATATCTGGAGAGGGTATATGTCCCGAGGGGTGTCTAGTGTATAGAGCTATCAGCATTAAATCGTTAAGGTCGGCGGGGCCCAGCTACATAGAGGGTTCTTTTATCGCCTATTTATCACTCCCCAAAAGTAGCTGTCCCTCATCAGAGTATATAAACATATTCCATCTAGTCCAGGTTTCAGAGAATTGTTCATTTCGATTTCTAGCAGTCAGAATCAAATCTTCCATTTGTTTGATATCCTCCACTCTCCTGATCCACGTACTCACCGAGGGGGGTCGTGTGGACTTCCACAACAAAGGGATACACGCTTTGGCCCCGTCCAGTAAGTGCCGTATCAATGATTTTTTTTATACATTTTACTCGATGAGTGAGCAGCGTGGAGCAGGAAGAGAGCCGGGTCATTTGAGACTTGACGTTCTGTGAATTTCTGGACAATGGACTGAACAGTCTTCCAGAACTGCTCCAGCAGGGGGCAGCTCCAAAAGATGTGGAGAATGGTACCTCTCTCCCCCTGACATCTCCAGCACCTGTCCGAGGAGGAAGGAAATATCTTATGTAATTTTGCAGGAGTATTGTACCATCGTGTCAACAACTTGTAATTCGTTTCTTGCATTTTCGTGCAGATCGAGGATTTATATGTAAAATGTATGATATTCTGTTTTTGACGTGCCGTTAGTGTGCATTGTAAGTCTCGCTCCCAGTCCTCTATGTAGTGCAATTTGAAGTCATTAGGTGGTGTAATGAGTAATTGATATGTGGCAGACAGGGCATGAGGCATAATATCTTCCTCTGAGCAGTAAATCTCGTACGTCGTCAGATTTTGGTCAAAACTCCTGGGGGGCGGTAATGTTCCAAGGAAATGGTTGAGCTGTGCAGCTCGCCAGAAATCTAAGTGGTATAGGCCGGATGGGGACATCAGTTCAGCTACTGTAGGCCACTTGCCGTTCGATATAAAGTGGGAGGCCTGAAACAGTTTCAATTCCCTCAGGGATTGAAAGACCGGGTCCGTGTATTACTTATAGGATTTAACATAACTTTTATGTTAGAAGATTGACGACTTTGTTGAGCACCACGCAAATTGCATCCTACTGTCCAGTCAACCTTTGTGGCCATTATAGGAGCCTTATTGGAAAACAGAGTGGCTGATGGTGGTGTTTAGTTCAGAAGTTGCAAGGGTCTTCCTTGCCTCATTAGATTTGTTATAGTCCAATTACCCAGCCGTATGAAGAAAGCGAATTGTAGAAACAAATAGTGGTGGAGTTAGGTTACACAGGCAGGATTTGAAATAATAAGGTATTAACCAGCAGTAACAAACCCCTGACCACAATGTCACCAGTCGAAACCATATACCGTATATACTCGAGTATAAGTCGAATTTTTCAGCACCTTTTTTTGTGCTGAAAGTGCCCCCCTCGACTTATACTCGAGTCAAGCACTTTTCTGCAGCAAAAAATTTCATTTTCTGAACCGACTTTGGAGCCCCATATCTCAGAATCACTTAGTGCTAAGAACCCCAAATTTGGTATGCAAACCAAGTGGACCTGGTACCATAACATATTCAAAGCTGGGGTTCCTAGCACCAAGTGGCCCCGAGATATGGGGCCCCAAAATGGGTTCAGAAAATGTCATTCTCTGCTGCAGAAAAGTGCTTGACATTTTCTGAACCAATATTTGGGGTCCTGTATCTCGGGGCCACTTGGATCTAGAAATCCCAGCTTTGGATATTTTATGGTGCTAGTTCCACTGGGTTTGCACACCAAATTTGGGGTTCCTAGCACTAAGTGGCCCCGAGATACGGGGCCCCAAATTCGGTCAACTGTGTCCATCTGCAGCAATGTCATTTCGGGACACTTTGGGTTCAGAGACCCCAAATTTTGGCTGCAGCTAGGGGGCATCTAGGAACACTTAACTACTGAGTTTGAAGTTCGGGGGACCTATGGCTGCAAATGGGCACAGTGAGGCTGCAAATGGGCATTGTTGACCCTCTTTTCCACTTACAGTAGCTGTGCATTTCTCACCCTCGTCTTATACTCGGGTCAATAAGTTTTTCCCATTTTTTTGTGGCAAATTAGGGCCTCGACTTATACTCGGAACGACTTATACTCGAGTATATACGGTACCTCTGTGGGTATGAATGAAAGTAGGTGATGCACTTCTATGGGTAAATGGCAGATTGAGTAATTTTTGCAATTACCATACGAGCCCTTTAAAAGAAGATGTTTAGCTTGACTGTGGGTGGCAATGCTCATTTAAATTGTCAGAATTCCTATTGCATTCTAATTTTTCTTTCTTTCTTTTTTTTTTTTTTTTTTTTTGCAGGGCTCCATCAGAAAGTAGCCCAACTTCGGTTGCTGATTTGCAGAATCTTTTGAACAGAATATTCCAGGGCTCTCCAGCTCAGATGCCCAATGGGAACATTTTCACCCCTCCACAACAACCCCCGCATGGAGCTCAGTCCCCTCCCGGACCGTCTAAACCTGACTCTGCTTCCAAGAGTGACACAAAGTCCAAACGGAAGAAGAAAATGAGGCGCCCTGTTCAGCGGTGATCAACATACACTCTCCTATATTCCAGCTGCCTTGTAATCAGGGTGGGATGGCTGGGACACCATTTGCACAACTCTTTCCTAACTATGTAGTCTCCTGTGGTTTTAAGTCAGATCATCATGTGCTGACTAGAACCAAGCTGCCAAGGGCTTTCACTACAGTCTTCTTTTGTTTTTTTCCCCCCCTATTCACCTTGTACTCCTGTTGCGGTGGTGAACAGCAAAGCTTTCCATTGCAAACACCTTTTAACAAATTCACAGATTAGAAAAGGTTGTGTTTTTTTCATTATAACGAGAAACCTATTCTCATACCAAAGAAAGCTGGTGTAGACATTTTACCGGAAATATTGCAAGACTTCAGCGCATGCAGTGCCTGGAGACCTGGGCTCTGGTGTGAATAGAATGTATGAATGTACATTGCGCCAGGAAACCCTATTGCTCCCAGGATTATATAGTGCTCTGGGACAATCTAATATAGTACTTCTTGCTTCAGTTATTCTGTTATAAAGCTGTGGAAATTGCTGTGAACAGTTTCAAGCATTAGAAAAGTGAAGGAGCAAATGTGTGTTTGTTTTTGTTTTTTTCTTCCTTTTTAACATTGTTAGTGAGAAGACGTTTTGTCCATTTTTGTTGTGAAATTACTTTCCCATATTGTCTTGTATGCTTCTTATTGTCATTTTAAACTTTACAAAGAGGAGTTGGTCTGAAGGGATTCCATTTACCTACAGTTTTTAGCTGCAAGAGGATTATTGTGACTGAAAATCATTCAGTGAAAAACTTCAGCATAGGATCAAGGTAATTTAATTCCAAACTCTCCTTCTGATACATTTGTTTATAGGACAGGGCAGAGAATTAAAGTAGCTGCTTAAAAAAAAACCAAAACACACCTGTAATGCAATTGCGTAATGTGCTAGTGTGCATCGCATACTAGCACATTATGAAATGCTTACTTTTAGAATGAAGCGCGCTGAGAGGGCTGACCTCTTCCCCCGGTTTTTCTTCCGGGTTCGTGCACTCGGGCTGTGTGATTGGCCAAAGCAGCAATGACGTCCCACTCGCATGTGCCTCAGTTCTGGCACGGAGCGCTGAAGTTTCGGCAAGGTATGCTGGACCTTCACAGTGTATGAGCCGGTGATGTCACCAGCTGCAGCCATATTCCAGCTACAGATATTCATTTTTACCTACAGGTAAGTCTTATTATAGGCTTACCTGTAGGTAAAAATTACAAAGCGGGTTTTACTACCACTTTAATCAGCTGAGCTGTTGGAGCACATGTAGAAGAAATGTAGGAACATTTGTCCTCTAGTGGATTCTTTGTAGCGATATACAGATACTGTAACCTACCACCAACAGGGTATATCAAAAAGAAAGCTGACCTCAACCTGTCATGGCAGTTCTGGCGGGGGGGTGAAGATTCCCCTGTTGTTCTCCTAAAAAGCAGTAAAGACTCAACAGAGAAATCTATTGGGGTGGCTTATAAATTTAATCAAATCAAATGAGTATAGACACAGCTTATAGGTATTGTAATTTACTGACTGCTTTCTGATAAGAAGTAAGAATATATGTCACCAATCATGGAGGTAGTGCTGTGAAAAATAATGTAAACTTGAAAGGGACTTAAACTTGCATCTTTAGGCTACTAAGTAATATTCTGTTATAGCAAGGCTTCCTAGTAGCTGTTTTGTTGCCATTCCTTGGGGTGCACTGCTTTTTCTGTACACCATCTTTTTTTTTTTTTCTTACTGTGACATCAGTCCAGGCTCAGAATCGCAGTTCTTTGCTATGGTTTTCTGAGAATAGTCTGCATGGCATTGGATACAATGGATCCACAGCAACCAACTGGTAGCTTTGGAGCTTTTCTCAAACAGATGATCTTACAGGAAGGTAGCAATGCTTTCCTTGCTGGTTACAGACGGGCAGAAATAAATCAGTATTAAACCCAAAAGCAAACATTTTATTATATTGCAGCTTACCAGTTCTTAGATGTGATGGTTATATTAGTTTTCTTTTCTTCCTATTCATTTTGTGATCCTGCCCGACAGTCTGGTTTTTCAAAACCACAAGCTCTCTTCCAGATGTGTTTACAGAGATGAGACAAACCGATTTAACAATGGCAGGGGTGCTTACAATGATCAGATTTTAATAATGTAAAACGTTTCTCCAAAAAGGGAAAAAAACTGTTTGCTGTAACGTAAGTTCCCCAACTGTCCCGGCACCAGGGACTGGCCTTATGGAAGAAGACTCCCTCTGCGGACTGGGGCATGGGGGGTGGTTGTCAGGAGTTTGAAGCTTGTCCCCTCACCTGCTACTCTCATCTTTATTTTTATTATTGAAAACATTTTTTTTTAATCTTTATTTGTATCTGGCTGATTTACATGAGCTATATTTAATAATATTAATATAAAATTGTGCTTGTGTAATCAGCCAGATACAAATAAAGATTAAAAAAAATCATAATATATTTTTTTTCTATAATAATGATGATTTTGTTTCAATACTAATAATTATAGATTTGCTGACCATATGAGCTCAATTATTCTTTTTATGAAAAAAATTTTAATATATATATTTTTTTTTAATCCTTATTTGTATATGTTTGGCTGATTACATGAGCCCAAATAAATATTAATATAAGGCTCATGTGATCAGCCAATAGGATACAAATAAAGATTCTAATATTTATATATACCTACTGTGTGTATAAACATGCATATAGAGAGACATGACCACAAAGTGTAAAGGGAGTAGTACTGCTGAGAGAAGGGGAGTGGGTGCCCTCTGGTGGTGGAAGGGTGGCAGGGTACTAGACCCACACATGGATCCAAAATCCCTGCACGTGCAGTGCATAGCGGGGACCCCACTACTGACAAGACAAAAGGCAGACACGTGAGTGGCCGCTAATGCAGATCGAGCCTTGTTTGCTCGCCACCCCCGCCGTGCGGCCAACAACAAGCTACAGCGGCCCGGGGGTTCGGGACCTCTGCTGTAACGCATAGTGTGAGCTGGAGTTTTAAGTTCACAGGTCCATTTAACACTTCCTCCTCCCAGACTGACATTGCTGCTGTCTGCTGTGCCCTCTCTGCTCCTTCATCCAGAGTGGGGGTCACTCTAATACAGGAGGTGCATTATTGGCCAGATAAGCAGGTAAAAACAAAGGGAAAAAGCCTAAAGGAAAAAACAAAACAAATGCAGCCACAACATCTAAGGATTGGTACGCTGCAATATATTACGTTTTGGGTTTAATACTGCTTTAAAGGGCCTGAAACATAGAAGCCTAAAGATAAAACTCTTGAAGAAAATCTGTCATGAGAGGTGTTAGGCCAGCACTGATGACCTTTCCCTGTGAAAATTAGGTTCTTGGCTGTTGTAATCCAGTATCTTTAATATAAGTAGTTCAGGATTTCTTACTGGCTGCATGCTTAACAAACCTCAAATCTGCTAGCTACAAGTTTTTCAGTTAGAGTAATCATAAACACTTTATCAGAACATGTATGCTTGGTCAATAAATTCTCTCAAAGCAACATGCAAAAGCTGAATATTTTCCAGGGGCTGTGAAATAAACCTCATGAGCCCCCTGGAAGCCTAAAAGAATGATATTGTTTGCAAATCTGATGATTTAGCTTGCTTGCCTCACCAAACTGAATTTGTCTAAAAGATTGAATTGGCCTTTTAGAGCTCCATGCACACTAGCATTTTTTTTAAGCTAAAAAACCAATGGTAATGGTTTTTTGTAGTAGCGTTTTAGGAGCGTTAGTGTTTTTATTGCATTTCTGCAAATCCTCCTAAAGAAAAATTTAAAAAAAAGGAGGAAAAAAAAGCTAAAAACAAAAAAAAAGCTATTAGTAGCGTTTAGGAACGTTTCTGCTGGAAAAACCCTCCAGGAAACTCTACAAAAATGTGTTTTTTTTTTTTTTTTTTTTTTTTTTTTTCCTGCTTCTAGATGTTGAAGCTCAAAAAAACGCTACTAGCCCAAAGTAGTGTGCATAGGATAACCCTGTTTTTAGCTTCTAGGAGCATAAAAAAAAATGGTCATAACTGCTTCTAGGAGCTTAAAAAAACACTAGTGTGCATGGAGCCTGAATTTTACAACTAAAAGTACTTGCAGAGCTATCTTGTAATGTGATCTAATGTTCCTATGCGCACTTTCACTCTGGCGCAGGGAGGCGGCGCTTTACTGTCGTTTTAGCTGCGCTTTTCGGCCACTAGCGGGGCATTTTTAACCACGCTAGTAGCCGATGAAAGGGTTAATAGCGCCCGCAAAGCATTTTAGGAGCTTAAAGCACCCCAAAGATGCTGCTTGCAGGACATTTTTTTTTTTTTTTTTAAACGTCCTGCAAGTGCACTGCTCCAGTGTGAAAGCACTCTGGCTTTCACACTGGAGTGACAGAAGAAGCGCTTTACAGACGTTTTAGCGCTAAAAATAACGCCTGTAAAGTGCCTCCGTGTGAAAGTAGCCATACAGTACAGTCTATCAATGCAGTGGTGGGCAGTGAAAATTTAAAAACATCTATGTCCACTGTATGCATTAATAATATGGTAAATCTTCCAACATTTGCATGTGATGTTCTGCCCTAAAGAGGAAGTAAACTTCCTCTGCAAACTTTTACCTATAGGTAAGCCTATAATGAGGCTTGCCTATGGGAAGGAATTGAAAATATCTCCTAAACCTGTACAGTTTAGGAGATATTTCCAGTGCATGCAGCCAGTGACATCACTGGCACATGCGCTCTGAAGGAACGCCCACGGGTGCAGTTCTTTCTGAGCCTGTGCCGTGAACGGCGGCTCCTGGGGTGCATGCGTGGGAGTGATGTAATTGTGGCTCTGGCCAATCAGCGCCAGAGCCCGAAAACCCGGGAGAAGCTCTGGGAAAAATGTCGGCAGCGGTGTGCGGGGACTGCTGCAACAGCTTCGTTTTAAGGCATTTCATAATGAGCTAGTATGCGATGCATACTAGCTCATTATGGCTTTATCTTGCAGGTGTTTTTTTGTTTTTGGGGGGAGGGGTTCAGCGGTTTACAACCTCTTTAAGTGCTGTATTCACACTTTGTACGAGTTTCCTTTACAGCCAGGAATACCAGCTTACCACCGTCAATTTTGATGGCACAGAGGCTGCATCCACACCTCTATAAAGGAGATGCGTTTGTTTTTTTAAATTATTTTATCTTGTTGAAGGTGTATTTTGAAACAAAGACGCAGCATCTTTCTTAGTGCACAACATCTTCAGCGCACCACAACAGAGAGGGGTGAATTGACCTCGAGTTTCAATCTCCTGGCTAATGACCAAGCTACCCTTGGCTGCAGCTAGAGACAAGGGACTGACTCTAAGCTGAGTGAGTAGACAGCCTCCCGTCTATAGATTTTGAGCTGACTGAGAGTCTTGTTCACCAACCAGAACAGTGTTGGTAGGCTGCAAATCACATTTTCAGAAGCTTAGGTTATTAGTAGTAAAGATATCTGTTTTGGTCCCTTTTTTCTCTCAGGAGGTTGCATGGGCAAGTGTAAATACAGCAGTTAGAGGAAGAGCAAAAGTGCACTTATTCTTTAAAGTGGTTGGCAGGCTGAAGGTTTTTTACCTTCATGTATTCTATGCATAAAGGTCAAAAACCTTCCATGTGTTGCCCCCCCCCCCCCCCCAATCACCTAAGCCCCTCTTGATCCAGCCATGTGCACAGGAGCCTCAGCTGTTTCGGGTCTCCCTCTCCTCATTGGCTGAGACGTCAGTGGGAAACATTGGCTCCCACAGCTGTCAATCGTAGCCAGTGAGCCAATGAGAAGAGAGAGGGTGGGTCTGAGCCGTGGCTCTGTGTCTTATTGACGCATAGAGTGGGGCTCAGGAGCAAGTACACACCAGTGCACCCATAACAAGCGGCTTGCTGTTGGGGCTCTGGTCAGGGGGGAGAAGCTAGGAACACCAGTGGGGGACCCAAGAAGAAGAGAATTGGGGCTGCTCTGTTCAAAACCAGTGCACCCATAACAAGCGGCTTGCTATTGGGCCTCTGGTCAGGGGGGAGAAGCTAGGAGCACCAGTGAGGGACCCAAGAAGAAGAGAATTGGGGCTGCTCTGTTCAAAACCAGTGCACCCATAACAAGTGGCTTGCTATTGGGGGCTCTGGTAAGGGGGGGGCTAGGAGCACCAGTGGGGGACCCAAGAAGAAGAGGATTGGGGCTGCTCTGTTCAAAACCAGTGCACAGAGCATGCAAGTATGACATGTTTGTTAGTTAAAAGACTAAAAAAACCTTTAATACTACTTTAAAAGTATCCATATGATAAAAAAAAAAAAAAATCAATTGCTGTCGGAGAGTGAGCTAGTGTGTTATCAGTCGCGTAAATACATTTTTTTTTTAATTCCCTAAGCTATAAACCTGACCACATTTTTCAAATCTTTGCTTTTAATAGGATGCTAAATGCATATTTGCTAATTTTTGCTTATGCAATCCTGTTTGTAATTGGGATTTACTGTTTTTATTTAAATATTTTCCTCTAAAACTCTTAACAATGCATTTTTGCTTTCAAGTCATGATGCTGTCATTGTCTGCCATGCAAGTGATTTGTACCAACGATCATCATAATCATATGTACACCACCCTGACTGTCTGCTTTCATTTCCCTATTTTATGCTACATACTCAGGCAAAGCAAGTGAGAAAGCCATCCCAAGCTTCCATGTGAACAGTATTTGAGATTAAGGATATGGTTTGTGGCTGCTGCAATGCTGGCTTTTTATTTTGGTCTGAGGTGGTCACTCAGATCTAGATCTTATTATATGGTAAATTTCTGCAGGAACAGTGTATAGGACAATCAATTTTAACAGGTTGTGTTTTTGTTTCTGAGTATTTTATATTTTCTGATTTGTACAAGTGTGATACCTCTCAGCCCTGAGGCTCATCCTCCTACAGGTGGACCCCCCTGTAATACTGCAGGATAGGTAACCTGGTGTTAACCTAACAAAAGTTGCTTAGGGATTAATTTTACAGCTGGGGAGTTGCACATTATCGAACCTGGTAGTGGAAACACCTCTTAAAATTTTGCTGATGTATATTTGTAATAACAGGTTTTAATATTAAATGACACGTTTGCTTTCTATGGCATTATGTCAGAATTAATTTTTTAGTACACAAGTGAAAAACTGCAGTAAAGAGTTATTGAGATTCGACTATGTAGGTGCTGGTTTTTGAGACCTGGAGAAAAAGTGGTGCTATCACAAAGTCATATAATAGCCTATTTAGTTGAACAATGAAAGCTGATTCATAGCCATGGCTCAGGATTTTTTTTTTTTTAAGAATATAAATCAGCCATATAATTTTGTTTCCATTTTGTTAGTGATTCACCCATGTCTGCACTGTACAAATAATTTGTTTGTAAGATCCCAAGACAAGTGAACATTATATTCTCTTGTAAAGCAAACCATGACAATTGGAACCCAAGACCAATGGAAGTGTGGCACTGGTGCCCACCTCTAAAAGAATGAGCATGGCAGCCCTAATTGAGCATATGTTCCATAGAATGCACCTTTCCTAATCAAGTCCTCTTAACCCTTTTTAGTTTTATACTGTGTTAAAAAGAGTGAACAATTCAATTGTGAATGGCTGTACAGGACTGAGGGTGAACTTCGGGACTGAGTGGTAAAATGGTCTTGTATCACATTTTGTTAAATTAAAACTTTTATGCTTTGAATTATGGTTTGGTGTAATCTGTTCATGACTTGGATTCAAAGACATTCTTTATATTGCTGTTAACAGTTGCAAAAGTAAGAAGACCCTTATGATTAGTCATAACCAGGCTGTTATACTGGCCGCTGAGTCTATGACCGGTAGCAAGTAGAGATGGGGAGGCCTGGGGAAAAAAAAATAGAGGTGGGATTAGGATTTTGGGAAAGGAAACTGAAAAATGTAATTTTTTTTTTCAGAAAAATGTAAAAAGTGTGGGATATGTTTTTTTACAATGATTAAATGAATACCATTTCATCGCTATATAACATGAAGACCTTAATGAAAGATTTCTGCTGAGATTATATGTAAAGTTCAAAATTATTGCAAATACAATTCAAGTAACACTACTTCTCAATGTGTTATCAAAGAAGAGAAGTATGCATTTTTGCCACTAGGGCGCACTGCAGGGGAAAGGCTCCAGTTTAGTTTGCTTGTGGGCTCCATCTTATACCTCCTATAGTTGGATGATTATTGGGATACAGTATATGATAGTTTCTGACCTCTCAGGCCTTATATGCAGTTCAGTTTTGGGCACCAGTTCTCAAAAAGGATATCGGGGAACTGGAGAAAGTGCAGAGAAGGGCAACCAAACTGATAAGAGGCATGGAGGAGCTCAGCTATGAGGAAAGATTGGAGGAACTGAATTTATTCACTCTTGAGAAGAGGAGAATAAGGGGGGGATGTTCAAATATATAAGGGGTCCATATAGTGACCTTGGTGTTGAGTTATTCTCTTTACGGTCAACCCAGAGGACACAGGGGCACTCTTTACGTCTAGAGGAAAAGAGATTTCATCTCCAAATATGCAAAGGTTTCTTTACAGTAAGAGATGTGGAATAGACTCCCACCAGAGGTGGTTCTGCCCAGCTCATTAGATTGCTTTAAGAAAGGCCTGGACACTTTCCTAAATGTACATAATATAACTGGGTACAAACATTTATAGGTAAAGTTGATCCAGGGAAAATCCGATTGCCTCTTGGGGAATCGGGAACAAATTTTTTCCCCTGCTGTAGCAAATTGGAGCATGCTCTGCTGGGGTTTTTTGCCTTCCTCTGGATCAACTGAGAGTATAAAATTGGGAATATTGGATTGTACGATATTTTTTATTGTTTTTAAGGTTGAACTGGATGGACTTGTCTTTTTTTTTTTTTTTTTCAACCTAACTTATGTAATTGATCAGAAAGAGGGTAAAACATGTCTGACAAATTGGTTCATCTTTAAATGATTCCTATTAATGTTTCTCTATTATCTGCTCAGTAAATAGTTTATTTTCCCCTCAGTAAAATGGTGAGACCAATATCTAGAGTTTGGAAACATTTCCACAGTGCAATTTCTGCTAAGAGCAAAGCCGCAATTTGCAAAAATTGTAAGAAGAAATATGCTTTTCCAAATGCTACAAGGGTTACAGAGCACATCCTTGCATGTGCCAGAGGTGCCCTAAAGACATTAAAAAATACTTTATGAAACTTTATGAAATTTAAATGATGAGGATCACAATGGAAGTGAGTAGCTTTTCACTACTTCTCATTCAAGGCAAGTTTATTTATTGAATAAGCTGTACTGTTATTTCAAGCATAATACTTTTATATATACTGCATTTCACCTTCCCAGTGTAACAAAATTACTTTCAATTTGTAAACCTACTCTGCACTCCAATATTTTTTTTTTTTTTATCTGGATTTTTTTATTTTTTTTTAGTGGCTTCAACATTTCTGGAAATTTTACATCTTTAGTAGAAAATATACAGATCAGAAAAGTCAGATGTTATTATCTGCACAATTGATTCTGGTCATTGACGGAAATTATTAAAGCCAGAGAATCTCAGACAGGCAAATTGTATTTTTAGGAAAGGTTTGCAATGGCAGCCTCCATGTTACTCCATAAAAGTAACCACAAATATGACCACAAACAGTGTATGGCTCCCACACTTGCAGAAAGGGATAAGTGGACCAGAGTCTGAGAGGCATACTGTTTTTTAGGAGACTGCGTTTTAAGCATCTGTACCATTCAATTCCTGTTATTAGTTTAAACAAAATGAAGCCATTCTTATCAGCAAGTCATACTTCCCACCTGAAGATTTTTCCCAAAGGTTCTTGACCGATTCCTTTTTAGAATACATTTCTATGCTGGCTTTTCAAGTACTTATTGATTTTGTTCCTGTTTATTTTGACAAAGTCATGCTTTGGTCTTGCCAAAAGCCAAAAAGATTGGAGATCAGCACTGCAAAAGAACTGGCAGGGTGAAGCACATTGGGAGGAAAGGGGGCCACCGGACATGTACTAAATACAGTAGCTGTCAGATCATTGGCTCTCGAGGATCTGCCAACTGCACACAGCCAGTAAGGAAAAGTCCAGACAAACCTTCATGCTGACCTTTTGGTTTATTCAGTTTAAATAAATGTACTTTTTTTTTTTTCCCCACAAACGGATCAATTTACTTTAAAAAAAAAAAAAAAAATCTCTACAAGAAACGCTGGCTATTCAGACTAATGTATCAACTACTAGTGCAACTAATGCTTGAGCTCAATTTTCAAATGTCTGCCATTGGTGGAAAGAGACTGAAAGAGTGTTTGAATACTAATTTACATAGCTTTCAATCAGCAATAAATGAAAAATCAGGCAAATTGTTCGTCACATTTATTGGTTTACATTGCCAGAACATTACATTGGAAATATACATTTTATGTACACACAGTTACAGATCGAGCATCAAAAGATATGACTGAAAAACAGAAGGCTTTGGTCTCTCTTTTTGTAAGGTCAACCTGTTCCCCCCCAAAGTCCTTTTGTTGCTCTATATGTATATGCAGGAGCTTGCCAACACCTTAAAATATATATTGTGCATTCCAGTAATATCTTCAGTCAGAACTATTGTAGGACATGCACAGGGCTGAGTAGACTTCTTTACTGTACACTCTGCAGAGGTCACATTAGCAATAACATCTTCTGTGAATATCGTATCTTTGCTTGTGCTAAATTAGGGCTGGACAAATCTCTTGACTCAGGTGGCCAATGGGCTAAATAAAAAAAAAACACAAAACTTCTGGTGCTTTTTTGGTGAGCAATTTTTTTTTTCTTCCTCCTCATTGTCTATGGCCCCTTAAATGTATTAAGTGTGTTTCCACTTTGGCAGCCAAATTGGCATAATACCTACTAGTTATTTGTGAAAACTGCTGCTTACTTTTTTTTTTGTTTTCTTTCCTGAAAATGAAAAAAAACCCCAAACTTTTACCCTGATATGTAATGTTAAGAGGGCTGAGGAGTAAATGGAGATATGCAGGTATAGTAAACATTATCTACTGTAAATTTGATGTGTACACTGTCTGCCTTAACCAAGGGTTAAAGATCTGAAAGCTTGGGTGGTATATTGTATGTTTAAAAAAAAAAAAAAAACACCTCCCCTAAGCCTAGTACACATGGGCTGAATGTCGGCCGGTTTAATAGAAACTGGCCAATATGTGGCCTGTGTGTACATGGCAGCTGGGCTGGCTTCTGTCGAAGTCTCATGACCAGCCCCCCGATCAGCTCTCTCAGCCAATGGCTTACCATAGTGGTCTGGTGGGGTCGTCTCCCTGTCAAAACGCAGGGGAGATTGCTGTACTAACATCAGATTCTTAATACAGTGGCTCCGACCTGATCGCTTTTTTTTTTCCCTCTCCCTTAACACGCTGGGTTCAATGAAATAAAACAAGTGGTGTGTACAAGGCGTTTAGTTCCTATTCTTCACAGTGCCATTTATTACAAGCACTTGAAGGTATGTGTTATAGCAGTGTTAGAGGGTTTTGTTTCAAGGTGAGTATTTCATACTAGCCCATTATGCCATTGCCCTGCAGGAGTTTTTTTTTTTTTTAACAGCTGTGGTTTACTACCGCTTTAAGTTAGAGACCCTGGGGTTATTTGCTAAAACTGGACAGTACAAAATCTGGTGCAGCTGTGCATGGTAACCAATCAACTTCCATTTTTTTGTAAAGCTTAATTGAACAAGCTGAATTTAGAAGTTGATTGGCTACCATGCACAGCTGCACCAGATTTTGCACTCTCCAGATTTAGTAAAACAACTCCGCTGTCACCCTACAAGTACTCCCAAACTGCTGCTGCGCCAATACCCAGTTTTTCTTTGTATGGTAGAAAACCTGACCACCTTCCATGTGATAATGCTTAGGTACCAACCAATTAGTAAATGGATGGAATGATGTTACCACGTCAGCTGACGCTAGGGGTTTTCCTGCTGAGACAGAATTGGAAAGAAGGTATTGGCAGTTAGGGTGGAAGTTGCCCTTTACAAAGACACTGTCCCTTTGCCATGAATCGGCAAGGTGGCAATGGGGGAGATTTACTAAAACTGGAGAACCTTCTAACTTCAGGTTGTTCAGTTGAGCTTGGACAATAAACCTGGAAGCCGATTGGTTTCTATGCACAGCTGCAACAGATTTTGCACTCTCCAGCTTTAATAAATGACCTTCAATACCTCTGTTATATGTTTGCGATAGTTAATACAACATATTACTATGTAGTAGTAGCAGCTATTGGCATTTTGCATAGTGGCCTTTACTTTCTATGCTCAGATATTCTCTCCTTTACCAATCCCCTAATATAATGCTAGCATGCAGTTCCAAGGAGCAGGTAAAGTCATAAAAAACAGCTAAAGCCTAACAGATTAGCAAAGGGAATGAATTCTGCTGCGGTTTCAAATATTAACATGGTGCTGAGATAATTCTTACAACATGATAGCAATGGAATGTGTAAAGAGAAATACAGATGTAGTGGGGCATAGCTGCATTCAAATCTTGTCAGCCATAGAAGAGGCCATGGGTACTTGGCTATTGCCTAGCCAGAATGAGAAGGGCAAGGTCATTTTACAGCTTTTCATGCCAGCAATGCCAATGAAACACTCTAATCCTGCCTGCCACAGCATCTGTTTTTTTTGTGGTCAAATTCTTTTTGGATGGAATTGGGGGCATGAAACTACTGGCATAAAACACAGATAACACTAAGACCTGTTCACGTAGACTTTCCCAACCCCTACCAACAGGTAGGGTCGTATATGAACAGTAATTTTGATACTGCCATTGTCTATAAATGCAAGCGGCAAATATTTATATCTAATTTTTTTTTTTTTTTTTTTTAGATTTCTAACTAAGCTATTTATGGATGGTGTTAATATGGCGCTCCGTAGCCTGCCAACACTCAATGTACAATTTAGAGCTGAAAACAACTGACAGTAATTATGCCAGCAGTTTAGAGTGAAGTGTTTTCAGAAAGTCACAGCCACCAGCATGCTGTGGGTATCGGGTACTAATTCAAACAATGGGAGGATATAGTAGGTCATTAGGCTTTCAAGCTTTGGAACCATTGTTAAAGTATGGTTTTATTATATGTAAGAATTTAGGAAGTGATATAAAAAGAATCACAAATGCTGAGTTGCTTACCAATGGCTAGCAAAACACTATAGGCACATGCAAAGCATTTGAGCAAATCATCTGTATGTAGCCTTGGGAAAGAAATGCAGTTGCATGCTGAAGATGGTTACCGTGAACATAAATATGTGAATAATAAATGCCAATTATGATTCTGCTTTGAAGAAGTATAAGGTAAGCCTAATGACTGAAAAAAAATCAACTTTAAAACTGCCTTTGTGATTCAAACGAAACTTGTCATGCTACTCTAAGCCGAGACAGATCTCCCCGATGGTTGCATTGAAGGAAGCTGGTGCCAGTGCCCCATTCAGAGGTGTAAGAACATTATCAAAGAGAAGGAAAGGCATCACTCACCAATACAGCGCATTAGTATGTAGATGAATGAGGCCTCAGCCAGCGATGCTCCAGCCATGACCCCCAAGATGTTTCACCCTGCTCACTGGGGCTTGGTCACTCTCATCTACTTAATGCACTGGATGGTGAGCAGCACATTTTCTTCTCTTTGTAAAAACGGTCTTTGCAGTAAAATGCGAGGTCTGCTTATTAGGTCATCAGCAGTATATAGTAGTCTTGTGATTTCTATTGGTGTCTGGTTAAAGCTTGTAGGTGGAGATCATTCACCTCTGACTGTCCTATGAGGCTGCAGGACCGCTGACCCTCTGGGCAGTGCTGATTGGCCCTGCGCAAAACACATGCACAAAAAAAAAAAAAAACCTCTAGCAACAGACGCTCCAAACGGAACATGTGTAGAGTGACTCCAAAGGCTCTGTCTTATCAGGGAGATGGATTGGAGACAGCAAAAGAAGGGGGGGGTGATCAAACAGCCTATACTTGAGGACAAGGTTGAGAACCACTGCTCTACTGAATATACATGACATTACTGTAGGGTTTAGTAACACCAAAACGCAAAGCAATTCATGTCATGTATGATGCAACTGGAGCACATAACATACACTTTTTTCTCTACATTATGCCCATGAGGGCTGCTTTGCTCCAAAGTCATGTACTGAAATAAAAATAAGGAATAGCTGATCCAGATCTAAAAAGGGGAGGGAAAAAGTTATTTATTATATACCTAATACTGGAAGGGGAAGGCTTACTGGATCCCAAGTTTAAGCGTTGACTGCCTTTTAGAAATAAACATTGACAAGTTAGAAAACCAACAAAAGTAAATGGACCAAACTGTAAAGCCATGGTGTCCTGGCCTTGGGACAATTCTGAATTCTTGTGAAGCATGGACTCAGATTTCAGCCAGACCAGTTTAGTCATCTAGTGAACAGCTACATTATAATTATGTCCATCTACAAGATTCCTTAATTCCAGAGTAAATGTGCTTCCCTTAATGGAAACTCATTATCCCATCTTGGAATACATGCTCTACCTGGTACCCACAACAAGGCAACTGTCTTACTTTAAATAAAAAAGGAAAAGGGTGTTTGTGTAAACTACAGTCATATTATAGTGTGTGTGTGTATATATATTTTTTTTAAATGTATTTATATTAAATTGCCCCTTTTCTTAGTTTTAAAGTTGGGAATTTACTATATTAAAAAAAAATGAAACACTCCACAGTGCTAATGCAATCCAAACAATACTGTAATAGTGTGACAGTCAGAAAGCTGAATGAAATTTTCAATAAGTTCGGCTAAAGCAATGCATCCCATCTTCTCTCTAATTCCCCAGAAGGTATTTTGCACCTAAATGTTCTTTTTGCAGGAAGCACTTGTCTACCACCATGACAGTAGTAGCCAGGCAATTATTCAAGCTCCAAAAGCAGCAGACAGGGCCTGGAGTGAAGAGACGAACTAGACCAAAGCAGAAGGAATGAACAGTTAACCCTGCTTAATGTTTTTTTTTTTTTTATATAGATATATAGAGAAGGAGGTAACTAGGCCCAGAACACCAAATTAACAGCATCCCTTTCATTAGCACGCTGTATCCAGCAACACCTGAATGTTAAAATAAAAATAAAAAATCATAACCTGGATAGGTGGATGTTTTCCCTTTATACATTCAGGAATTTAAATTCACTAATGACTGGATTGTAAATTTAAATTGATGCTGAAGCAGTCACTGCAGAATCAATATAGGGTAAAAACCGAAAAATCTTCCACAGTAGTTGGGAAAAGACACTACCCTGACCACTTTAAAGAAGCACATTTTCCTTCCTTTGAGCACAGCTGGTGATTATCACTGTACATTTTTCATCTGTCAGTAAAAAACAACATATGGCTGATTGAACTGAATCAATTAAATGATTTTAAAGCACAAAAGGCATTGTCCAAGATGGAATGTCTAAAATATGGGCTTTGACATGCCACGTCAGATTATCAGTTATCCATCTGCCCACATTCATTGAGAGCTGTTAGAAAAGACAAGTGCATACAAGAAGAGCTGCTTTGCACACTAGGTAACATAGCCAGTTATCTTCAGCACAAGAATAAATATCAACTTTCCCAGCAAGCTCTGCAGAGCAGACCGTGTCTTATGGGCAGAGGGCACATATCTGGATATAAAGTCCTCTTCAGTATTTGTTTATCCCAAATATCCTGACGCCATGGAACTGTGGAAGTTTTGGAAGGAGGACGCTGATCAATGACAAAGTGTTGATAAGGAAATGAACTACATCATATTTGGTATAAAAACTTGCAAGGAGATATCTGAAAGAAAACAAACAGAGGAGGTGAATGGGTCATTTATACTGTATGGTTTCCACATAGCAAACTGTATATGGCTTTTTTTTATTAGGATATAATGCGTACTATCGTACAAACTTTTTTTTGAAATGCCTTAAAATCTTTTTTTTTTTTTTTTTCAATTAGGTCATCCGAGGTCACAACTGACTTCTGGGTAAAAAGATTTGTTCTTAGAGCCCTTGCACACTGGGGCGGCGTCGGCAAAACGCCATTATTAGTGGCGTTTTACCGTCGGTATGCGGCCGCTAGCAGGGCGGTTTTACCCCCCGCTAGCGGCCGAGAAAGGGTTAAATACCACCGCAAAGCGCCTCTGCAGAGGCGCATTGCCGGCGGTATAGCCACGCCGTCCCATTGATTTCAATGGGCAGGAGCGGTATACACACAGCTCCGAAGATGCTGCTGGCAGGACTTTTTTTACCGTCCTGCCAGCGCATCGCACCAGTGTGCAAGCCCTCGGGGCTTTCACACTGGGATGAAAGCAGCGGCATTTTCGGGGTGGTTTGCAGGCACTATTATTAGCGCAATAGCACCTGCAAACCGCCCCAGTGTGAAAGGGCTCTTAGGAGAATGGACACTTAAGCCCCATGCACACTATCAGATTTTCTGCTGATTTTTGTCTTCAGATTTACCAAAACCATATAATATGAGGTCAAACCTTAGGCGTTTCAATTTGTATTCAATCAGGCAGGCCCTTCCCCTACATGGTTTTGGTAAATCTGAAGACAAAAATTAGCAGAAAATCTGATAGTGTGTATGGGGCTTAAGGCCGGGTTTACACTAGTGCGACTAACGCTCCGACATTGGGAGCTCATGTCGCATGACGTGTGAAAATCAATGTTTCCCTATGGGAGCCGTCTTAACTGGTTCGACACAAGTCGGTCCGACTTTGAAAATGCTCCCTGTACTACTTTGGTCCGACTTTGATCCTACTTCAGCCCATTGACTATCACTGAAGTCGGATCGCCGTCTTGCATGATCCGACTTTGGCATGCGACTTGTGCTCTGATGATCTTGAGGGGGAACTCTACGCCAAATTTTAAATAAAAAACCGGCATGGGTTCCCCCTCCAAGAGCATACCAGGCCCTTCAGTCTGATATGAATTTTAAGGGGAACCCCTACGCCAAAAACGGCATGGGGGTACCCCCAAAATCCATACCAGACCCTTATGTGAGCACGCAGCCCGGCCGGTCAGGCTGCGTGCCCCCCCCCCGAACCATACCAGGCCGCATGCCCTCAACATGGGGGGGGGGGGGTGTGTGCCCTGCCAGTTGGTTGTCTTCCCCTGGGCGGTAGGTTTACACTAGGACACCTCCTCCCCTGCTGCTCCCCCGTTAGTGCCAAAAAGGGCCTGGCTGGTCAGGGAACATGCAGCGGCTCCCCCTTACCCTCTCAGGGTTCCCACTTGGCGGTCTGGTGATAGACATCTTTGCTGGGCCATTGGCCTTTACCCAAGTGGGCCTCCTTTCCTGGTGGTATGTGAGTCTTGGGGCTGTGAGTAGCATCTATTAATGCTAAAGAATTTAATGTGCAAAAAAAAAAAGAGAAGGGGACTTAGGTATGCAAACATAATTCTTTCCGTGGTCATCTAATACTCTCTATCTGAACAACTGGGAAATGTTCTACCTTCACGAACACAATCCATGCACTGCTGTCAGAGATATGTAGCAGTTTATTTACATAACCTGACAGCCTTCTGACTCACATCCCATAGCCTGGATTTAGACCTGCACGATTAATCGTTAAAGAATTGAGATCCCAATTCTACTCCCCTCCTGATCTTAGAAAAGCATTTTCTTGATTCAGTGCAGAGAGTTCTCTGCTCAAGCTGACAGCTGTCAAAAAAAAAAAAAACACAAGCAAACACACCACACACATGCAGCCTGCCAAGTTTCTCACAACACTGCTTAGGCGGAGATAAAGAGAAGCATTGCAACACTTAGGGATTTATTTACTACAGGCAAATCCACTTTGCACTACAAGTGCAGCCGTTGTAGATTTGAGGGGGACATGCAAGGAAAATAAAAAACAGCATTTTTGCTTGTACATGATAAAATCATCAGAGCTTCCCCTCATTTCAGATCTTCCCCTCAGATCTACAGCGACTGCACTTCCAAGTGCATTTGTAGTGAAAAGTGGATTTGCCTTTAGTAAAAAAAAACCCTTAGTCCTTTTAGATCAAAGGGATGAACGTCGGTCTGTAAAAAGGAGGTCAGTTTAACCACTAAACCTTTTTTGACACTTGTACCCCCAAACATATTAATATTATATATATATATATTTCATAAAAATAAAAAATAGTGATTCTCATTTTAGCCAGAATCGTGCAGTTCTACCTGGATTCTTCTGTTCTATCTACTAGCCGGATCCAAGCCCTAGCCTGCTTATCATTTCTTAATTGAAATAATTGTATTTTGCCTACCTATCCAATACAGCACTTGAGACTCAGGACTGCAGCAGGTTATAGATTTAACATTGAGTTATATGTTATTACTATATCCAATACTGGCAGGTAAAACAGAAGCAGCAATCTTTCACTTAGGAAACCGGATTTTTTTTTCCTGTTGTTACTTACTGTGGAACAGACAACCCACACTCAGGATCATCTAAATGCAAGCACTGCTGTGCAAACTTTACATTCTGGCCATCTCAATCCTTGCTCTGATGTGCCCACAACATGCACACTTTCACTGGTCACAATCAACCATGTTATAAATGCTATTCTAGTCTTTCATGGCTTAATCCAGAGGTTTGCTAGAACCTGGGTGCTAAAGGTGGGCCATTACAACTGAAAAAAAAAAAAAATCAACTAAAACAAAACTATACATACCTTTTAAAAAGCGGCATGATCACCCCCATAAGCATTGCCCAACACAGCAAGTACAGTTCGAAAAACGTGTAGGGGTGCCCGATCCCCAGGACAACTCCTGCTGTTGGAAGCCAAGCTCCATCCATCTTGGAACCCCAAACATGTGGGCTGCTACTGAGAGTCCCATAAACCAGCATACAGTCAGGTCCATAAACATTGGGACATCAATATTGGGACATTGATTTGGCCACACCTAATGTTTTTTGCCATCTCTCTGATGGGTTTGTTTTGTTTTTTCAGCCTAATGATGGCTTGCTTCACTGATAGTGACAGCTCTTTGGATCTCATTTGAGAGTTGGCAGCAACAGATTCCAAATGCAAATAGCACACTTGAAATGAACTCTGGCCCTTTTATCTTTAAATGGGATAATGAGGGAATAACACACACCTGGCCATGGAACAGCTGAGCAGCCAATTGTCCCATTACTTTTGGTCTTTTACTTTTGGTGGGAGGCACATATACAAACTGTTGTAATTCCTACACCTTTCACCTGATTTGGATGTAAATACCCTCAAATTAAAGCTGAAAGTCTGCAGTTAAAGCACATCTTGTTCGTTTCATTTCAAATCCATTGTGGTGGTGTATAGAGCCAAAAAAGATTAGAATTGTGTCGGTGTCCCAATATTTATGGACCTGACTGTACAAGAGGCTACTGGAGTCAATCTCTACCACATTTGGGGAGCGAGATCCAGGCAAAGGATTTAGATTGTAAGTGCTAATGAGCAGGGCCCTCTGATTACTGCTGTATTGTAACTGTACTGTCTGCTCTCATGTTGTAAAGGACTGCACAAACTGTTGGCGCTATATAAATCCTGTATAGTAAAAAAAAAAAAGGAATGCTCTCAGATAGTGAGGAACCAGATCCTTACGCACAGGCAGGCAACCACAATTACACACCTAGGCATCAAACAAAAAACGGGATGATGTGTCTTCCTGAAGGGTTAGAAACACAACAACAACTGAGGATGAGGGGGTGGGAGGGGCCTTTTAACTGTTTGTGTGATTGTGTTTCCTGTAGAGGGAAGAACCAATCATCTCATGTAGATGTCCTGGAAGACACTTTGGGAGAAATTGTTAGCAGCTATGGTTTTATCTCGGAAGAGACTCTGTATGCCTAAATGTCTTTTTTGGCCTGCTAACAATTTTTCCTATTTCCTACCTACTGTACAATGGCATAAACAGCACAAAAAAATAATTACTTACAAAACAATTGGGGTTATGGTGAGGAACTTGCGAGAGGATGTAAACTGGATTCCATAATCCATCTGCTCCCAGTGAGTGAGAAGTCGTGCTTTACCCTGGTCAGGGGTTTCAAATGGTGTCCCCTTCACCGTGTGCAGAAACAGGTACATGACCTGATAGAAAAATGTATAAGACAAGACAATTACAACCATTACAAAATGTGGACATGGGCAAGCATAACAAACTGATTAGTTTTACTAACAAATACAAATCCCTCAGAACCCAGCTCCACTAGTCAGCAGAAAGGACCCAACAGAAAACTGTTTTTTGTTCTTGATTGGTTTATACATTGCTAGCAAGGGGACCCCAGCAGGAAGGATAATTCTCTACTAAATACCAAAACAACACTCCCAAGCACCCAGTCCTGTCCAGACTTTGTTTTAATATTCAATATAGTTTTTCCAAAAATTAAAATAAAAACCTGACACGTTCTAACTGTCCCCTTCTCGATATAAAAGAAAAAAAACATTTTTAGTAGAAACTTTATAGTGCAGAATGGCAAAAAATAAATAAATAAACCCCCCTCCCCCCCCAAAACATAAAACAAAAAACACACAACAAACAAACAGAGTTTACCCTAAATGTACTTGTATATATTAAAAAAATGATAAAGTATGTTTAAAAGTAATTACTTACAAAATTGTGAATGACATTAGTCAGGGTCCAGACAACAGGAACACTGAAGAAGGGAAAGCTCAGGAGGATTATGTGAAGAAAACTCACTAGAATGACGTAAGCCAGCCATATTCCTCGACTGTTCAACACCCGTGTGTTGGGGTTCACTTCACTATGAGCCACCCCAACATTCATTCTGAAAGACAAAGGGTTATTTTAATTTGTTAAATTTCCTTACAAGCACGTATACAAGCATAAATAAGGCCAATATGTAGTGGTAGGAGTTAAAAATGAATACCTAAATGCCCAAAAATGTTAATGAATTTGCCCTGGAGTCAAATGGGACAGTTTGATACAGTGTAATAAATACCATTGCTGCCTACTGTTTCCAATGGGAAATGTATTTTCTGATGTGAACACTGTACATCATAAATATATTGTTTGCTTTTCTGTTCCATGCCATCGTGATGTACATTTTGGATCATACTGGATCTTTCATTTGACAACATATGTTCTCAAGGACCTTTTCCCTCGACGTCTTGTACAGAAAAAACAAAATAACTTTGTGCTAACTCAAACGTGCAAGCAGCTAACACTGCAAATAGAATTTTTGCTGTAAACCATAAATATAAAATAAGTGCAGCGCTATAAATTATACAAAAGTGAGGTGACAAATGTGAATATCAACATATAACATTCTAATAGTAATAAATGTCCATTTTCAATAAATCAAAGTCCATAATTTTGTGAAACTATTGTAATCACCATGTGGATATAGGACTGAAATAGTGACCAGACAATCCCCAAAGTAACGAAGGCGTACCATAAATTTTGGACCTAAGAATAGCATATGCTACGTAGGTCAAAACAAGCCTTTACTGCCCAATGGCAATGGTATAGACGATGGAGACCAAAGGAAGATATGCGGTCTTGGAAGCCTTCTCAGGGATTTAGTATGGAAACCAAACTTGTGCAAATACCACCACCCACATGAATGGAGGCTTACCGGAAGGTTGGGACTCAAAACAGCGTATGCTGTATGAGTCAAGCAAGCTTAAACTGCCCACTGGCAATGGAGAGGAGATCCCAATGGCACACTGGAGAAGAGGTCCTAGGGGTGCCTCACTGGAGTACTTTCTCCATGTAGATGTTAAAAACATCCTCGAGTATGCCCCACATAGGATAAAAAAGGGCCATATAGTGTAATTCCGTAAAAATATGAATTTTATTAAAAAAGAGAAACACATTTCAGAAGTAAACAAGCGCTTGTATGTAATAAAATGGCGGCAGTGGAGTCCTCCCGATGCATTTCGTCACATAGGACTTTGTCTGGGGTACTTACCCACTGCAGCCAGACTCCTTAATATAGGCACTGAGACCCCCCGACATCTTGGACTAACAGTATCATCAAAATTGTATAAAGGAAAGCTCTCCTTGTAGTGGGAAATTTGGTGGGTGGGGTGTGACAGACCGCCTAGCACCCAGCCTGGGAGCCTCTGCCAAGACACAGCTTCCTCCACTCTGGAATCGGGTATTATAGCTGAGCATTGCACCCAAGAAGTAGACGACACTAGCTTAAGTGGAAACTGGAACTGACCTTTTTTTTTGTAAATTACACAGAATATATACACACTACACAAAATCAGGTAGGAGCTTGATCACATTATCCTAAACAATGCAAACTGTAAACAGTAATATTAGTACATCTAATGAACAGCTAACACACAATAGTTTGGTAACGAGGTGACGTTGACACAATACTAGTAGACAGACAAAAACAATAGGTGACTCAATTAACAATGGGGACTCACACAATGAGAGAAAGATGCCTTAATAAACAGATTACATATAACAGCAGGAGACACTAGCATCAGATTATTTGAGCTGATTAACATCTATTCTAAATCTATGATTGGGGGGGGTGTTCTGGGAGCCCTTATTCTGTGTCCGGGAGTGGGTCCTCCATCCCAGCAGGGATCTCTCCTAAAGTGCAGCCAGGCCTCCATATCTGAGATCTTATCTGTTGGTAAGCAGTTTGCGAGTTGGGTGTGCACCCGGGTGTGGAGTGGCATACAGTCACAGAAGATTGGGGCGATATACACATTCTTAAGAATTTCTTGTACCGATCACTTTTTAATTAGACTGATTTTGCACTGTGCACTTTATTAAATGATCATCTTTGGATACTTTTGATGAATTGGTCTTCATATGATGATTTTTATACAACATTCTTATGTCATTGAGTTGTATTATTAGTGTATTAGCACAACACAATTATTCTGCTTACTGTTTTTTATCTGTATGTGGGAGTCCAGTGAGTGTTGCTGTCACTATCTTAGTTGATGTCAGTTGGTTTCATATGGTTTCGTTTATTAACACTAAGCGCAATCAATATTTATTTTCTTATAAGAAGCTTTACAGAACTCCATACACAGGAAAAGCTGAGTTAGACTTACCGGTAACTCCTTTTCTGAGAGTCTTCCAGGACAGCCCATGACACCTTGGGCTCCTCCTACCAGGACAGGAAACACGTTACCCCCACCAGATAAAAGGGCTGTCCTCCAGGCCCATGTCAGTCTTCTTAAGAACGGTATAGCGAAAAAAGAGAATTGGGACTTTAAATGAGGACAGGGTAGTACCTCCATCCCGGGTTCAGGAAAATAAACAGGGAAGACATTGGGACTTTAAATGAGGCCGTTGGCAGGATGGAGTTGAAAATAAAAAGTAGATTTATTGCATAGGCATCAAAAAATACATAACACAATGTGTGCATAGAAGTTTGCATGCGCATTCACGCTAAACAAAACCTGCATAAATATATGCTAATACAGCAGATAACATAACATTTGAGCAACAAATCAGAATTGACATACATCATAGAGGGAGTACATATACAACACTGGGAGGTACATGCTAGCATGATGTAAAAGGTACATATAAAAGTATAATATCCTAAAAACATTGATCCGGATAGAATCCTATAAAAACAAAAGTAGCTGCATCCATATTGCCCGACTCGTTTCTGTGAATAACACTTCTTCAGGGGCAGATGCAGTGGGGTATCTGTAAATAACAAAATGTGAAACCATCAACCAATGAGCTAAGAGCAACCAGAAAGGACAGCGAGTCGATTTCTGGATACTTACACTATGTACCTAGCTAGGGTGTATCGTAGGGTAGGCACCGGGCTAAAACGATCTGTTCTCCCCCGGAGCTGAGGCGGCCAAGGACCCAACGCAGGACAGGCATACATAGGCATCATCCCCAGAACACAGACCATCACCTCCAACAAAAAAGCGAAAACCAACACAAAATCATTATGGATATGTATCTGAAATGGATGAAAAAGTCCATTGAGATAAGTCAATGTAGTTGACAAAAAAGAGTATAAGGAGTAAAGTATTACCAAAAAGAGGAACCACTAAATGTTACCCGAATGTGCTTGGGACAAAGGCTTCCCAAAGCCATGGCGTCTGCACGTGTGCGGGAGTGAGGGCTGCATCTGAGGGAGAAGGACAGGCGCCTAAAAATGCATGCCGCCTGCGTCGGCAGTGACCGCCAACGTCACGTAGGAGCCGACAATGCGTGAGGCGGGACTACAACCTGGGCGGTGGGGACCCGCCCATGACTGACGTCACCACGTCCAGCTAGGTCGGATAGTTGGAAAAAACGCGTGCCTCCACCGCAACGCCAACTAGTGACGTCGTGTGGAGGAGCGAAGCGTGACGCCGATGCGCTGTGATCTCCCGCCCGATCCCCAAAGGGGGAGGGGCCGCGCAGAGCGCATCGCAGCTCCGGGTTTGAAACAAAACGTAGCCTGGGAACCAGACCCCACATACACTATGCCGGGATGTACCCATAATTCCCAGAGTTCCAGCAGCAATTGTATGGCAGGAAATTGGGTGTACCTGTAAGCTGCTTCCATCCCTAATGTATAGCGATGAAAAAGTTGTGATGGGACTTTGAATGAGGCACAAGATAGTGCCTCCATCCCAGGTTAGGGGAGAAAAAAGAAGGAGCCAGGAAATCTACTTTTTATTTTCAACTCCAACGGCCTCATTTAAAGTCCCAATGTCTTCCCTGTTTATTTTCCTGAACCCGGGATGGAGGTACTACCCTGTCCTCATTTAAAGTCCCAATTCTCTTTTTTCGCTATATTAGGGATGGAGGCAGCTGACAGCAGCTGGCAACTATCCCCTGCCAACTGATTTTGGAGTTGCTCTGTGTGTGGTGCACCTTTTTGGTCCACACACACAGTCTTGTTTTGTAACATATTGTTTAGGCCATGTCTTATGCGTACGCAAGAGCAACTTTTCATATGCGATGTACATCTGGAAGCCACATCAAACCGACATTCGGTACTATACCCTGTGAACTGCCCCATTTTAAGTCCCTATGTCCTGGCTCCTTTTTTCTCCTCCAGGCGGCAGAACCTGGGATGGAGGCACTATCTTGTGCCTCATTCAAAGTCCCATCACAACTTTTTCATCGCTATACATTAGGGATGGAAGCAGCTTACAGGTACACCCAATTTCCTGCCATACAATTGCTGCTGGAACTCTGGGAATTATGGGTACATCCCGGCATAGTGTATGTGGGGTCTGGTTCCCGGGCTACGTTTTGTTTCAAACCCGGAGCTGCGATGCGCTCTGCGCGGCCCCCCCCTCCCCCTTTGGGGATCGGGCGGCAGATCACAGCGCATCGGCGTCACGCTTCGCTCCTCCACACGACGTCACTAGTTGGCGTTGCGGTGGAGGCACGCGTTTTTTCCAACTATCCGACCTAGCTGGACGTGGTGACGTCAGTCATGGGCGGGTCCCCACCGCCCAGGTTGTAGTCCCGCCTCACGCATTGTCGGCTCCTACGTGACGTTGGCGGTCATTGCCGACGCAGGCGGCATGCATTTTTAGGCGCCTGTCCTTCTCCCTCAGATGCAGCCCTCACTCCCGCACACGTGCAGACGCCATGGCTTTGGGAAGCCTTTGTCCCAAGCACATTCAGGTAACATTTAGTGGTTCCTCTTGTTGGTAATACTTTACTCCTTATACTCTTTTTTGTCAACTACATTGGCTTATCTCAATGGACTTTTTCATCCATTTCAGATACATATCCATGATGATTTTGTGTTGGTTTTCACTTTTTTGTTGGAGGTGATGGTCTGTGTTCTGGGGATGATGCCTATGTATGCCTGTCCTGCGTTGGGTCCTTGGCCGCCTCAGCTCCGGGGGGAGAACAGATCGTTTTAGCCCGGTGCCTACCCTACGATACACCCTAGCTAGGTACATAGTGTAAGTATCCAGAAATCGACTCGCTGTCCTTTCTGGTTGCTCTTAGCTCATTGGTTGATGGTTTCACATTTTGTTATTTACAGATACCCCACTGCATCTGCCCCTGAAGAAGTGTTATTCACAGAAACGAGTCGGGCAATATGGATGCAGCTACTTTTGTTTTTATAGGATTCTATCCGGATCAATGTTTTTAGGATATTATACTTTTATATGTACCTTTTACATCATGCTAGCATGTACCTCCCAGTGTTGTATATGTACTCCCTCTATGATGTATGTCAATTCTGATTTGTTGCTCAGATGTTATGTTATCTGCTGTATTAGCATATATTTATGCAGGTTTTGTTTAGCGTGAATGCGCATGCAACCTTCTATGCACACATTGTGTTATGTATTTTTTGATGCCTATGCAATAAATCTACTTTTTATTTTCAACTCCATCCTGCCAACGGCCTCATTTAAAGTCCCAATGTCTTCCCTGTTTATTTTCTTAAGAACGGTAGGACCCTGCAAAACATATGCATAATACACATAACTTCAGACAAAACCGGGTGGGAATCCGGCTGTCCTGGAAGACTCCCAGAAAAGGAGTTACCAGTAAGTAACTCAGCTTTTCTCCAAGCGTTTTCTAGGACAGCCCATGAGACGATGAGCTAGAACTTACCAGTCTAGGGAGGGGACAACTGCCTGATGGACCTTACGACCAAACACCTGCTCCTGAGCTGATAGGAGATCCAGGCGATAATGTTTAATGAAGGTTGAGTAATTGGACCATGTGGCAGCCCTGCAAATTTGTCCCGGTGAGGCACCAGCCCTCTCAGCCCAAGACGTAGACAAGTCTATAGTTGAGTGCGCAGTAACAAAAGGTGTAGGAACCTCCCTAATTTTGTAAGCTTCAGAGATGGCTTGCTTTATCCATCTAGCCAATGTGGCTTTAGGTGCCTTATTCCCCTTGTAAACTCCAGAAAAGAGGACAAATAAGGCATCAGTTTTCCTAAAGGCCTTGGTGACCTTAAGATAGACTAAGAGAATCCTTCTTACGTCCAAAAAACTAAAATTTTCTTTCTAGGTCGCCCTGTGGTGAACTACAAAAGGTTGGTAGTACAATGTCCTGAGATCGGTGGAATGTACTGGCCACCTTGAGCAAAAAACTTGGATCGGTTCGTAGAACAACTCGATCCTCAAAAATCGTGAGGAAGGGCTCCCTTACTGATACTACAAGCTGAGGTAACAGCTATAAGGAACACAGTCTTTAATGTAAGTAACTTAACTGAAATACTTCCCAGAGGCTCAAACGAAAATTCTACCAGAGTTTGAAGTACTAGGGACAGATCCCAAGTTGGACAACTCACCACTACTGGTCTGGCCCTAGAGATAGATTTGAAAAATCTGGCTATAATAGGATTTGCCAGGAGAGAAAACTGGAGGAACACACTAATAGCTGCCGCCTGTACCTTTAAGGTACTAACTGAAAAGACCTTTGTCGACACCCTCCTGGAAAAATTCCAAAATAGACGGAATATCATGAGTTAATCTTTCATTTTCAGATAACCATGAGTTAAACCTTTTCCAAACTTTGGAATATATGGCTCTAGTAATCGACTTCCTACAATTAACGAGAGTCTTGACTACCTTGTCAGAGAACCCCTGGGCGCTCAGTATCTTTTCTTCAGATACCAGGCTGTCAAGTTTAAGGAAACCTGAGGGTGTGATACTGGACCCTGCAATAATAAGTCTTCTCTTTTCGGAAGACTCCGCAGAGGCTCCAAAACCAGAGACTGTAGCAGGGAAAACCATGGCCTCTTGAGCCAAAATGGGGCGATTAGAATGAGATCCGTCTCCTCTAGCAGAAACTTTCGAAGGACTTCTGGGATCAGTCTGATTGGCGGGAAGGCATAACATAGGCCTGGAGGCCACGGGTTTGCTAGAGCATCGATCCCCAAGGCTTGGTTTGCAGGGTTCATGGAAAAGAATAACTCTGTCTTGCGGTTGTTTCGGTTTGCGAACAAATCCGCTACGGGATAACCCCATCCCTTGGTGAGGTCTGCAAAGACTTCGGGATGAAGGGACCAGTTGTCTCGGTCTGTCCTGTGACGGCTGAGATAATCTGCCAGGCAATTGTTGGTCCCTTTCAGGTGTACAGGCGAAATTGAAGCTAGATTCCCCTCTGCCCATGAGAGGATCTCCTGGGCAATGGACTGAAGCATCCGGCTTCTTGTGCCTCCCTGCTTGTTGATGTACGCGACATTGTCTGACAGAATTTGGAGGTTGTGACCTTTGATCTCCATCTGAAAAGACTGCAGGGCTCTCTGGACTGCTAGCAGCTCTCTTTGATTGGATGAAGCCCTTGCCTCCCTCAAGGACCACTCTCCCTGTGCTACTGCATTGCTGAGCTGGGCCCCCCATCCCCAGGAACTCGCATCTTTCTTCCGGATATGGGATAGGACCATGGGAGACCTCCTGTTAGGTGCTGGGCAGTTCTCCACCACCACAGGTTTCTTTTTATCCTGGTGGGAAGTCGGATCCTTGACTCCAGGGACCTTACGTCCCCGTCCCAGTTTCTTAATAGAAACATTTGTAACGGACTCTGACGGAGTCTCACCCATGGTACTGCAGGAAAACATGAGGTCACAAGACCCACTGCCCTCGACACCTGTCTCAGAGAGACCGACTGGTTCGTCTGCAATGCTGACATAGTCTGGAACACTTTGGTAATCTTGTCATGAGGAAGAAAAACTCTTTGGTTCACTGAGCAAAAATCGTAACCCAGATAAGTTACTTTCTGGGCCGGGATTAAGGACGATTTTTCTTTGTTTATCAACCAGCCTAGGGACTGTAAGAAGTCCTGTACAGCCTGGAGATCCCCCAACAGCCTCTGGTATGATTTTGCCACTATCAGGAGGTCGTCCATATAAGGGATAACAGTTATCGCCTTTAACCTCAGTGGAGCCAGCGCTTCCCCTAACACTTTCGTAAAGATGCGTGGGGCTGAGGAAAGACCGAAAGGGAGGGCTTGAAATTGAAAATGTCGGGTCCCCATACTCGTCTTCACTGCCAATCTCAAAAACTTTTGGAAGGCTGGATGGATAGGGATGTGAAGATAGGCATCCCTTAAGTCCAACGTGGCCATAGAGCAGTTTGGGTATAGTAGGTTTTTGATAGTAAAAACCGTCTCCATCCAGAAATGTTTGTATCTGATGGACTTGTTTAAAGTCCGGAGATTCAGGATAAGTCGAAACTTTCCCGCCGGCTTTTTGACCACAAATACATGGGAGTAGAATCCCTTGCCCTGCTCTGACTGTGGAACAGGAATCAGGACTTTTTGATCCAATAAGTCTCCGATCTGGAGACCCAGAGCCCTCGCTTTCTCTCAATCTTGTGGAGGAAAGGTGACCAACAATCGTTCTGGTGGTTGGTGAACAAACTCCAGCCTGTACCCGTTGGTCACTAGGTCCAGGATGAAGGGGCTCGAAGTGACTGCAGCCCACTGTGGGATGAATTCCCTCAATCTTCCTCCCACCGGGGAACACGAGTCACTGTGGCTTGGCGGGCTGTTAAGGAGGGTTAAACAGCACTCCCCCTTTGCCTCTGCCTTTGTGCCCAGTCCAGTGTTTTTTCGGCCTGCTGTCCTTTTCTCTAGGACTCTGTTGCCTGCCTTGGCCACGAAAAAATTTTCTGGCTGTCGGGAATCTCTTTTTCTCTGGAAATGCCTTTTTCTTATCAGCCATGCGTTCCAGTGCCTCCTGCAGTCCTGGGCCAAATAAATGATCGCCTGTTAAGGGAAGCCCACAAAGGCGTAATTTCAAGGCTGGGTCCCCTGACCATGTTTTAAGCCAGAGGCTTCTCCTGGCCGAGTTCACTAAAGCCGAAGTCCTGGCCGACATTCTTACCGACTCTGCGGAAGAATCCGCCAAAAAACATACAGCCTGAAAGAGGAGAGGAAAAGACTTCAAAATCTGTTCTCTCGAGGTACCCGCTGACAGGTGTGACTGAATCTGAGTTAACCAAACCTCCAGATTTCTGGCCACACAAGTAGAGGCCAGAGCTGGTTTCAGGTTCCCAATCGCTGAGTCCCAGGCTCTGTGGAGAAGGATATCCCCTCTCTTATCCATCGGATTCTTAAGCGTGCCCATATCATCGAACGTTAGGTCCGAATTTTTTGAAACCTTTGAAAGAGGTGCGTCAGTGCGTCAGCTTCAGTTTTTTTATTCCATGGCTGCGCGGTGTCCTCATCAAAAGGGAACCTTCTTTTTAGGTTATTAGAGAAGAATGTTTTTCTCTCCCGGTTATCCCATTCCAGTTTAATAGTATCAACCAATTAACTATGGGCTGGAAAAACTCTAGGGTTTTTCTTATGCAATCCATTATACATAAGATCGTGTTTGGATAACTGAACCTCCTCCTCTTTCAATTCAAGGGTGGTATAGATAGCCTTTAACAAGTCATCCACATCCTCTACAGATAACTTAAATCTCGAGCCTCGAGTGGATTCTCTATGCCTGGGCTCTATATCTGACCCTGATTCTTCAGGGGAAGAACGGGTAGATCTGACCTCAGCCTCAGAGTCTTCACTCTCTGCCGGCTGCGGAGTGCTGACTGAAGCTCTCTGTGTGGACGGACCCTCTGCTGGGGTCTGGAGCTTTGTCAATAAGCGTTCTAAAGGAACTAAAAGTGGACGCAAGCTCGTCCCTAACAGAGGTTAGCATTTTCTGACAAGAGGCAACCGGGTCATCCTTTACAAGACCATCTATACAGCTGCGACAAACGGCTTTGCTCCACGAGGAGTTAAATTTGTTTGCGCACACCGCACATTTCTTTTTAAGTGGCTGCGCTTGAGTCTTGTCTTGGTCTGTAAGACAAAAAGATAAGTGACCCATAATGAGACTCACAGCCACCCCGCCACTCCGAACCACCATGTGCAGGAGGGAGGAAATGTGGCCTCTTAACCCACTACTACAGAGAGGGGAGGGGGAGGGAACACTCACAGGGAAAGCAAGAGAGTGACATAACACTTCAGGCTTACCTGTGAGGTGCTGGTGTTGGGCGCATCGACTGCCTGTGAAGGAACTGCAGATTGATCCATCTTGCCCCTTTCTGGCTTTCCACAGCCTGGCTGCTTTTACCAGAAGACACCAGCGGCCAGTGTCTCCTGTTCGCGCCGTTTAAAGAGACTGGAACTGGCGTCTCCGGCGCCTGGCGATGACATCATATGCCCCGGAAGTGACCTGCTCTCAGTACTTCCTGTGCGCCAGCTTGGAGCGCAGAAGCTCCGCCCCCCTACTCGAGCGCCGCAGCTTCCTGCTTCTCCTCACACAACTAGCCATGCTGCCTGTGAGGAGAGGATACTGCTGCTTTCTTAAGAAAAGGGCTATGGGAGCTGACATCATCCCGGTCCTGGCCCTCTTCAGGCACTGAGACACAGGAGACCGCAGCACAGCCAACCTCTCCAGCGGAGTGCTGCTTCTGGCAGAGGAGGTTAGTGAAAAGCCCCAAATAGCCCTACAGAGCCCCTGCTCATGAGACCTAGGGACCAGGTTCCAGGAACATGTTACCCCCGTCCAGAGGAAACACAAATAACTGACATGGGCCTGGAGGACCACCCTTTTATCTGGTGGGGGTAACGTGTTTCCTGTCCTGGTAGGAGGAGCCCAAGGTCTCATGGGCTGTCCTGGAAGACGCTTGGAGAAAATAAATTTTATTAAATTGTGATGGAAGGATCAGTTTTCTACCCCACCCTGAATTTCTACCATGCCAGAATATCTTGTGTGACCAGTCTTGTTGGGTTTTCCCAGGAGGATAGACTCAACATGTTTTCTCTAAGAGCCACTGTCCTAATTGTTTTTCAGGCCCATGCATGTCAGACTAGCGATCCTTCACTGCAACTGGATCTCTAAATAAACCATTTACCTGTTTCTACTAAGTCACTCTTTTGTTGACTGCAACGCTGCAGAGTCTACCTCACTGGTCAGGGCGCGGGAGATGTGGCAGCGTGGTATCTCACTGGCCTAGCTGTAGGGACTAGGGTTGCACCGATACTAGTATCCTTACTGATACCGAGTATTTGCACAAGTATCGGTACTCGTGCAAATGCACTGATACCTGAAACAGATACTTTCAGGCTCAGTTCTTTGAGCTGTCAGTGGGTCTCCCTTGTTGACAGCTGAAGTGTTAAGAAAGTCCGATAATTGGAGCTGTCAAAAAAAAAAAAAAAAGCAGCCAGCAATGTTTATTAACAACATTTCTCAGCCCCTGAAACACTAAAATAAAAAATAAACTTTGTTTCTTTTTTAATCTATTTCTTCATCTGCAGATTAAAGGGATGAACAAATGTTCCTCTTTTGAACCACTTATAAACCCTCAATTTACTCTAATCAGCCTTAATTAACTCCCTATTCTCCTCCATTTAATTATTTTCTTGCATTTTTTTTTTTGTTCACGTCCCCCTTCAATCAGAGTCCTCTCCGTACAGTGTTCTCAGTGTTTCCCCTTACATCAGAGTCCCCAGAGTTCCCCCTTACACTGTAAGATAACTCTGGGGGGGGGGGAACTCTGACGTAAAGTGGGGGGGGAACTCTGACGTAAAGTGGGGGGGGGGAACTCTGACGTAAAGTGGGGGGGGGGAACTCTGACGTAAAGTGGGGGGGGGGAGACTCTGACGTAAAGTGGGGGGGGGGGAGACTCTGACGTAAAGTGGGGGGGGGGAGACTCTGACGTAAAGTGGGGGGGGGGAGACTCTGACGTAAAGTGGGGGGGGGGGAGACTCTGACGTAAAGTGGGGGGGGGGAGACTCTGACGTAAAGTGGGGGGGGGAACTCTGACGTAAAGTGGGGGGGGGGGGAACTCTGACGTAAAGTGGGGGGGGGGAACTCTGACGTAAAGTGGGGGGGGGAACTCTGACGTAAAGTGGGGGGGGGAACTCTGACGTAAAGTGGGGGGGGGGAACTCTGACGTAAAGTGGGGGGGGGGAACTCTGACGTAAAGGGGGGGGGGGGGAACTCTGACGTAAAGTGGGGGGGGGGGGAACTCTGACGTAAAGTGGGGGGGGGGGAACTCTGATGTAAAGGGGGGGGGGAACTCTGATGTAAAGGGGGGGGGGAACTCTGATGTAAAGGGGGGGGAACTCTGATGTAAAGGGGGGGAACTCTGATGTAAAGGGGGGGAACTCTGATGTAAAGGGGGGGAACTCTGATGTAAAGGGGGGGAACTCTGATGTAAAGGGGGGGAACTCTGATGTAAAGGGGGGGAACTCTGATGTAAAGGGGGGGAACTCTGATGTAAAGGGGGGGAACTCTGATGTAAAGGGGGGGAACTCTGATATAAAGGGGGGGGAGAACTCTGATGTAAAGGGGGGGGGAACTCTGATGTAAAGAGGGGGGAAACTCTGATGTAAAGGGGGGGGGAAACTCTGATGTAAAGGGGGGGGAAACTCTGATGTAAAGAGGGGGGAAACTCTGATGTAAAGGGGGGGGAACTCTGATGTAAAGGGGGGGGGAAACTCTGATGTAAAGGGGGGGGGGGAAACTCTGATGTAAAGGGGGGGGGGAAACTCTGATGTAAAGGGGGGGGGGGAAACTCTGATGTAAAGGGGGGGGGGGAAACTCTGATGTAAAGGGGGGGGGGGAAACTCTGATGTAAAGGGGGGGGGGAACTCTGATGTAAAGGGGGGGGGGGACTCTGATGTAAAGGGGGGGGGGACTCTGATGTAAAGGGGGGGGGACTCTGATGTAAAGGGGGGGGGACTCTGATGTAAAGGGGGACTCTTGTGATTAACTTCATATCATTAGAAATGTTACTTAGTTGCAGAATATATGTAAAGTTTATACTATAAAAAAAGAAAAACAAACATTTCTGTGCACCGCTAAAGTGTTCGGGTTTGACTTGAAGAAAAGGTGGCAACCCTACTGAGGGACCCTTTGATGAGGTCAGTTTAACCACTTAAAATGGAGGGCCACCCTAAAAAAAAAAATTACAAAAAAAATTTGAAAAAAAAAAAAAATGTTTTTATATTTACCTAAACTCTTGTTGCTAGGCAGTCTTCCTAATCTGCCTCTTCCTTTTCCGCGGTGTGTTCTGCTCCTCGGTGAGCGGCCCCGTTATCTTCTGGGAACTGTGTGTGTTCCCAGCACACCACGGGGCCATTCACAGAGCGCCGCGCGTACGTGCGCAGTAGGAAACTGGCAGTGAAGCCGCAAGGCTCCACTGCCCGTTTCCCCTACCTAGGATGGCGATGCCAGGACCCGAGGGCAAGGGATGGGTCGGCCGACATCGCGGGCACCCAGGACAGGTAAGTACTTATTTAAAGTCAGCAGCTACAGGGTTTGTAGCTGCTGACTTTTAATCTTTTTTTTTTTTTTTTTTTTTTTTTACGGCCGGAATCCCGCTTTAATGACTAAACCTTTTTCATTCTGTGTATGGCTGGAGCTCAGCTTCGTGTGATGACCTCTTAGTAAATACAGAGTGGAGTCAGTCTGTACATGTGCCTGGAGTTTAGGACTTCCTAGAAGGAGGCCCCATGATGGAGGCCCGGCGCCTCCTCTGCAGTGGAGATATATTGGGTAGACAGTCGCAGGAAGCATGCATTTTGCACTCTGTGGTATCTTATCCAGTATGACAGCAGACACCACACTCTCCGATCCCCACATCACCCAGCCCACCCCGGTACCATTTACCTGTAGCTAGGGCCTCCGCCTGTCACCGGTCTCCAGGAAACGCCGCCACTTCCGCTACCACAAGTCCAGGGCGGAGAGCAAGTGACGACATTCCGCACGTAACATGGCGCCCAGCCCTATTATCGCTATCTCAATGAGGTCTCTGAACCTAACAAAGATGGCAACGACGGTGTGACGTATTTCTCCTGCGCACAACTCTGATTCGCTCCCCTCAAACGCTTCCTCCTCCGCTTCTCTCTGTTTGGCTCATGCTCACTACCTTACAATGTGGCCAGCCAATGAGAAGCGCTTCCGAGTCAGATGACCGGACCGCAGAGAAGTAAGTGTTGTGTAGAGGTTGGCGGAACCTTAGTTTTAGTGAAGCGGTTCGTGGAGTTATACCGGGTGGAGTTCTAACGGCGGATTTTCCTGCGGCTTCGGAAAACAGAAAAGCGGTGGGAACTCCCGCGCTTTGTTGTGGAAGTGACGTCACGCGTGCGACGGGCCAATCGCCGGGAGTGTGGCTACAGAGGCGTGTAAGAAACATGGCGGAAACTGTAGATATTCTCAAGCTGAAGGTATGGCCGAAATAACAGAAAACCGTTGAGGGGTGTTTTGTGTGGTCTGAAATGGTGACGCTCTCATATATGAGAAGGGCTGCTGTGTGTGGGAGTGAGGAGTGCTCAGTACTGAACACACTCGTGTTGTAGAGGAATGTGGGAGCACACTGTCCTCCTATTACTGACATCTTCTACCTCCCTCTGCTCTAGAGACGTTGGCTGCCAAGTCCCAGCACATCCAATGTATAGGTGAACAGCTGGTCAGAGTTAGGCATACTCTGGTGCTGGGGGTGAGATCATGGTGAATATTAGAATAGGGAAGTGTACATGTGGATTCCAAAGAGTCAGTCCCCTTTGGGGCATACTATATGCCTAGTGTAGACTTCGGGCTTGTGTACACTCGCTTCAAAACATGGCACCAGGCATGCTTTTTTGTATCGCTCCGGTCAATAAATAAAGTAGTTAGCTTACAGTCCTGTTCACACGTTTGCTTCGCTTCAAAAATTAAAGAGGGATCAAGAGCCTAGTCCTGCATTCGGCCTCTATGGACTGCCAAGCTTCATTAAAGAGGAAGTAAGCCCTGATGGGTCTTACTTAGAGGTCGACCGATATGGGTTTTTCTCTTGCCGATATTGAGAAATCGCGATGGCCGTTTTTTTTTCTTTCCCTTCATCTCAAAATCTAACAGTTAGACCCCTTTCACACTGGGGCATTTTTCAGGCGCTTTTGGGCTAAAAATATAGCGCCTGTAAAGTGCCTGTAAAACGGCTCCCCTGCAGTCTCAGTGTGATTTCCCGAGTGCTTTCACACTGAGGCGATGCGCTGGCAGGATGTAAAAAAAAGTCCTGCAAGCGGCATCTTTGGAGCGGTGTATACCGCTGCTCCACCACTCCTGCCCATTGAAATGAATGCGCACCGCTGCCGAAGCGCCTGCGAAGCATTATGGCAGCGGCGCTTCAGGGGCGCATTTAACCCCTTCCTCGGCCGCTAGCTGGGTTATAAGCGCCCCGCTAGCAGCCGAATAGCGCCTCTAAAATGACGGTAAAGCGCCGATAAAACTAGCAGCGTTTTACCGTCAACGCATGCCTGCTCCAGTGTGAAAGCAGTCTTAAGTAATAAGTGATACAGAAAATTTTTTACATTTAAACATTTATTAAACAAAACAAACCTCCAATCAGTTCACTTGTATGTAGAATTTTAAATAACAAAAAAAAAAACCTATATCTTAAATATTAAATACACAAAAACAGGTAATCAAAACTTTTGTACGAAAAAAAATGGGCTAACTTTACTGCTTAAAGTTTTCTTTAATTCATTAGTGTATTTAAAAAAAAAAAATTGCGTTTGAGAGACCGTTGCGCAAATACCGTGTGACATAAAATATTGCAACAACCACCATTTTATTCCCTAGGGTCTCTGCTAAAAAAAATATATATATAATGTTCGGGGGTTCTAAGTGATTTTCTAGCAGAAAATACAGGATTTTTACCTGTAAGCAACAAGTGTCAGAAAAGATTTAGTCTTTAAAGCGGGGGTCCACCTAAACCGCCAAAAAAAAATTAAAAGCCAGCAGCTACAAATACTGCAGCTGCTGACTTTTAATAAATGGCCACTTACCTGTCCCAGGGTCCAGCGATGTCGGCAGGCGACGCCGAGAACCCGCTCGGTTCTCGGCAGCTGCCATCGTAGGAATCAGGAAGTGAAGCGTTGTGGCTTCACTTCCCGGTTCCCTACTGCGCATGCGCGAGTTGCGTTGCGCATCGTAACTGGTCCCCGCTATCTCCTGGGACCTGTGTGTTTCCCAGGAGACAGCGCAGAGGGACAGGAAGAGGCATAGACTCCCATGGGAGTCTATGCCGGAAGTGGGTGCAAATACCTGTCTTAGACAGGTATCTGCACCCCCCTCTCCCCTGAAAGGTGCCAAATGTGACACCAGAGGGGGGGAGGGTTCCGAAAAGCGGAAGTTCCATTTTTATGTGGAAATCCGCTTTAAATGGTTAAACTGAGAACTTCTACACACAGAGTTCAGCTCATTGATAAAAGAACCTGAAGAGATACAATGTTTCTTCTTATCAGATTTGGCAGGCTGCCCAGAGGAGGAGAGAATCCTCTCCACAGATAACTTTCAGGAAACTTGCATTAACTTCTATTACAGAAGTCATTTGCAAGTCCCGCTGAAGTTATAATCGGCCTTTTTTATCAGCACAATCGGCCAATGCCGATTAAGTAAAAAACACCAAATATCGACCGATATATCAGCCAGCCAATATATCGGTCGACCTCTAGTCTTACTTCCTCTTTTGTTCCCTGCAAAGTAAAAGCATAATGGGCTAGTATGCATCGCATACTAGCCCATTATGTACCACGTACCTGCAAATGAAGCCCGCAATGTCCCCGCTGGTGGCCGCGTCCATCTTCACCCCTCTTCCTTCCAGGGCCGTGGAATCCCACACATGCGCCGATGACATCGGCACAAGTGTATATGGCAAATATCTCCTAAACCGTGCAGGTTTAGGAGATGTTTCCAGTAACTACAGGTAAGCCTTATTATAGGCTTACCTATAGGTAAAAGTGGTATGTAAGGGTTTACAACCACCTTAAACTTTTTCCTGCCAGAGCCGTTTTTGCATTTATTTTTTTGCACACGTTTAAAAAAATTATTTTTGGTCTAAAGATTACACAAAACCCCCAAACATTATATATTTTCTGAGAGCAGACACCCATGAGAATAAAATATTGGTAGTTCTATTTTTTTTATATCACTCGATATTACCGCAAAAGTCAAGGAAACGCAAAATAGCAGTAAAAATTATTATTATTATTATACAGGATTTATATAGCGCCAACAGTTTACGTAGCACTTTACAACTTGAGGGTAGACAGTACAAATACAATACACTTTGATACAGTAGGAATCAGAGGGCCCTGCTCCTTAGAGCTTACAATCTAAGAGGGACGGTCAAGAGATGCAAGAGGTAATAACTGTGGGTGATGTGCTGATTGAGAAGATAAATGTACAGTTGTTAGGTGGGGGCCAGATAGGCTTCTCTGAGATGAGTTTTCAGGGATCGTCTGAAAGTGAATGAAGTAGGAGAAAATCGGACAGATTGGGGTAGAGCATTCCAGAGGATTGGAGAGGCTCTGGGGAAGTCCTGAAGGCGAGCATGGGATGAGGTGACAAGGGAGTTTGAGAGCAGGAGGTCTTGGGAGGAGTGAAGAAAACGATTAGGTTGGTATTTTGTGACTAGGTTAGTGATGTAGCTGGGGGCCAGGTTGTGGATGGCTTTGTAAGTTATAGTTAGTATCTTGAATTTAATTCGGTGTCTGAGTGGCAGCCAATGGAGGGATTGGCAGAGGGGTGTAGCCGCTTTCCGGGTCACAGCAAGAAGGGGAGGTGAGTGGACGTGTGTCCACTCTTTTCCTTCCCCCTCAGCCACCGGCACCTGCCATGTAGCTCCTGAGCCCACAGATGGGCAAGCTGAGCCCGGAAAACATTGCGGCGGGGGGCGAGCGCCAGTACTGGGGGTGTGTGCAGCCACCTGAATGCTTTCACCTGACAGGCAAGAGTCTGCCTGTCCACCACACACACACAATCCCAGTGGCTGCAGCCACCGGATTCTGTGTGAAACTCCTTGCTGTCAGGTCAGTACGACCTATGGACCTGGCAGCAAAAGGTTTAAAGTAGGGATTGACCGATTATTGATCAGCCAATATCAGCATTTTCTGAAAAAAATGGTATCGGTTGCAAACTAGACCAATGTTGCCAATATTGTTCAAGAAGTTTTATTGGGGTGATGCCTGGTACCGTTCTTTAGAGCGGATGGTCGGCTTTATTGTAATAACAACCGATGCGGCTCCGCTGTTATTACAAACAGTGGGAGGGGACTCTTCCCCCATCCCCTCTCCCACCGCCTTCTGCCGCTCGCCTGGGCTCTCCCATCACACCGGGAGGCCCAAGCAACAAGCCGGCACGTCCGCCGGCTGGCTGAAGACCCGAACAAAGCAGATGCTTCGTTTGGGTCTCGGATCTAGTAATCTGGAAGCGATGTCATGATTTCTTTATTGTACATCCCAGGACACAGAGTATCTTCATATCCATTATATCCCCGCTGCCATTTAGCACTTTTTGGTGGGGAGGGGGGAGCACATACCCGCTCCCACTTCTGGCTCAGTTTACTGTGGCGAATTGAGCCAGAAAATCTCCCCCTTCTTCCCCCACAGCCAACTGGGATACTTCACAGGTCCCAGAAGGCAGCGGCTCATTCTGAAAGTTCAGCGTGCTTTGTGCATGCGCAGTATGAAAACGACTGTGAAGCCGCAAGGCTTAACTTTGTTCTCTCTCAGTCAGGATGGCAGCGGCAGCACCTGATAGCCAATGGAAATTTTGGCTTAGGTGAGGACACTGCTGGATGCCTAATATTAAAAGTTAGCAGCTATAGTATTTGTAGCTGCTGACTTTAAAAAAAAAATGGGGGGGGGGGGCTGGAGCACCTTTTTAAGGTTCCTCTTTAAGGTCAAAAAAACTTTTGTCTTTAGAGCCACTTTTAGGTGTGTGTGTGTGTGTTTGTGTGTGTGTGTGTGTGTTTTTTTTTTTTTTTTCTTTTTTTTTTCTTCTTCTAGTGCAATAGTCTCCAAACCCGTGCTGCAGTTTGGGGACCACTGTTCTAGGTGATGGTCATGTCTGTGCAGTCTCTGCATGGAAATAGCTAGCTTCTTGACGGCTCCATCTGGGATTAGGAGACTAGCTCTTCGGGGTTCATTGGCTACAGCTTACTATGTTCAAAAGAATGGTACTAAGACCTTGCACTGGACAAGTAGGGAGAGCCTGTAATGTTGCCAGTTGGCACTGGACTGTGCATGATAGGAACCTGTGCAATGATATATTGACTTGTAGATTGGCAGGGTGCAATACTGGTCCAGAGCAGTGATCTCCAGCTGGGGAGTAGAGTCCCTGAATGCCCTTGTGGCATGACCTGCCCTGATGGGTAAAGATTGGATCCTCCCCCCAACCCCATCCTGTGGCATGGAATAGTGTGTCCTGGCGGTAGTTCCTGCTGATACCCCCTTCCCTCAATTGTGACCTCCCCCTCCTTTTTCCCCCACATGGTTGGGACAAGAACTGTATTGTGAACTTTCTTTAATTTGCAGTATTTTACTTTTTGTTTTGTGGTGTTTAGAGGCACTGTGTTACTACAAGTCGCAGCAAGTGTTTTTTTTTTTTGTTTTTTTTGTTTTTTATGGAGCCCACACAGTGGAGGTAGTGGGGCACTGGCAGAAAATAGGAGGCTGTGGGTAACCAGTGTACTGGTGCATTTTTCCTCAGTACCCTCTTAGTTGACTTGGACTGCTGGTTCCCAGCATGAGTCCTATTGTTGCTGTTGGCGTGCTATGTCTCAGCGATGGCAAATAACAGGGTATTTAGGGGAAGAGGGGTTGCAAATGCATTCTTGCGGCAGGGAGGAACTTGGACGCAGCCCCCCTTGCAATGTATCCTGTGGGGCTCAGTTAGATCCACGAGGCTTTGATTCCCTCAACGTATCTGACTTTTGACAAATTCCTTGAGGCCTTATTAAAAGCTGCTTTTGCTCTAGTGGGGGCAGTTATACAACCAGCAATTGCAGCTGTGCCAGAGACTTAAAGTGGATGTAAACCCACTCCCATCTTTTTTAAACTACTGCCATAGGGGCGATCTATAAGGATATACATGCCTCCTGCATGTATCCTTACCTTTCAAATGTCTCCCCTCTGTCTGTTTGCAGCCCCCAAAAATGCTGGATTTAGTGGGCGGGTCTGTTTTACGGCGCTCGGTGGGCAGAGTCATGACATCACCAGACTCCCCGCCCACCTCTACACTCGCGCCTGGCCGGAGTGAAAAGTGCGCGCACAGGGGAAGAGGAGCGCGTTCATGGCTCCTGTCACTGTCCAGTGACAGTCGGGGATGATCGGTGCGGCGTGGACAGCTGTGAGCATGGATCCCCCTGAGGAGGCAGAGAAGAAGCAGCTGATCAAACGCCATGCAGGGAGATCGGTGCTCACGGCTGTCCCTCCGCTGCACCGATCACCCCCGACTGTCCCTTGTGTCGTCCTCCTCCAGCGCCTGACCTGTTCTCTCCACCACAACCCCTTCTTCTCTGGCCCCCCTCCTGTCCTTATCCGCCCGCTGTGTCTTCCTCCTCCACCCCCCTCATCCCCCGAAGCCGACTCCCCTCCATTCCAGCGGGCTCTGTCAGGATGGAGAGCGGAGGAAAGGACGGAAATGTACATGTCATTTACGGGGGGTGGAGTGCTGCTGGACACAGCTTTATACAGTATATATAATATATATATATGTGTATGTATGTGTGTGTGTATATATATGTTGTGTGTGTGTATGTGTATGTATGGTTATGTATGTATGTGTATATATATATATATATATATATATATATATATATATATATATATATATATATATATATATATATATATATATATATATATATATATATTAATATAGCTGTGCCCAGCAGCAAACACCACCCCCCCACCAATCAGACCAGTGGAATGTCTGCAGCCAGGGCTGAGATTATGTGGAACAGCCAATCCTGGCAGAGCAGCAGAAGAAAGGAGTGGGAGGGAATGAAAAAATACTGCCTGTGTCTTACTTACTAATGCACGAGATGTAAATCACCTGTCACTCACAGCAAGGGGGAGGATTTGACAAAGTTTTTCTCATTTTGTCAAGAATTTTCTCACTGAACAATAAGAGGATTGCTCAGAGATGGATTAACTCTGTGTGGCAAGACTGGGCTCAAATAATAGGAAATCTTATACTCTACAATATGACAACAAAAAAATTTTTTTTAAAAATTCCGGTTTACATCCACTTTAAAGTTTGGGCTTGTCACATGACGAGAGAGACCCTACTAGTGGGGATACCAAGTCAAGCAGATACTTGGAAGGTTTCCCACATCCCCTTAGTTTTCCAGTGGATACCTTTTTTAAAAGACCCCATTCAACAACGTTCACGACTTGGGGTCTTGTTAGTACACATGCGCTGGATCTTATGGCTAGAGTGTTGGTCCTTGGAGTTGCTCAACCAGAAAAAGCATTTTGAACGTTTGCCCTTTCAAGGGAAACGTTTTTTTTTGGTCTTGCTTTGGATGAATACATCCGAAAGGTAGCTATGGGAAGGAGTACCCTGTTTACACTGAAGAAGTTGTCGAAGCCTATGGAACAAAAACCTGCCACACCTTAAAAAAAAAAAAAAAAACATTCCTTTTGTTAACCTCGGGCTCCAAATCCCACTCCCAGTTTCGTAAAAAGACCTGGACTGCTAAGGGGACAAGTCCTCACAATGAATGGTAGTCCCCAAACTTTTGGGTGGGGGGAAATTTGCAGGTCTTCACGGAAGTTTGGCAGGGGGAGATTGCGGATGAATGGGTCTGCAACATAGTGGCTCCCGGTTAGCAGCTGGAATTCCTGAGCCTTCCCCCTCTGCGCTTTATGCTTTCAGATGTTTCTTTGAATTGGCAAGGAACTGTTTTTTTTTTTTTTTTTCCCTCTTCCAAACCCTCGATCATCTATCACAAGAAGTGATTGTTCCAGTCCCAGAGAGCGAGAGTAAAAGGTTTTGCGGTTTCTACTAGAGGTGCGCATCTTCACAGGGCTCACAATTCGATTACGATTATCTGGCTAACGATTCGATTCCGCGATGCATCACGATTTCCGGCGAGCTTACACTTGGGCTGCCTACGCGACCCTTCCTCTACGATCTTCTGGGATTCGTCTCAGGTCCCATAAGATTTCCCGGCTATGCAGGACAGCGCAGTGAGACATGCGCACCGGGCTGTGAAGCTGCAAGCTGTCACAGCCATATACCCACAGTAGTATTGCCAGCACCGTGGACAGGCAGGGGAGAGAAGGGAGGGTTTGGGTGGCCACGTCGCTGGATTGTGGGACAGGTGAGTGTCTTTTTATTAAAAGTCAGAAGATGCACTTTTTTTGTAGCTGCTGACTTTTAATAAACAAAAAATTGACTGGAACTCCGCTTTGAATTAAACATAACCTCACTCCCTTAAAAAGTGCACTAATCCGGTGCACTACAGGGTACAGGCATTCAAACACACTGCTGCTGGGAGGTCAGGAGGGATTAGAATCCACAGCTGACAAACAGCCCTGTGAAGTTCCCTGTACTGTCTCTGTGCTGACAGTTCCCCTGGGTTTCCTCATTTGCAGCTTCCAGCACACTAGGAGTTAACACAGTGGAATGTGCAAACGGGGAAGCCGGGGAACTGTCAGCATGGAGTGTGTACGAGGTGTAAGTAGAGTACAAACACATTTGTACTCTACTTACTGTTGTTATTATAACTGTGTTTTAATAAAGCCCATGTTACAATCAAGTGACCCACTGTATGTGCTTTTTAAAAAAATATGGAGCTTCATACCGCATTTCTCCGCATGTGCGTGTACAATACATGCTGCTCATGTGACTGCCCGGCCCGCCTCTCTGCTCTCACGTCTCTCCTGATGTCAGCGGAGAATTCTCAGCCCTGCTCGCCTCTCTTCTGATCTGATGGCGACAGTCAACGGGCGGGGCTGAGAGTTCTCTGCTGACGTCAAGAGAAACGTGAGAGGCGGGCCAGGCAGTCATATGAGCGGCATGTATTGTACACACACACACACACACACACACTCTGAGAAATGAGGTATGAAGCTCCATCATTTTTAAAAAGCACATACAGCGGGGCACTTCATGGATTGTAACACAGGATTTATTAAAACAGTTATTTTAACAACTATACGCTCGGAGCGCTCTCCCGGGAGGGGCCGGGCAATTCTGGATGACGTCACTTGGCGATCGATTTTTCCAGTCGTATGCAGCGATTAATTTCAGCACCCCTAGTTTCTACCTGAACCTCTTTGCTGTTCTGAAACTAAACAGCAATGTTTGCCCCATCCCAGATCTTAACCACTTGGCACTAGGCGTACGCAAAAATGCATTAATTGCTGCCAAAACACTTGTGCCGAGAGCTTTCGGGGTCTTAAGTCCTGCCTCATAAACCTCTTAAAGGGCCGGGAGGCACCATCCCTAAGAGGTTAAAGGAGAAGTACAGCCAAAACTCATTTGGCTGTACTTCTCCTGTGGATCACATTCTGCACTCCTGTGACCTGATTTCAGCTGACGTCACAGAGCCAGTCCAGACTCGACCAAGATCACGACAATGAAATTGGGATCCGCCCACGTTCCTGGACCGTCACCCGGCTCAGCCTCTCAGCGGCCAGTCCCACCCCCTCCACAGCCCAGTTCTCCAGTGAGTGGGGGGGGGGGGCGCAGAGCAGAGAGCAGTGACTGACAGTCACCAGCTCTCTGCTCGGGAAGCCCTGAGAACCAAGCAATCCTTGGTGTTTGATTGCTCAGTTCTCAGTGTTAGAACTGGCGAGGGACCGTTGCTGCATCCATTTAGGTAAGTATGATTCTGCAAAAAAAAAGTCCATACTTCTCTTTCAAGTTTCTCTGAGTACAGAAATTCTAGATGGAATCCATGCAGTTAGTGGTTGCCACCCTCCAGCACGCCATGGCGTACATAAATCGGGGATGCACCAGAAGTCAGGCTGATCAGGAGGAAGTGGATCTCATCCTGTCTTGGGCAAAACTGTTCCCATATTATCTGGTGCAAAACTTCGCAGGCAGATTTTCTTGGCAGTCTACAACTGTCTTCGGGCAAGTGGGCTCTTCACCCAGGGGTGTTCAAGGGTCCCTGCCAACCTGGACCGATTCCTATTTAGCACCAGGAAATATTAAGCATTCACAGTGGATACTCTGCTGATGCCTTTCTGCCTTTACAACTTTTATCTTGTATGCTTCGCAGGTTTCGAGTAAAGGGCATTCTGGTGATTCTGATTGCCCCAGCCTGGCTTAGCAGAAAGTGGTACTCTGATATTGTAAACCTGTCCGTGGACAAACCATGGACCTTTCTGGATCAACCAGAAATCCTATTGCAAGGTCTTTCTTTACAGTTGCTGGCTGTTGAAGACTAGGAAGGTGACTTAAAAGATTTACCACAGGACTTGGAAGTCTAATTTCATCTGGCATGAATTTCGGGAAATTCTTCCCTGTATCTGGCGTTGATAAGGGATTTGCCTTGAGTACCGTCAAGGATCAAATTTAGGCCTTGAATTTCCTCTTTCAGAGGCAGATTGCTTCACGTTCTTAGTGCATGCCTTTGTGCAAGGAGCCGTTCCTATTGTTCCAATGGTAAGACTTTGTGTGACCTCAATTTGGTATAATTTGTATTCTAGAAGTCTCCTTTTGAACCTATCCAGGATATCCCTTTTTTCCTCCTGATGAAAAAGGTTATTTTTCTGGTTGCCATTACTTCAGCTTGGAGAGCTTTGCAATTGGCTGCTTCTACCTGTAAGGAAACGTTCTAAGTGCTTCACCATGTGAAAGTGGTTCTGTGGCCTCAGCTGTCATTACACGAGTTGGTTTCTTTATTCCACCTTAACCAGGACATTGTGTTGCTGTCTTTCTGTCCTAAGTCTCAGATGCTGGGGACAAGGCTCTACACACCTTGGATGTGGTTCATGCTGTCAGGAGTTACCTGAAGTCGACTGCTGCAGTTTGTCAGTCTAATTCCTAATTGTGCTTCCTGAAGTCCCAAGGAAGGGTCACACAGCTTCCAAATACACCATTTCGCTATCATTTAATAGTCTAATGGTCCCATTGTATGTAGTATTGTAGCCACCCTCTCGTGCTTACTACCGAGATGGACTTCCAGATTGCGACAAATATTTGTTTCAAATTTTTCATGCTGTGTTGAATTGTAATAGGGCGTACACACGGTCGGACTTTGTTCGGACATTCCGACAACAAAATCCATGGATTTTTTCCGACGGATGTTGGCTCAAACTTGTCTTGCATACACACGGTCACACAAAGTTGTCGGAAAATCCGATCATTCTGAACGCGGTGACGTAAAACATGTACGTCGGGACTATAAACGGTGCAGTGGCCAATAGCTTTCATCTCTTTATTTATTCTGAGCATGCGTGGCACTTTGTCCGTCGGATTTGTGTACACACGATCGGAATTTCCGACAACGGATTTTGTTGTCGGAAAACTTTATCTCCTGCTCTCCAACTTTGTGTGTCAGAAAATCCGATGGAAAATGTCCGATGGAGCCCACACACGGTCGGAATTTCCGAAAACACGCTCCGATCGGACATTTTCCATCGGAAAATCTGACCGTGTGTACGGGGCATAAGTCTTGTTAACTTGCTGCACATTTTCACTGGCAAGTTGTACTCTTGCAGAGCACTTGAAACACAAGTTTTAGTTGACACGTTTCCAAATTCAGCCACAGTGACCCCTGTGGTGGGATGACTATTGTACAATATACCAAGGGTCTAGAAAAGGATCCCCCCCCCCTTTTCAATCACATTTTGTTGCTTTGCAGCAACAGTTGTTGTTTTATTCATCTGGATTTACTATTGCAACTTATAACATCCAAGTGAAAGATATAAACACCAACGTGTCAGAAAAAAGTAAAAAACAATCACTGAGTTGGAAAAAGGATCACCTTTATGTCAATATTTTATTGAACCACCTTTTGCATTAATTACAGCCTTTAGTCTCTGGATATGTCTCTACTAACTTTGCACATCTAGACTTTGCAATATTTGCCACTTTTTTCTTTGCAGAACTGCTCAAGTTTGGTTAAATTTGATGGTGACCGTTTGTGGAATTAAGTCTTCAAGTCATACCACAGATTTTCAATGGGGTTTAAGTCTGTGCTTTGACTGGGCTATAGAACACAAAACAATCTCCTGTTCTCAGGCACTTAGTCCATGTGTAGGTGGTGTAGCCAACCCTTTGGATAAAGTGTTGAAAGTCAAAGGTCTTGCTGCCCTCCTCAGAGCAATGGGTGTCCTAAAGCTGAAACATAGAAAAACAGGAAGGGCGCACTGACCTTGATAAAAAGATAAAAATTGATTAAATAGTAAAAACAAGTCATACTCACAAAAAAACGTTAAAGGCTTAACATTACTCCAACAATTCGGAGCCTGGACCGGGTGTTGGGAGGAACTAGATGGCATCGCAAAACAGCTTACGCGTTATGAGTGAGTACCCTCTTCATCCAGAGCCTCAGCGATAGCAGGCTAATTTTCTCAAGATTCCCTCTATATTTTGACTAGGTCATGCAAGGACATTTACCTGTTTCACCTTTAACCACTGTGTGGTCATTTTTTTTCTGTGTGCTTTGGGTCATTGTCATGTTGGAAGGTAAATTTAATTATTGTCTCATCTGACCACCCTAGATTCTGAGGCCACATGGAAAAAGGTGTTATGGTCAGATGAGACTAAAATTGAATTATTTGGCCTCAACACTAAAGGACATGTCTGGTGGAAATCCAGTACAGCTCACCAGCCAGATAACGCCATTCCATAACAAGTAATCTCCTGTTATGGGGGTGTTTCTCTGCAGCAAGGACTGGAGCAATTGTCAGGATAGAAGAAAAATGGATGGGGCAACATACCATCCAATTCTTGAGAAAATCTGCTGCCCTCTACCAGAAAGTTGTCAATGGGAAGGAGGTTTACCTTCCAACATGACAATGACCCAAAGTACACAGCAAAAATGAACACACATTGGTTAAAGGAGAAACTGGTAAATGTCCTTGCATGGCCTAGTCAGAGCCCAGACTTAAACACCATCGAAAATCTGTCGTCCATGACCCGTCCGGAGGGGTGGAGGAGGGATGATTGTTTGCCCCCCCCCAAAAAAAAGACCACCAGCAGCCACTGGTGCATGGTGTCTTAAAAAACACTGTAATGTCTGAATATGATACAAAACAATCACATAACACCCCCTGCAGATATACTTGTTATACGTATTGATAGGCTAGAGGTGTATGGGTTGCTGGATCACCCATAGGTCAACGCGTATCGCTAACTGCGTAGCTTTCTCAAGACTTGTTCATTGGGTATCATATTCTGAGCATAACAAAGCCGCTACCAGATTACAGGGCCATTAAACTGGTTGTAAAGGCAGAAGGTTCTTTATCTTAATGCATTCTATGAATTAAGATAAAAATCCTTCTGTGTGCAGCAGCCCCACTCATACCCCCTAATTCTTACCTGAGCCCCATCTCCAGCCAGCAATTTTTGCATGAGAGGGTCGGGTGTTTGGGGAAAAAATAGCGCTGTTTTACCGCTGATGCCCCCTACCGCCCCAGTGTGAAAGGGGCCTAAGGCCTTTCTAGTTAAAGGGGTTGTAAAGGTAAAAATTTTTTCACCTTAATGCATTCTATGCATTAAGGTGAAAAAACTTTTGACAGTACCGCCGCCCCCAGCCCCCCCGTTTTACTTACCTGACGCCTCGAATCTTCGCTGCACGTTCTTGTCATCTTCGCTACAGCTCAGCCTGGTCGCTGATTGGCTGCAGTGGATGGATTGAAAGCAGCGCAGCCATTGGCTCGCGCTGCTGTCAATCACATCCGATGACGCGGCGCGCCGGGGGGCGGGGCCGAGTGATACAGCGAGCGGCTATAGCCGCCGGCTGTATCACGGGAGCGCGCCCGCAAGCACTCACCACCATGCGAGGGAGCTCGCATTAAGGTGGTGAATGCTTGCGGGGAGGAGCTGAAACAGCCGCCGAGGGACCCCAGAAGACTAGGTTCGGGGCCACTCTGTGCAGAACGAGCTGCACAGTGAAGGTAAGTATAACATGTTTGTTATTTTTTTTTTTTTTTTTTTTATTACCTTTACAACCGCTTTAATTTCTTAAAAAAATAAGGGTGCCGTGGATATCCATGCATTGCACTGGAATTGTACATGGACACTCATCCTATTTAAATTTATGTTAATTTATGTTTTAATCAATTTTCTTTTTTTTTTGGATTTCTTAATCCACAATCTATTTTTACTTTTTCGTCACATATTTTTTCACTGGTTGGTTTATAAAAATTTGTTTTTCACTTCCCCTGTTTCTTACACTGATTTGGAAGTTTATGTGGTTTAGGATTGCACAATTCTTTTAACGATAAATATATATATACATATTGGCTCCAATGGCTGTTCCTTTTAAAAAAGGAATTTCCAAGCTTTTCTTTCCACAATTTTTGTATTGCTCGTCATTGACCTACTGTGGAGCTACATAAGCGGCCTGTTTTGATGCTACATGTACCAAATTTCCTTGCAGTCATTGAGATGTGCCTATCATTGTACGCACTTTCTACTTCAGTAGAACAACAGGGTCCCCACCCCGTGGGCCGCAGACGGGGGTGGGCGGCAGGCGAGCGAGCACAACCTGCACTGACACCCTCCAACCACCTGAGGGTGCCCACTCCCCTTTTCCCTGCACCACTTTCCTTCCGGAAAATTAATTATTACCGCATTTGCCGTAACACCAGGCACAGTGCCCGACTGCCTGTGACAGTGCTCAGTCCTTGCCTAATTCACCACAACATAACAGATGCTCTCATTCTCTATGCAGGATCCCCCCCAGGTTACAGGCTGCACCTTTAATGATTTTAGCTCACTAATTTATATTTCACTATTGATCTTTCTGCTCCTATAAACTCATTATCGAATATAAAAACATTCACTGTAGGAATTAGCAAATGCCTTATGTGTACAAAGGCTCTGTAAAAATATATGCACATTTAACTGATGTAGAGAGACATGTAGTCAGTGAACAGGTACAAATGGGGCTACGTTGGGGCGTCTTTCTTACCTACTGAGGCATCCTCCTATTTTAACAGCAGGATGGGGAAAGGCAGGCTTAGATGATGGTCACGGCTAATATAGGAATTGTACCAGGTTCACGGACACAGAGTAGGCAATAAAAAAGGTAGATTTACATTTTTACTTGTGCTGGAAAGTGTTGGCATCAGCTGTTAGGGATTGTTTTTACTCTTGAGTAGTCTGCAGGGGAGAGAAGGGACCACCGACGATGGATGCACCATAGGGCCATATGGGTGACGTCACTGCTCCGAGGCATTCACAGACATTGAACGCTCTATCTTCTCCCCTGCATCTGCCACTGGCAGACACCAGGGAAAACACGTGACTGGAGCGAGCTAAATATAGGTAAGTGCATACATCTTACACAGGTTAATCAATAGGGGGGGGGGGAGCATTTTTAGAACGAAGTTAGGGTTACCTGGAATTCTACCTAAAGAAACTGCATTAGAAAACATTATTAGACATTGACATTTGACTGTGCTGTACTTTAAAATATGGTTGAATATAATGCTGAGTTTTCCAATTTCTTTTTGTTTTTTTATTTCTGCAGCTGGCAGAACTCAAACAGGAATGCCTGGCCAGAGGTTTGGACGTGAAAGGGAATAAGAGTGACCTGATCAGCAGGCTTCAAGCTTATCTAGATGAACACGGTTGGAAAAGCTCAAATTCTGTTCATTTATATTGATGTTAAAAATCTCATAGCAAATTACTTGGTTGCAAATGTTTTGTATTTAAAGGGAATTTCCCAAAATAAAATGGGGGTACTTTGACTGTTGTAGACATTGCATCATGTTGCAGGCCTGATTTATATAACCACTTTAAGATCGGGCCTATTTTTCAAACTACTTATTTACAAGTTAAATAATTTTTTTTTTTTGCTAGAAAATTATTTAAAACCCCCATTATAGATAAATTTATACATTTATTTATTTATTTATTTTTTTATTACACCCTAGAGCAGTGGTCATCTGTCCTCAGGGCCCACTAACAGGCCAGGTTTTATATATTGCCTTGGGGAGATGCAGACTAGAATACTGCAATCACTGAGCAGCAAATGATATCACCTGTGATGTATTTCAGTTATCTTGTAAAGCTGGCCTGTTAGTGGGCCCTGAGGACAGGGTTGATGACAACTGCCCTAGAGAATAAAATGGCGGTCGTTGCAATACTTTCTGTCGCATCGTATTTGTGGAGGGGTCTTGTAAGCGCACTTTTTTTTTTGTGGAAAAAAACCACACTTTTTTGAATTAAAAAATAAGACAACAATAAAGTTAGCCCAATTTTTTTTATATTGTGAAAGATGATGTTACGGCGAGTAAATTGATAACCAACACGTCACTCTTCAAAATTGCACCCACTCGTGGAATAGGCGACGTTTAAAAAATTCTACGGGTTGCATGATTTGAGTTAGAGAGGAGCTCTAGGGCTAGAATTATTGCTCTCGCTCTAACGATCGTGGTGATACCTCGCATGTGGGGTTTGAACACCATTTTCATATGCAGGCACTACTCACGTATGCGTTCACTCCTGCACGTGAGCGTGGTGGGACAAGGCGTGTTTACATTTTTTTTTTTTTACCTTTTTCTTTTTTCTTTTTACACTGTTCTTCTTTTTTTTTTTAAATGATGTCACTTTTATTCCTATTACAAGGAATGTAAACAGGCATAGGGCACCGGAGCGAGGGGGGAGCTCTCTCCCACTGCCGTTAAGTGATCTTGCGGCGAATCTGCCACAGAGACCACTTTTATCTGAAAGCGGACCGCCTGCTGAAGAAGAGGATACCAGGGTTATGGCAGCTAGCTGCTGCCATAACGATATCCCTCATCAAAATGCTGCCGTATTCTGACGGCGGGCGGTCCGTAAGTGGTTAAGTAGATGTTTGGGTATATTAGAAAATAAATCTACCTCATTTTTATCTTCACACCATATTCTTTCTATCTCATGCAATTCTATATTTAAATTCAATTTGAAGAAAAAATGTTATGTGAAAGATAAGGGAATCGAGTACAGAACTGTAAGGCCTGTTTCACACGGGCGGCTGTTCTGCCGCCGTTTAAAGCATGTTTTGTTATTTTGGAATTCCAAAAATTCACTTGCAGTTGTACATTGAGATTAGCTGCGTTTACGTGCGCTTCCTTGCGGCTGTGTTTAGCTGTGGTGGAAAATTCTTGCCATTTCTGATGTGCTTCCTGTTTTTCTTTCCTCGTTGCCACTGCTATCTGCAGGCGAAATAGTACACTGCGAAAGACATCTGTGCGGCTTCATGCACAGATGTCTATTATAGTCGCACCTGAAATCTGCAAAAGTAGTGGAGGAATTACTTTTGCAAATCGGTGTGGCGCCACAAAGTCATTGTCGCACCAATTGGAATGGTGCCATTGCCATCTTTATTGGATTCTTTCTACTATATTGCCATAGAAACATAAGGTGACCCTTTACTTGGCAGTGTGTAAATAGAAATGTGCTTCATTTCGACACTTATGAGCCATTTTGTTATTCATTGTATTAAAGTGGTAGTAAACCGCAAAAAAAAAAAAAAAAAAAAAAGGCACCGGGTAGTTTAAAGTGATTGTAAACAATCACCTTGTAAAACAACCCATTCAGTTTAAAATAGAAATGAAATGCAAAACATTCTTGTGTGTAAATACCTTTTTTCCCTTTTTTTTTTTTTTTTTTTATATGTGACCATCTCTCCTCTGTTTTCAGCTGCAAAGCAAGCAAAACAAAGCAATATATTTCCGCTTTCTGTCCCTGGATGTGGTGGCTGCCTTTAGTTGTTTTTTTTTTTTTTTGTTTTGTTTTTTTTTTTTTTTCAAGCTAAGAACATGTTCAGCAAGTACAGAAAACACCTATTGGTCTTGCCAGAAATGCAGTGTCCTTGTCACTTCCTGTGAGCTGCACCCTTCTTGGCTATCTTCTGAAAACTACCAATTGCTCTGCCTTCCATGTAATGGAGATGAAGAAATACAAACTTGTTTTATAGTCCATGTTAGGATCACAGCTTAAAGTAACAGCTATGCGCCCCCCTTCATAGACACAGTGGATGTAGCCACCCTGGGACAAAGTATGGTGGTTACAGGATTACCAGGTGAAAATAAAAGCTTGATAAAAGAAAACAAATGCAGCCGTGACACCAAGGACTACTAACCTGCATTATTTTTACAGTTTACTTTTATTTATTTTTGGGGGATTAGGTATACGTAAAGTGCAGTAATCTGTAGTAAACAATCAAATTCTTTAAGCTGACCCCGGATACAGTCAAATGAAAACTAGTCACTTTGGATTGCTGCCTTTTGCACACCAGAATTGCGTTTTGCATTTCATTACAGAGTAAGCTCAATAGCATGCTTTGGTATTGGTTGGTAGCATACAGGTGCATCTGAAAAAAATTTGAATATCAAAAAAGTTATTTAATTCAATTCAAAAAATGAAACTCCTATATTTATATAGATTCATTACACACAGAGTGATATATTTCAATTGTTTCTTTCTTTTAATTTTTATTATGGCTTAAAGGCAGTGAAAACCCAATATTCAGTATCTCAGAAAATTACAATATTACATAAGACCAATAACAAAAAGGATTTTTAATAGAGAAAAATGTTGGCTTTCTGAAAAGTATGCTCATTGAAGTATAGTATGCACTCAATACTTGGTTGGGGCTCTTTTTGCATGAATTACTGCATCAATGCGGCGTGGCAAGCAGAAGATCAGCCTGTGGCACTGCTGAGGTGTTATGGAAGGCAAGGTTGCTTTGATAGCGTCCTTCATCTCATCTTGCATTGTTGAGTCTGGTGTCTCTCAGCTTCCTCTTGACAATACACCACAGATTGTCTATGGGGTTGAGGCAGGCGAGTTTGCTGGCCAATCAAGCACAGTGATGCCATGATCATCAAACCAGGTATTGGTACTTTTGGCAGTGTGGGCAGGTGCCAAGTCCTGCTGGAAAATGAAATCCGTATCTCCATAAAGCTGGTCAGAGGGATGCATGAAGTGCTCTAGAATTTTCTGGTAAAGAGCTGCGCTGACTTTGGACCTGATAAAACACAGTGGACCAACACCAGCAGATCACATGGCTCCCCAAATCATCACTGAATGTGAAAACTTCACACTGGACCTCATGCAACTTGGATTCTGTGCCTCTCCACTCTTCCTCCAGACTCTGGGACCTTGTTTTCCAAATGAAATGCAAAATTTACTTTCATCCGAAAAGAGGATTTTGGACCCCTGAGCAACAGCCCAGTCCTTTTTCTCCTTAGCCCAGGTAAGACACATCTGACGTTGTCTCTGGTTCAGGAGTGGCTTGCCATAAGGAATGCAACAGTTGTAGCCCATGTCCTGGATTCTGTGTGTGGTGGCTCTTGAAGCACTGACACCAGCCGTAGTCCACTCCTTGTGAATCTCCCCCAAATTCTTGAATGACTTTTGCTGCACAATCTTCTCAAGGCTGCTGTTATCATTGTTGCTTGTGCACCTTTTTCAACTACACTTTTCATTCCACTAAACTTTTCAATAATATGCTTGGATACAACACTGTGAACAGCCTGCTTCTTTAGCAATGGCATTTTGTGACTTGCCCTTCTTGTGGAGGGTGTCAGTGATTGTCTTCTGGACAACTATCAAGTCAGCAGTCTTCCCCATGATTGTGTAACCTCCTGAACCAGACTGAGATCATTTAAAGGCACAGGAAACCTCTACAGTTTTCAGTTAACCCCTCCCCAACCAGCCACCGTTATACGGTGGCAGGTTGGCTACTCTAGGCGAACCGTCGTAGCTATACACCGGCTCGCCTTTTGACCACTAGGGGGCGCATGACTACGAAGCCGATGCGCATGCCCGGCAGTCACAATCGCTCCACACAGAGACAGAACGGAGATCTGTCCATGTAAACCGACATCTCTGTGCTGTCAGGGGTGAGGAGAGTGATCTGTTGTTCATACTAAGTATGAACAACGATCGCTCTCCTCACCCAGGCAGTCCCATCCACCCACAGTTAGAATCACTCCCTAGGTAACACAGTTAACCCCTTGATCGCAGCCTACTGCCCCTTCCCTGCCAGTGACATTTACACAGTAATCTGTGCATTTTTATAGCACTGATCGCTGTATAAATGCCAATGGTCCCAAAAATGTGTCAAGTGTCCGATCTGTCTGTCATAATGTTGCAGTCCCGATAAAATCGCAGATCACTGCCATTACTAGTAAAAAAAAAAATTATAATAATAATAATAAAAATGCCATAAATCCTTCTCCTATTTTGTAGACGCTATAACTTTTGTGCAAACCAATCAATATATACGTTTATTGCGACTTTTTTTATTTATTTATTTTTTAATTACCAAAAATATGTAGAAGAATACATATCGACCTAAACTGAGGGAAAAAAATTGCTTTTTTTTAAAAAGAAATTGGAGATACTTATTATAGCAAATAGTACAAAATATTGTGGTATTTTTTTTTTTTTTTCAAAATTGTCGCTCTTTTTTTTTTTTTTATAGCGCAAAAAATAAAAACCACAGAGGTGATCAAATGCCACCAAAAGAAAGCTCTATTTTTAGGGGAAAAAAAAACTTCAATTTTGTTTGGGTACAACGTCGCACGACCGCGCAGTCAGTTAAAGCGACCCAGTGCCATATCACAAAAAATGGCCTGGTCATTGAGGAACCAAATCTTCCGGGGCTGAATTGGTTAATTAGCTGATTAGAGTGTCCATGTCTGAGGACATTACATCAAATCACTGAGTAGGGTTTCTCTTTTTTTTGCAGAGCAGAACGCGGGATACTCTGCAACAGTAGGTTCATATATATTGTCGAGGTATTAAGTTAGACACAGAAGCGGTGGTGCACAAATTTATTTTAAAGTTGGCGCAGTCCATATGCAATTTTTTTAACTTTTACAGCCCACCCGAGAGTGGAGTGAGCTTCCTTTGACTTCAGCAGACGCATACGATTGGCAAAACACATTTTATTCTTTGCGCTGGTATTTGTATATCTATATAATCTCTCTTTGCGACACTATGAGTCTACAATATTGAACTTTTTCACAACCTTCTAATTTTCTGAGATACTGAATTTTGGGTTTTCACTAGCTGTAAGCATAATCATCAAAATTAAAATATATGACTCTGTGTGTAATGAATCTATATAAAATGAGTTCCACTTTTTGAAATTTTTTTATTTTTGTTTTTTGTTTTTTAATCAGTTTTTTTGTTTGTTTTTTTTCATTTTTACAAAATATGAACATATTATACAAATTATGATACATAACATAAAAATTAAAACATAAAAACGTTTGTGGAATGTTTTTGCTGCAAGTAAGTCTGCACTTCTACTCACGCAGGGGAAACCAACAGGCATCCTTCAATACTGCCCCCTGCAGATGTTTACACTTGCCTTCCCATTAGAGCTGCACAGTTCTGGCTAAAATGAGAATCACAATTTTTTTACTTAGAAGATAGATCACGATTCTTGCGGCGTAACATCATCTTTCACATTAAAACGAAAAAAATTGGGCTAACTTTACTGTTTTTGTTTTTTTGTTTTTTTTATTCATTGAAGTGTATTTTGTCCCAAAAAATTTAAAAAATTGTATTTGAAAGACCGCTGGACATAAAATATTGCAATATTGCCCGGGTTCTCACTATATCGGGCTGCGGATCGCACAGGAGCGCTGTGCGTCCCTGTTCCCCGTTTCAGGGACAATTCTATGCCTGAATTCGGCCCTGAAACGGAGCCAAAGACGCACAACGTTTTTGTGCAGTGCGCTCCGCAGCCGCCCCGGAGATATGTGAACCGGCTCTATAGGGAGCCAGTCACATTCTCCTGCTATGCGAATTAGATGTGCGGAAACGCACATCTAATTCGCATAGGTGTGAACCCGGGCTTAGACTTTAAGTTGTTAAACTTCCTGCATTTACAGGTTGTTAAAAACTTGGCAGACTGCCTGGATTTTTTCTTTACACAGAAGTTTTTTCCTTTGATCTAAGAAGGAAGAGTTAGTTACAATGTTTCATGTTAAAAACTTGGCAGACTGCCCAGATCTTTTCTTTTGACAGCTGAGTGAGCAGATAAGTCTCTCCACTTTTAATATGAAAGAATCGGCAAACTCAGGGGGGTTGAATCGAGCTCACGATTTTTTAACGATTAATTGTGTAGCTCTACGAATTGCTACCTTGCCACTCCATTGCCGTTCATTCACATGACTTGGGGCTCACATAGGGTTGAGGACTCTCCCTGCTGTCACAGCATAGGATGACCAGCTCTAGAACTGTCACATGGGAGCAAGGGCAGTGACTGGAAATATGAAATGTTGATTTCATATTTAGAGCTGTTTTGGAACATAGGAAAGGTACACGTAAGCCACTTCAGGGGCCAGCATTATGTGAACATGTCACTTCACCCTGCAGTAACAAAGCATTTGTATATTGGTATATTTTTAAAGTTGGTGAGCCTGATTCAAAATATATTTCATTTACCAAAGAAACTTCAAGTGACCTCTATTTATAGAAAGCCTACCCAAGTAACATAGAGGCTGACATTGCTTAACCACCTCCCACCCGCTGTATAGGGAAATGATGGCGGGTAGGATCTCCTCTCGTTCTGGAACGACATCATATGACCATGTGATCAGCTGTTGTCCAATCACATGTAAATGTGGAAGAGTAGAGTGTGAGACGAGGAGAGCTGACCAGCGGTATCTCCTTGCAGAGGAGACTGTACAGGTAATCAGGGCACTGATCATCAGTGCCCTAATTACAGTGCACCCTCACAGTGCCCAGCAAGTGATGCCAGTCTGTGCCCATCAGTGCTGTATATTAGTGCCTCCTCATCAGTGCAGCCTATCAGTGAAGGAGAAAAATTACTTATTTACAAGATTTTCTGACAAACTAAAACTTTTTTTTTTTTCAAAAAATGTTTTTTTGTTTTTGATTTTTATTTTTTATTTTTTATTTTATTTTTTTTAAGCAAAAAATAAACCCAGTGGTGAATAAATACCACCAAAAGAAAGCTCTATTTGTGTGTAAAAAAAAATCAAAACATGATAAAAATGGGATTTGGGTACAGCGTTGCAATTGTCATTCAGATTGTAACAGTGTTGAAAGCTAAAAATTGGCCTGGGCAGGAAGGGGGTGAAAGTACCTGGTATTGAAATGGTAAAGTATAATAAAGGCAAAATTGTTTTGTGTTTTGTTTTGGACAGTGGAGATGGATTAGAACACCTATTGGGTTTTTTTTTTTGCTGTCTGTGCCCCCGTTGGGGAAAGTGAAAGTAAATGAAAGTCACAAATTTTGGGTTGCCCCAGAAAGGGAATAGAGGGGAAATCTTCCAATGGGACACGATTTCTGGTGACCTGGGAGGCCTCAAGGGATTCCCATACATTTTTAGGGGATTTCCTCTCACTGCCTGCTTTGGCTATGAGACAGGAAATGAGAGGAAATCTCCCCAATGGGGGGGACATATGACAAAAAAAAAACAAAACAGGAGTTATAACCCTCCCTTACTCTATCCAAAAGAATAATTTTGCCTATAGTTCTACTTTAACACTTAGAAAATGCTGGCAGTCATTCTGCATTTAAAATGAACATAGTCTTAAAATGTAACATTTCTTTGTTTACCCAACAGCTGAAGAAGACGCCAATGAAGAAGATGTTCTAGGTGATGAAACAGAGGTAATACAATTTTTAACCACCTGCTGTCTATTTTTTTTTGGCTAGAAAATTACTTGGAAACTCAAAAAACATAATTTCCGAAGACAGAGGCCCTGGGGAATAGTATTGTGGTTGTTGCAATTTTTTATGTTGCACAATATTTGCATAGCCATTTATGAAACCTTATACAAAACAAATTAAAATAAATTTTAATGCACACAATTACAATATAGTAACCGCTTTTTTTTTTTTTTGGCAAAATATAAAAAGATAATGTGGCATCAAGTAAATAGATACCAAAGATGTCAGTATTTAACAGCCTTTAGAAGCCTTTACCGGTTATCAGTTTAGAGTTAAAACATGAGCTATGTCGCTAAAATTATTGCTCTCACTCTGACATTCGTAGAAGTATCTCACATTAGCATGCTGGAAAACCGATTGTGTTTGATCAGATGTGTTCCCAGCTGTAATGGCTAGGGAAACACCGCCCTGTAACCAAAAGTGACAAATTCCTTGTCAATTCTGGCTTCACTAGTCGGAGGAGATTGGGGACGCTGGGGGAGGGGGGGGGCTCCAAAGCGCTGTAAAAGAGAGCCACACGCCGCCACTAGGAACAGCACAGGAACACTGGGTGATTAACATGCAGTTCTATGCAGTATGATTTCAGCCCTATTCATTTTGATTAGGCTGAAATCTCACTGCGCCAAAAGTAGCGCAGTACATGTACCATGTACTGCATTTGCGACCTGTGTTTGGGGTGTCGTTAACATTGCACTGACCCCTGCAGCAGATCGCAAGGCCGGTGTGATTGGAATGTGGTGCAGGAAGCCACATGGGAACGCAGCTTTCCCGCACTGCATTGTAGTGTAAACAGGCTCTAAATATATTTTAATTAATGCAAGCAGTATAAGTACCCAAATAAGCCACTCTCATTCCCTGTACAGCACAGTTCAGTTTGAAAGAGGGAGAAGCAGTAAAGGAGCCTTTCAGCTGTGCTGCAGTGCTTATGTGCTAACAAGGATCATGCTGGTAGAGAGCAGAGTAACATAAAGTTGAGCTGGTCAATGTGCTCCTTCTCCTTTCACTGTCCAGGTACAGACTGAGGGAGGGACAAGACCTGTAAAATTTACTTTAAAAGAGAAGTATAGAATTTTATTTTTTTCCTGAATCATACTTGCCTCGGCGGATGCAGCATGGGTCCAGTACCGAGCAATTGAACACCGCCGATCGTTTGGTCTTCAGAGCTCCGTGAGCAGAGAGCTGTAGACTCAGTCAGTCACAGCTCTGCTCTTCCCCCTCCTCGCTCACTGGAGCGCTGATCTGTGGAGGGGTGGAGCAGCTGTCTCAGGCTCTTAGCGGCTTGCTGAGAGGCTGAGCCGGGTGTCAATCCAGGCACCTGGCGGATCCAGATTTTATTGTCGAGATGACGCAGTGCCTGGGCTGAAATTGGTGACGTCAGCAGAGAGCAGACTTACGCCCGGTTTCTGCTGAAAATGGGTCACAGGAGTGGAAAACGAACTGCACTCCTGTGATCCATAGGAGAAGTCCAGCCAAACAAGTTTTGGCTGGACTTCTCCTTTTAAAGGATAAGTTCACCTATGTTCCCACTCCTGCAGCATCACCCCAATCCTCTGCATCTAGTGACAGCAAGCAGGGATCTTTATCCCCCACTCGCTGCCACATCATTCATTCAGAGTCCTGTGAACAGGAATCTGCAAGTTCTTGACAGTCTTTGTGGCTGTCAGTTTGAAGTTCTCAATGAACCACCAAGGCCATTGTTGAAGCCTCTAGATAGTTCATTGTCTGTTCCTGTCAGTGTGTAACTGCCTGCCCGTACGAGGTACGAGCAAACAGATATACTGACAAGTCTGTATATCTGATGATTGCGGGTGCAATGCTTTCCGGGCTCCTAGTTAAAAAAAAAAAAAAAAAAAAAATGAATACCTGCAAAAAGATGTGCGTTTATTTATTTTTTTAAAAATATGAACTTATCCTTTAACTGCAGCAGAGAAAAATCAGATCTCCTGTCCTGCCAGACAGGGCTGTGCTATGTGGCAAAGCTGTGTCGCCTTAAGAGCCCTTTCACACTGGGGCGGTTTGCAGGCGTTATTGCGCTAAAAATATCGCCTGCAAACCGACCCAAAACAGCCTCTACTGTTTGTTCAGTGTGAAAGCCTGAGGGCTTTCACACTGAAGCGGTGCGCTGGCAGGAGAAGAGAAAAACTCCTGCAAGCCGTATCTGTGGAGCGGTGAAGGAGCGGTGTATTCACCGCTCCTAAATTGCTCCTGCCCTTTGAAATCAATGGGGCAGCGCGGCTATACCCGCGCTATGCGAGCGGTTTAAACCCTTTTTCGGCTGCCAGCGGGGGTTAAAACCGCACAGCTAGCGGCCGAATACCACCGCACAAACGACAGTATAACAGCGCTAAAAATAGCGCTGTTTTACCGCCGACGCCCCCACCGCCCCAGTGTGAAAAGGGCCTAAAGCTGGACTCCAGGCAAACTGCCAAATACACAGTTAAAATACATATAAAAGAGCTGTTTTACATGTCAAAGGAGTTGTATTTCTATCCATCAGGTCATGAGATTTACATAGCACAGCCAGGTTGATGACTTCATTTTTCTTTTCTGCAATTTGGCAATACAACCTGATAACTTCCTAATCCACCCAACCCATCCCCCCCCCCGCCTGTGTTTGTGATTGGACAGTAAAGGAGTAGTGATAAGTTCATCACTCTTCTCTCCATTTGTCTACATGTTTCTTGTCGGCAAAAGGGTATGAAAGCTTCTTTTGTGTCTCTTCTTCTCCCAGTCTAAGTTTTGCTATTCAGAGGATTCAAAAAACTGATACAAAGTCAAATCCAACTAAACCCTGTTCATGAAATTTGACCTAAGCACATATATCTGTAGTGTTTACTTTACACTCTCCAAAGCTCTAAGTGCCATATCTTTCTGCTGCTCCGTTCCTCTGTTATCAGCAGAGTCATTTCTGACAAGTTATCTGTCACACGAGATAACTGTAGCTGAAAATTTGTGTCGGGGAGGGGGCTTAAAGGTAGATAAGCAGAGAGCTTGTCTTTTCATAATATAGTTCTGCATGTTCCTTTGTTTCTCTGCCTATGTGGAGGGTGGGGGTGTGCCTTTTCCTCCAATCAGCTCACATACAGTGTATGCCCAGACTCCACACCGACCCCCCCCCCCCCCCACCCCACACCGAAGTGCAAAAAATCGAGGCCCCCCCCCCCCCAAAAAAAAGGCTCTGCCAGTGAAAAGGTTAAAATACTGAAACCTATTAAATGGATTTGTAAAGCTGGATGTACTGTAGCAGTTCCGCAGTGTTAGAAAACTTTTGTTTTAGAGGTTTTATTATTTTCTATATTTTCAGGAAGAAGAGCAAAAACCTGTAGATGTTCCTGAGAAGAAAGAGGAGGAGGAGGAGGAGCCTTCTGGCAAACCAGGAGAAATGTAAGATCAATTATCTTGTCATCTTTAGAACCTCCACTTGGAGGGTTGGCTTTGCACTATTTTCCTAAGTTTGGAGCTGAAGGCATTTAACTGCACAACTCTGTAGCAAAAGTACCTTGAGGCCAACTGTCTGAAAAGTCTAATCTCATAAATAAACCGCACTGCTCTTCATAGACAAAATATAAAGCACGACCATAATGGATATGCTATAGCATTACAAAATAACATTAAGGCTAAATAGTCATAAACTGTAAATAAATCAGGTAAGGCCCCTTTTATGCGGGCGCCTCCGTCTGACTGACTCCACTTGCAGAACGGAGATGGACCCAGTTCTGCTCTCCTCTATGGGGAAATCGGGTGAAAACAGACCTCCTGAGAAACCTGTTTCCCACTTCTACCAAATAATGCAAACGGTGAACCCTGCAGGTGACCCGGCTTTCCTACACAATTGGGAAACGGAACTTCAGAAAGAGCTGTCTCTAACACAAAAATCTGCTATCCTCATAATGTCTCATATCTCCTCCTCAGCCACTAAAGCAGCCTAAGTGAACTATAAGCTGATAACCAGATGGCATTACACGCCTGCCCTTCTTCATAAATATTTCCCACACGTCTCCCCTTTGTGCTGGCGGGGCTGTGGGGAATGTGCAACTCATGCCCACATCTGGTGGTTTTGCCCACTGATACGGCCGTTTTGGTTGTCTATCCTTCACTGGATTAAAGTGATTCAAGGAGCTGAGGTCCCTAATGATCCGTTTGTGGTACTGTTAGACTGTACAGGCAAATCAGTAGGAGCATATAAGAAATCCATCCTCGCCTTCTTAATGCTGCTAAAGCACTGATCCCCAGATTTTGGAAACAAAAAAATATACTTACTTTACGCCAATGGCTAATGGAAGTTGATCGCACATATTATATGGAAGACCTTACCTTCTCGCTCAGAAATAAATCTGATTACGTAAAAAAAATATGGTCCTGCTGGTTTGCCTTTAAATACACAACAGCATTTGCGGAAATTATGTCAAATCCTAAGTAAAATGTTTTAGATGATGAATATTGTGCACAGGAGTCCGGACCTGAGGCAACCCCCCCCCCCCTTTTCCCACCTCCCTCCACCCTCACTTTTCTATTCTCCCTATATATCCCCATATCGCTGGATAACCAAGATACCAATGTCCATACTAACCCCATAGTAAGGGGAACAATTCTATTACTGAAGAATAGTGAAATATTTGAATACCTTTTTGTAACGATGTTGGATACAGAAATTTGTTTGCCTATGTTAAGCAGGAAGTGGCCCCTTTTTTGCCTGATGGTATACGGCATATTATGTTTGCCCACCTTTGTATCTCATTTATCTCATATATCGCATGTATCTTTGTTCTGTGATATACGTCATACATTGTACCATTTCTTGGTTGCCTGTAATTTTGTTATTTCCTTCTTAAATAAAAAAAAGTAATTAAAAAAAAAAAAAAAAAAAAACAGACCGCCTGTCCGGTTTTATCCGATCCGCCATACAGATGGAAAATAGGACCACCATCCATCTAGATTTTGCGGACAGGATCTCATGTCAGCGGACATGTCACCGCTGACATCCGCCGCTCCATGGGGAGACTGAAGGGTCCACCTGAAAAACTGATGGACAGACCTGATCGGACAGCCTGTGTGAAAGGGCCCTAAAGTCCCAGATCAAGTGCTCGTGCAGTTGTAAACAAAACAGGTGCTCCACTTTTCAGTGCCTCCAGTGTACCCATACAGACAATCGCCACAAGTTGTTGACCTACTATTGCTAGTCAGGTCAGTAGTGCTTATGTTTGGAGATATACCCCTAAGTCTCCAATGGCTTGTTCCTATGGGTCCTTCCCAGATGGTGTACAGTCATGCACGCAAATAAAATACCAGGGAGGGTCTCGTAGCATAAAACCGTTCGATTTTATTAAAACACACAGAAATATTGTAAAAAATGTACACACTCATTTGTAGGTGCCTATAAGAACCAGCACTGGGTATGTGGAGGAAAAATGGCCACAGCTGTGCATGTATAGGAAACCAGCGTGTGCCCCAACAGGAGGATACAACATTTTTTCACTGGTTATATGATTAGTTAGCCTTAATGTTATTTAGTTTCGCTATAGCATGTCTGTTATGGTCATGCTTTATATTTTATCTATGAAGGTTTAGAGCAGCATGGTTTATTTATGAAATTGGCTTTTGTATGCAGTGTTTTTGCTTATATAGCACTTTCTTTAATCCGCAGCAGCTAAATTTACAGGAATTATTTATTTACACATTTTATGCACTTTATGCACCTATTTCCTGGGCACGAAATCTTTTTAGTTTTTCTTTGTTCCAAAAAAATCTGCCTCTTTTGCATGTATTGCACTGTGTCAGAATACACATTGCACTATGCTGTGTAAATTGTATCATCCTGAAAAAGTTTGGAAAGTTTTGCAGATTATTACCACTGACCAAGTGCTCTTAGCGTTTGATAACACTCAGATCAAATAGAGAAACCGTAGGTTATAAAGTGTGCGGCTGTTGAACTCGCTGAATAAGACCTTTGTAACACTTTACCTGAATTTTTTGCCAACTAAATTTCGGACATGGAAGAAGGATTCCCTGAACACTGTTGTCTGCCCACCCCTCCCCTACATCATAATGATATCGCATGCTGAGGTTGAGTAGCCAGAAAAAAAGTTTCTGATTTTCTAAATTTTTCCCATATTTCTGTGTTAGAAAATTTCTATATATGATGAACTTTTTTTTTTTTTTCTTGGTAATACTTGGGCAATGTGTGACATGTTTGGATGCAAATATTGCTTAGCAAGGTTCTCTAACAGAGAATGTTTTTCTTCATATTGACTTGTACAATCTATCCTGCAACTTCTACAAAACTGATTCTTCTTTCCTTGCTTCTTTTTGTTCCTTTTGGCTGTGGATTTATGTACGCAAGCAAATGTTTATTTCCACTGCCTTAGGATAAGTCACAAAGCTGCATGATTCAGGGACCATGACAGAGCTGAGTTGTATCCCAAAGCAACAGAAATAAACTAACTGAAGATGTTGTATGCATCACAAATAAACAACATTTAGTGATGCTGTTTTATTCAAATATGTTTTGCTTTGCGCTGCATGCGCTTCCACAGTGTATTTTTCTCACCATTGTTGCACTAATGTGGTCATAACATTTCTCCTGCCGTGGGTGCTCCTATGATAGTTATACTGGCAGGGAATCTGTAATGTTTTCATTCTATGTATCCTACCATGGATGCTTGCACAGCGGGGTCCTCTAAAGCTCTCATAATATTTCTCCTGGTGGGTGTTTTATGACGTTTATGTAATATTTATGTTATGGGTGCTTTTTAATATTCTGTCAGGTGTTTTCTGTTCATGAAATAGTGATCCTGCTATGTGTTGTTCTGCCCTATAAATCCTGACAGGTGCTCTCTAATGCACATTTAATATTTATCCTGCAATGGATTCTTCAGCTTGTCATACATACGTACGTAATTGACATTTTATTTACAATACCAAGTAAATCCTCTTCAGGCATATTGATTAAATTTTGACAGTATACCAAAAAAAATTTTGTTGAAGGAAATACTACATTTATTCACACAAACGTAGAGTACATTAAAAAATTTCAACAAAAAGTGCAATAAGCTTTCTAATTGTACAGATCAATGGTTACTGATGGCAGCTGATGCGTTAGAAGAAGCCAAAAGATTATACAGATGTTTTGTATAACCTGAGTATATCGATCAACCTATGGGGTTTTACTTCTGTGCTGCAAGTATAACTAAATGCAAAACTTTTTTGTTTTGGATGGAGTGGAGATGGATTAGAACACCTGTCGGCTTTTATTGTTGTCTGTGCCCCTGTTGGGGAGATTCCCCCTCTCTATTTCTCCTGTTTACCATTGTCACTGAAAGTGAAAGAAAATCCCAAATTTTGGGTTGTCCCCAGAAAAGTAACAGAGGGGAAATCTTCCAATGAGGACACTAGTTTTGGGGGTCCCCAAGAAATGTGGGCGGCACAGTGGTGTAGTGGTTAGCACTTTCGCCTAGCAGTAAGAAGGGCCGCTGGTTCGAATCCCAACCATGACACTACCTGCCTGGAGTTTGCATGTTCTCGATGTGCCTGTGTGGGTTTCCTCCGGGTACTCCGGTTTCCTCCCACACTCCAATGACATGCTGGTAGGTTAATTGGATCCTGTCTAAATTGTCCCTAGTATGTATGAATGTGAGTTAGGGACCTTAGATTGTAAGCTCCTTGAGGGTAGGGACTGATGTGAATGTACAATGTATATGTAAAGCGCTGCGTAAATTGATGGCGCTATATAAGTACCGTATATACTCGAGTATAAGTCGTTCCGAGTATAAGTCGAGGCCCTAATTTACCACAAAAAAATGGGAAAAACTTATTGACCCGAGTATAAGACGAGGGTGAGAAATGCACAGCTACTGTAAGTGGAAAAGAGGGTCAACAATGCCCATTTGCAGCCTCAGTGTGCCCATTTGCATGCCTCACTGTGCCCATTTGCAGCCATAGGTCCCCTGAACTTCAAACTCGGTAGTTAAGGGTTCCTAGATGCCCCCTAGCTGCAGCCAAAATTTGGGGTCTCTGAACCCAAAGGGTCCCGAAATGACATTGCTGCAGATAGACACAGTTGACCGAATTTGGGGCCCCGTATCTTGGGGCCACTTAGTGCTAAGAACCCCAAATTTGGTGTGCAAACCCAGTGGAACTAGCACCATAAAATTTCCAAAGCTGGGGTTTCTAGCACCAAGTGGCCCCGAGATACAGGGCCCCAAAAATCGCTTCAGAAAATGTCAAGCACTTTTTTGCAGCAGAGAATGACATTTTCCAAACCAGTTTTGGGGCCCCGCATCTCAGGGCCACTTGGTGCTAGGAACCCCATCTTTGGATATGTTATGGAACCAGTTCCACTGGGTTTGCACACCAAATTTGGTGTTCCTAGTACCAAGTGGCCCTGAGATATGGGGCCCCAAATTCGGTTCAGAAAATGTCAAACACTTTTCTGCAGTAGAGAATGACATTTTCCGAACCGATTTTGGGGCCCCGTATCTCGAACTTCAGCTTTGGATATGTTGTGGAACCAGGTCCACTGGGTTTGCATACCAAATTTGGGGTTTCTAGCACCAAGTGGGCCTGAGATACGGGGCCCGAAAGTTGGTTCGGAAAATGACATTTTTTGCTGCAGAAAAGTGCTTGACTCGAGTATAAGTCGGGGGGGGGCACTTTCAGCACAAAAAAATGTGCTGAAAAATTCGACTTATACTCGAGTATATACGGTAACTGAAATAAATAAAATAATAAAAATAAATGTCCTTAGCGTAACGTCAGTCATCTTTTCTTTTTTTTTTTTTCAACTTTCCATCTATTAAATCTTCTGCCCTTGTTGTCTTAACTTTGGATAGTAAAACATTTTTTTTCTCCTATCGTCTTCCAGGACAACCTCTGAGACATAGGGCTCCTTCCTCCGGGACAGGAAACACGTTCACCCAGATTGTTTAAAGGCGGTCCTCCAGGCCTTTCCCTTCAGTTTTTTGTGTTTCCTGCCGGACGGGTAGAAAGCATGTTGGGAGCCTGGGGAGCTCCATGCTCAGGGCTGTCCTGTGTGAACACCTGAAGTTAACTTCTCCTCTGCCTCAGTGGCCATCTGTCTAGCCAGGGAAGAGAGGGCTTCTGGTCCTGCTACTGCTGCTGTAAGACTCAGGGACTCGGACCCCTGACAATGTGGCGTGATCCCGTCCCCTTTACGCTGGTTACCTCATTCCTCCGCTGCCATCGGTGACCCCGGTCCGATGGATGGGCGGCATCCAGCTCGGTTGCAGGGTGCATGTCTGGTGGATAAAAGCGGCGCCTATTCACCTGGTAGTTCTGGGTATGAAGTTCGTGCTTCAGAGGCGGGGCTTATGCGCTCAGAGGAAGTGGTGTGATTGATTACTTCCGGCAGAGCTACATCATCAGGGGGCGCCGGAGACGAGGTTCCGGTCTCCTGAGCAGGGCGAGTGGACATGTAAGGCATCCGGAGCCAGTGACAGGCCCAGCAGAGGCTATGGCAAGCATCTCAGGCGGTTGACTCCAGTTTTTCTGGCACCGGCACCTCCCAGGTAAGCATGGTGAGGGGTGACCATGTCTTATTCTTGGGGGGGGGGGTAGGTTCTTGTGACCAAATGTCCTTCCCTGGGTGGGGAACCACAGGTGAAGGGCTGGGTTCTTCCTCCATTTAATCCTAATTACAGTGGTGGTGAAGGTCTGGGGCAGGCACTTATGGGCATTTTTTTTGGGGGGGGGGTTTTAGGGTAAAACACAGGACAAGGCCCAGATGCAGCCCCTAGGAGAAGATGTGCCGTTTGCAGGTCAAAGCTAGGTTTCAATTGGGAGAAAGCACTTTGCCACGAATGTGTCAGTTTGGTTAAGGACGATTCTATGACGGCATGTCATAAGATCCTTATGTCTGTTAAAGATAAGATTGCATCCACGTTCCAATCTTTAAAGGGATGATGGATAGGATGCAGGGTTCCTCTACTGCCCCTATCCAGAGCAGCAAGTATGCCTGTCCTATTAGAACCTAGTTAGGAGGATAGTGAAGATGGGGAAAGGGAACCCAGGTCGTTTGCCTCCTCTCAATCGGACTCGGGGTCTGATTCAGAGGGAGAGGAAGATTCCTCCAGAGGATCCAGGACACCTTGGAGATCAGAGAGGAGTCGGTACAGCTTTCTAAGCACAACCTCATGTATCAGGGGGTCAGTGCACAGAAATCCAGGTTATTCCCCATGCACAAATCTCTAGTGGAATCGATCTTGCTGGAATGGGAGCACCCTGAAAGAAGACCATTCTTTTCAGGCAGTCTTAAACGCAGATTTCCCTTTTGAAAAGGACGCAGCCCATCCTTGGAACAAAATCCCAAAGTTGGATGCACCGCCATGACGGTTTCCAAAAAGACTGATTTCGCCTTTAACGACCTGGGATCCCTTAAGGATAATGGATAAAAGGGGTGACGTGCTGCTGAGAAGAGCTTGGGATGCTTCTAGGGCTGAAACAACTAATCGATTAATCGACAACTAATCGATTATGAAATTAATCGATTACTATTTTCATAATCGATTAATCGGCCAGTAACATAATGGGGTTAAAAAAAACTAAAATGAAAGAACAAAAAGAGCAAATCGCTACTGTAAATATTACTTTCACAGTTCTACAGTAAAAAAATGAACCCCTTACAGTAGTGATTATCTGCTTTCTTGCACTATAATATTTAATAATTTTTTTTGTTTACCCCATTATGTTACTAAACGTCTTAGACCTGGTTTACATCTATGTGTTTCTTTGGTGCTTTTTTCAGAAACGCACTACATTTCATTTACATGGTTTCCTATAGGGCATGTTCATACCTATGCTTTTTTCAGCCGCTGCGTATTTGGAAAGGGTCAGGGACTTTTTTTAACGCAAAACGGTGCTTTTTTGGTTCAATATACTTCAATGGAGAATCTGCAGAAAAGCATGTAATGCGTTTTTGCAGCAATTTGTGTTTTTTTAATCTGCCCAACAACAAATTGGCCAAAAAAAATGCAAAACTGCAAATTGCAGCAAAATTACGTGTGCAAAAATCAAAACGCACAGCAAAAAGCACTGCAGAAATAGATCAAAAGCAAACTGCATAGGTGTGTACCAAGCCTTATGTTGGCCACACGGATCAATTTTCAGACGAGAATATTCAGACGAAAAATCTTTGTACATTCGCTGAATGAAAGAATGTTTGAAGTTTTCACTTGTTTTTAACATTCTGTTTTTAAAACGAATGTAATTTCTAAACGAAAACCACATACGCTGTCTGAAAATTCCTTTCACCAAGAAGTTTTCTATTTCCAAATTTTCCCGTCACTGTGGTTGAAAATGAACGTCGATTTGACCCCACTAACGATTAGAAAATTGAACGAACGTTCTTAAAATTACATTTTTTTTGAAGGAAGACATCTTTTGATCTGAGTCTGATGATATTTTCCAGATTCACCTTTTAATAGTATATATCCTCTAATAGTATATACAGTATATCTCTCCTCTAATAGTATATACACAGTATATCTCCTCTAATAGTATATACAGTATATCTCTTGTGGATTAGATATTTTTCTCCCTAACCATATAGTTGGTTACTTATATTTACCACTGCATAGAGATATATTTAAGAATAAATTGCCTTTTAAAACTTTACATATTAACTAAATTATACACCACACTTTTTTTTTTTTTTTAAAGGTTATTAACCGATTAATCGATTAATCGAAACAATAAAAATAATGAAAATAATCGTTAGTTGCAGCCCTAGATGCTTCTTCTGTTGGGCTTAACCTCCCTGACGGTATTCCCGAGTGTGGCTCGGGGTGGATTTTCAGCACCAAAAGCGGTAACCCCGAGCCACACTCGGGATTGTATCGCAGGATCCAGGTAAAGCAAACTTATTTTGTCCCCAGGATCCTGCGATGTCCTCCTTGCTCTGTGTGCGAGCTGTCCTTCGCTGGATCTATCAGAGTTGAGCTCCATTCCCTGCGAGCGTTGCGACGCACTGGGACAGAGCATGGCGCCAAATTCAAAAAGTGACACACAATACACCTACAGTACGCTGTAATCTTACAGATTACATTACTGTATCAATTTATTTCACATCCCTTTTGTCCCTAGTGGTTTGTCCAGTGCCCTGCATGCAGTTTTATATTATAAATACTGTTCTTTCTGCCTGGAAACTGGAGATTGTCCGTAGCAACCAAAACCGTCCCTTTATATCAAAAGTGGTTTTAGACCAGCTAGAAAACAGCGATAATAAATTAGAATCACTTGCAGAATTGAGCGATATTGATTTGTGGGGAAATCCGTTATCAAACACTGAAAGTAATGACAGCGACATTTCTGCAACTGAGCAAATTTCAGTGTGTTTGATTTGATTACATTATTGAATAATTTTTATTTATTATATTATAATTTTATGATTTTGTGTTTCAAACTTTATCATACCCAGGATGTCTACTAGACTCTTGTTTGGACAGATTTAAGTGAGCTATTCCTAAGAATTAAAGGCCTACAATATAAAACGCCAAATTTTCATGCAAAATAATTGTACCGCTTTCAGCATCAAAAATCTGAAATATTCATACCGCCAGGGAGGTTAAGCCAGCCCTTGCAGCTACCTTGCCAGAAATTTACAATGCTGGTTAATGCAGCTGCAATCCCACATTTCTGCAGGCACGTCTAGACAACTGCTAAAATCTTTTCCCTTACTGTTTAAAGCAGTCGTCTTCCTAGTAGATGACTCTGCGGAATCGGTGAAGCTGGCAGCCAGTTCAGCAGAACTGGTAAATGCAGCAAGAAGGAGCCGCATGGTTAAAAGCTTGGTCAGGGGATGCAGTGCCAAAGCTCAAGCTTTGTGGATTGCCTTTCTCAGGTGATCACCTCTTTGGACCTGGGCTTCAGGAGGCACTGGAGCGTACCCAGGACAAGAAAAAAGCGTTCTCAGAAAAGAGAAAAACAGAGGGTAACGTTTTTTTCAAGGTGACAGGCAGCAGATCCAACAGGAGAGAGAGGGTTGTCCTAAAAAAAACACTGGACAGATCAGAAGGTATGTGGAAGAGGAGACATATTATTCAATCCTCCTCAGACCGCCTCAAAGCCCCATTGACTCGTGTCCTGGTGGGAGGAAGATTGGGGGACTTCTTCCCACAAAGGACCAACGCAACTTCGAGCCCGTTTTATATTGGAAATAATTAAAAAGGCTACAAGTTGGAATTCAATGCCATTCCCCCTCGCACTTTTCTGATTACCCTGAGACCTGGAGAAAGCAGGGGCTCTGAGTTTTCTGTTAGGGGAGCTGTTGGATCAACAAGTCATCAGCCAAGTGCCACATGCAGAACACTGGCAGGGGGTGTATTCCCACGTATTCTTAGTCAGAAAACCATCAGGCAAGTTTAGGTAATCTTCAGTCTCCGTCCTCTGAACAAGTTTATCAGATACAAGTGTTTCAGGATGGAGTCCATCTTCACGGTAACAAATCTCCTGTTTCCCAATTATATGGCAACGATCGATCTCAGGGACGCATATTTGCATGTGCCGATACATTGGGATTTCCAGAAATTCCTCAGACTAGCAGTCAGGGTGATATTCAGAAGTTCTTCACTTCCAATTCAGGGCACTGCCATTCAGACTAGCATCCTCTCTGAGAATTTTCACAAAAGTCCTGGCAGAAGCCTTAACATTAAACAAGGCAGTGGCTTCTATAGCGGATGCTTTCACAGAGTCTGTGAGATTTAGGGCCAGGGCCACAGCTTTAGTTAACGAGGCCAGGGGGGCTATCTGGTTAAAATCCTGGGAAGAGGATACAGTCTCAAGAATTCAGCTCTGTTCTCTTCCCTTTTCAGGCGAATTGTTGTTCGGGAATAAGTTGGAGTCGGTACTCGAAAGGTCAGCCGACAGGAAAAAGGGGTTTCCTATCCCCAAAAAGCAGCAATAAAACTTTTTTGTCCCTTTCAAGGGACAAGTGGCAGCAGAGGTGACAGACGTCGGCAGAACAAAAATTATGCAAACAGGCAGGATCAGAGAAAGGCGTGGCAGTATAGGAGGGGGAAAGGAAAAGGTGTGGCTTCCTTTTTAAACCCCCTCAGCCTAAGGACCTAAGAATAGAAATAGTGGGCTGTCCTCCTCAAAAATTTCTTCCTACAATTTTACCAAGAGAGAAAGAAAAAGTGGTGACTATGTCTTCTCTCCTTTAAAATATGCTTGAGGAGAACGTGATAAGTTACTTCCCTCCATATCAAAGGAAGGGTGGATTTTATTCCCACGTCTTCCTCAGGAAAAAGCCGTCTGGCAAATATCGGCTGGTTCTAAATCTGAAACAGGTCAACGCTTTTGTCAAATAAAAACGGTTCAAGATGGAGTCCATTTACACCACCAGGGAGTTGTTAACCACAGGAGTTTTCATGGCTTCATTCGATTTAAGGGGCGCATATCTGCACATCCCGATTCGGATGAAGTCCAGACAATACCTTTTTGATTCGCAGTGAAGCACAAGTTCAAAACTCTGTACTTCCAATTCAACTCTCTGCTGTTCGGCCTAATGTCATCGCCTCACGATTTTACGAAAGTGCTGGTGTAAGTCTGCAAACTCTGAGGGCGAAGGGGATTCAAATAATCCCTTACTTGGACGACCTACTGATATTTGCAGATTCCGCGGAAGAATTGGAACAGGACCATCGTACACCTCCAGTAGCTGGGCTTGCTGGTGAATTGGGAAAATTCACAGCTAGTCCCTACCCAAAGGATAACATTCCTAGGGTACACAATATATTCGACATTATCCAAAATCTTTCTGATGGAAGAAAAAATCATAACGATAATTACAGAGGCGAGCAACCTCTGCACAAGCGTGGAGACCTCAATACAAAACATGATGAGGTTTCTTGGATTGATGACTGCGGCCATCCCAGGGGTTCAATGGGCCCAATTTCACATGAGAGCTCTGCAGTCCTTTACGCTCTCCATCTGGGATGGGAAGGAGTCTCTCCCAAGCCAGACGAGGATCCCTCAGGAAATAAAACTCATTCAGGTGGTGGCTAAATGCAGAAAATCTCTCAGCTGGGCGTCTTTGGTTGCAGCACCCTCCAGTGACATTCACCACGGACGCGAGTGGCCGAGGATGGGGGGCCCCACACGGGCGACCAGATAGTACAAGGCGTCTGGAACAATCAATTAACTCGCCTTTCTTCCAATGCGAAAGAGCTGAAAGCTGTGCAGAAGGCCTTGGTGGCTTTCGGACCGTACCCTGATAGGAAAACGCGTATAAGTTATCTCGGACAATATAACTACCGTGAGCCAACGTATACGTTTCCTCCATTTGCGCTCATACCAAAAATGCTATGGAAGATAAGAGCCTCAAGGGCGAAAGTCATTCTAATCACCCCATTTTGCCTCGGAGGGCTTGGTTCCCATGACAGTAAAATTCAGCACTACGGATCATTAAGGACTCCCCTCCATCCCAGACCTCATTCATCAGGGATCGGTTAATTGTCTGACGGCCTGGCTACTGAAAGGGGGATTTTAGAGTGGGAGAGGCTAATGGGTTAAGTAATAGATACTATCCTTAGGAGCAGGAATGCCGCCACCAATACTATATACTACAAGATCTGGAAAAAGTTTGGTGTACAATCAGCAACAGAATCTCGGGCCATATGATCCCGGCGGTTCTAGAATTCCTCCAAGCAGGTGCAGACCTAAACCTTGCAGTCAGTACCCTCAAGGTACAATATCAGCTCTATCAAGCTTCCTGAATCCAAGGCTAGTAGAAGAACCCCTAATCATAAAGTTTCTAACAGCCATAAGTCAACTTCTCATTTAAATCAAGACACCTCACTATGTCGCTGCTGGAGGTGTTCTCTACATGGCAGCTATTTGGCTCAGCATTTCCTCAGCCTGGTTTTAGAGAGTGCGATACCCAGACTTGTCTAGATTGGACATGCAGGGCTAGCCTGGAATGACCTTTGTGAACTGGGTTTCACTTTTGGTGCTTTGCAGACTTTTAAATACTGGTAAAAGTTAGTACAGTGTGCTTTTCAGGTCAAGAGCTGTGGCATTGTCATTGCTTGCCCTGTCTCTAATTCTTTTGAGTTGGCTGATTGGTCAGAGCACCAAGGGCTGCCTCAATATTTGCACCCCTGAGTGCTTTTCAAATTTCCTGCTAGGAACTGAGTGCTGACATCCTCCACCGGGTTGAATGTCAATGTTGGAAGTATTACCTCGGTGCTGCTTCTGTTTTGCAAAATCACCACAAGGAGCTCCAATTTCTGGTCTGTTCCTACTATCTGCTTACTGTGACTCTAATCTCCTCTAGCCACCATTTTCCTGAGTTTTAAGTAACTGGGGTCTTGTCTATTACCTTGAGCCTAGTTATGATGCCACCACATGGTCACAACAGGTCAGTGTTTAGACACAGAGTCTGGCTACGACAGTTAACTCCAGCTCACACTCTCGTAAGGTTTGTTTTTGCAAGTCTGAAATCAAGTAACCCTGTGGTTATGGGGTCTACCTTTTTTAGTCTCCCTTGGCTCCATTGGGTGAGGCCGATTACCCTATCATCAGGGACCTACTGCAGTCAGACAAGTCTTTGTTGCCAAATTCACCCTATTTCCCATAGACACATCCTTGTATACCAGAAGATATGTTTGCTTCATCTTCAGTTCTCTCTGGTCGTTTTTTATCTCTCTGGTCTGGAGCAAAGTTCTAAATTCCAACTCCTGCCTACCCTTGTGAGGGTGTTTGCCATGCACCCTACCCCTGCAATCTTGTTGACTTCTTGGAATCAAATTCCTGAGTTTTCTGGATGACTAAGGAGTCGCTTCACAGTTTTTGTAGGCTGTTGTGTTTGAGACTTACCATAAAAAACCCTGAATCAGCTAACTGGGAGATTTAATGTCTAGCCAGATAATCTTTTTAGACATGGCGTTCTTGTTCCTTGATCTGGGGGGTCAGGGGTGTAAAGATGTATACAGGACTGGTCTTTTTTTACAGAACCTGTTTTTCTTAGGTTTCTCCTTAGGGAACTGTTCCTTCTAGGTCAGTGGTTCTCAACCTGGGGGTCGAGACCCCCTCGGGGGTCAAATGATGATTTGCCAGGGGTCACCAAATCCTTGGCTATTTCTGAAGCCCGCACCGCTCTCCCAGCCTTTTTGTGGCCGCCCAGCAGGGCTGTCCCTGGAGCCTGCAGCCACCTGCCGTCTGGAGGAGACCCTATCTCCTGATTTTGGCAAAGGTGTCACTGCTACGAGATACCACAAAGTCAGGGACACAGTGAGTAACACTACCTGTGATTTATAGTTGCCATTAAAAGTCCCCACTACAGTTCCTCAGATCAGCATATGAGCTTGATCAAGACTACCTAAGTTGGCTGATCAGAACTCCCCACCAACATTGCCACTCATCCTATTTCCCCCACCGCCCCCACCAAGGAGTAAGAGAAGCAATAAAAATAGAGAATACATAAAAGGAATAGTAAAAGAGGGGGAGGAAAAAAGAAAAAGGGAGAGAAAGAATAAGGGAAAGAACAAGAAAGATGCCTAGAAAGAGGGATGGGGGGAAAAAACAAGAAATTAGGATAGAGAGAGCTAAAAGGGAAAGAAAGGAGTACAAAGAGAGTGATACATCCTAAAATGTACCATAAGGGGTTTTAATACTGTGCGAGTGGAAGGGACTCAGGGAGCACTTAATGTCCATGGGTTAGGGGCGCAAATTACTTGTCTTTCCTTGGGTACTGACAACCCATGCTATGAAAATAATTTTACGGTTGGGGGTTTCCACAACTTGGGAAATTTTATCAAGGGGTCACGGCACTAGAGAGGTTGAGAACCACTGTTCTAGGGGTTTGTCCCCATTTTTTGTTGACCTCAGGTTATGGATCTTTTTAGCTCTACAGTCCCTGTGGAGAATCCCCTAAAGTCATTAAGGTATTCACTGCTGTCAATGGATAAAATTGGTTGTTATTGGTCCTTGAGCGCTGATTTGATCTATTGATGCCACCAGGTGTCAGAAGCAAATGTCTCGCAATGCAATTTGGAATTTGCAGATGTTAAGGACTTTCACTCTGTTGGGTTCTTTTGAAATTGCAACTTTTTGACTACCTGGAAGAATGACAGATTGGTCTATAGCTTGTAGAAAGATTTGGACAGAGATAGCAGGGGTCTGCTGCTATGAGAGAGATATCTATCTATGTTGGGGAATTTGTAGCTCATTGGTAGCACCAAACAGTGAGTTTACTCTATGCCAGAAGTACATTGCAGGGCTTTTTCTGCCCACTTATGTAAAGCAAAGCAAAAAGTTCATACTTGAATAGTTTCATCATCAATGCAACAAAACATAGAATTCAGCCTTGTGTCTCCTTTGCAGCTTCATTGCTCAGACCTCATGTCTTGGTCTTCCAAACCATCAAGCACACAATCCCAGTGCTTGTGCACAAAACGTTGTACTTTGCCAGCTTGGTTTTTGCCAGCTTTTGTTTGTTTGTTTTTTTTTCTATAGTTCCCAGCTGCTACATCCTCACAGGCTTGGGCCTTTGTTTGTTCTGACCTGGACAGTATGGTGCAATGTGCACCTCACAGCTCCCTTCATACACTGACCTCCTTGGGAGGGTGGGGCCACTGACCTCTAACATAAACCCAGCACACATCTGCATCATTTGTGTGCCTGTTTCCTGCAAACTCTGGGCTAGACCGCCATTTTAAGCAGTGGCACGGGCTTGACCGTGTTTGTGTGTATATACATACACACATACCCCTATACCCCCCTACTCCAGTTGCATTTGCAATCCATGGATCATGTGTGCCATAATGGGTTTTCATTTACCGAGCGTCAGGAAGTGTCAATAGACTGTGTGCAGATCAGGAAGTGAAGGTTGGGGCGCTTGGCAACACTTTTTTTTTTTTTTATTAATTAATACAGGTACTTATAGGAAATGAAGTACCCCCAAGCACTTATGAGACTTTAAAGGCAACTCATACGATAGACTAGTAGTATATAAAACATATAACTTTATTAGTACATGTGTAAAAAGGTGTATACATCACTAATATAAAACAAGGCATAAAATGGTGAAACAGCTGATAACAAGAAAAAAGTGCTGCTGTGACACTGTCTTCTCTGTATACCCTACGTGTTTAGGGTAGACTTCAATCATTTCTTCAGGGGTGTTTATTATAGAGAAGGTCACATGTATTATTGCAGTCTATAACGGAGCATAGCAGTTGTCAAAAAAATGAGACAGGGATACAGTGTGATGATAATCACAATAGATGGTATGCTACTATCTAGATAATTGACACATTTTAATCATCAAAGGTGTGTAGACAAGATGAAGCTGTACCGTTCCTGGGGGTGTCCCTGCTGCTCCCCTAGGGAAGCCAGGGCCCCAGATATTCCTCACATCGATCTCTTGGGTAGACCACGTGGTGCAATAATGAGTAATCAATGTAAAAGTAAGCAGAAGTAGGTAGGGGAGGAGGCAATTGTCACCCACAGATGTAAAAAAAGGTAGAATGAAAGAAAAAAATCACAGCCAGGTACAATGTATCTATAGCTGACCATGCAGCACAGATAGTCCTCAATAAGTTGTCAATATAAAGTGGGGATCTATAGAAAACGCCAAGGGGGTATATACCCCCCCCCCCACACAAGATATCGAGACAGAGTCCCAAGGGGCAGGAATTTGCATTAAATAGTAATAGTGAGTAGACCACCATCCAACAATCAACTAGTGGAATAATCAAGCATTAATGACACCTACCCTGACCTCTGGTTCTCTGGTTAGTCTACCGTCTGTGCTTGATTATTCCACTAGTTGAGTGTTGCATTGGCGGTCTACCCACTATTACTATTTAATGTAAATTCATGCCGCTTGGGACTCTGTGTCTCAATATCACCCTTGGAGTTTTTCTGTAGATCCCCACTTTATATTGACAACTTATTGAGCACTGTCTGTGCTGCATGGTCAGCTATAGTTCAATTGTACTTGGCTCTGATTCTTTTCTTCTACCTCTCTTTTTCTTTTTTTCTTTTTTTTTAGATCTGTGGATGACAATTTCCTCCTCCCCTACCTATTTCTGCTTCCTTAGTTGGTTTACCCAAGGGATACTTGTGTGGAATATCTGGGACCCTGCCTTACCTAAGGGAGCGGTGGAGACACTAACAGCAATGGCATAGCGTTATCTTGTTTATACATCTTTTGATGATTTTAATGTGCTGATTATGTAGACAGTATGTTACTACCTATTAATATTATTATTATTATTATTCAATAATATCACACTATCCCTGTCACCATTTTCTGACTGTTTTTTATATTGGTGATGTATACAGCTTTTTAAGCATGTACTAATAAAGTTATGTTTTATATACTACTAGTCTATAGTATGAGTTGCCTTTAAAGTCCCATAAGTGCTTGGGAGGAACTTATTTTCCTATTTTCAAATATCCAGGGATGTTTGCAACAATTATTATATATTTACATTCACATAAAACCCTGCCCCAAGGAGCTTAAAATCGAAGGCCCCTACTTCACATTCATGTATACACATATTAGGGCACATTTAGACAGGAGTCAATTACCAGCATGTCTTTGGTGGCGTGGGAGGAAACTGGAGTACCCGGAGGAAACCCACCCAGGCACAGGGGCTACATCCAAACTCCAGGCAGGTAGTACCGTTGTTGGGTTTCAAACCGACAACCCTGAGGCTGCTAGGCAGAAGTGCTAACCACTTAGCCACTGTACGTTGCAACGTAAATATGGGTGCAACGTGTTGCTAAAGGTGGAGATAGCCTTTAAGACATATTTTAACACTAATTCCAATTTTACAGATGTTCATGTTAGCCTAAGGCTCCATTCACACCATGGCGTTCCATTTTGTGGGCGGAATAGCTACGATTTGGACACGCCGCAAATCGTGGGACACCCCTGCGATCCCTGTTACTTTGGCACCCAAATCGCGGCACGATTTTGCCGCGATTATCACCCGATAAATAGTGCAAACAGAATCGCGGGGCACCTGTCGCCCAAAATAAGTTTTTGAACTTAGCCCTGCAAAACTGAAGGCCATGGTGTGAGCCTAAATGTTTCTATAAATATAACTGTTTACTGGCATCGGACCTGCATGAGCCTAGCGGAAATCAAGAAAAGCCAATTATACCCTTTGTAGGCCAACTGTTGAGTTTTTTTTTTTTTTGTCTGTCCTGGCCATTGCTCTATGGGCACAAACATGCATGTGTGCACAATGCCTTCATTTGTGCAACAGTTGTTTGTGAAAATTGTTTTATGATCGAATTGTCCTTAGTTGCCACCTAGCATCTGTAGTCACACAGCAAAAAAATAAAGAAAATTGGGTACTAAATGAAAGATGGTTAGGAGCTATAGTGTCCCAATATGTGACCCAATCATGTAAGACACTTAAAGAAATATCACACAAAGGGTTAGAATGCCTACTGTACTTTGTTGGAGTTGTAGGACTATGCATTTTTGTCAGCTAATCCATTTCTGTTTTAAAAAAAATGTAATTCCACTATTCAGAAGGTTATGTAAGGAGTACATTTTACATACCTATAGACTCGTAAATTTGTTTTCAGTGCATGTGGAATTTGCGTAATGTGCACATTTCTTTGTCCTCAGATAAACTTCTGACTTAAACTATAGATGTTTGCCCTGTCGTTTTTTTAAGTTCCACTTTATGAAAAGGGCTTAGTGCCTGCAGCAGGGTATCTACCTAACAATTCCTCTTACCCTTTATTCCCCCTTTTCATTTAGCTGTTTCCCATGCAGATTACAAAAGATCTTTTCAGATAAACTTTCATCTTAATCTTCTCAAACATGTATTCTGATGTCACTAAGGGAGGATTAGCTGACATGTAAATTCAGGTTTTGTGCTTTTATACCTTGGAATAAAATGCTATTTGATAATCGGGGTAGTATACGAACAAATGGAAATGGTCATCTTGCTATGCGTTATTATGAAGAAATCTGTTAAATAAATATTTCACTAGAGGGGGTCCTGGAATCCTGTGGCATTTTGCTATAGAATTTCATGTGAAATTGAAATGAATAGGAACATGTAGAAGGGGGACACTGTGCCACACAAGATGGCAATCTGTGCTGTGCGGACGTGCTGAAAACACCAGCGGCCTCCAACAGAGGCCCAGATGTGGGTTTACAATGCATTTTGGTATCCCAAATTATACTTAAGTTATTTTATACAATAGTGTCCTGTGACTTCCCACAGTGCTTTTTTTTTGGACTTGCTAGCAAGTAGATGCACCGCTTTGGTAATTTGCAACATATCAGAAGTACACAGGCTATTTACCTGTGACTGTGTGATAAAGATCTGCATAACTAGGTACTGCAGATGAATTGGTGAAAAGAAAAAAAAAATGCAGGAATTTTTGTCTGTGCCACCAACTAGTCAGTTTCCCCACTTTTGTTTGTTCTATATTTAAGGACACCATTTTTACAGTAGCTAAGCAGTTGGAGGAAATTTCGAATTTTGGTAATGATATACAGGCAGTCATAGAAGATAGGTTCTTTAGATTTGTTCTTACCTTGAATTTGTATGTAAGTTGGAACGGGTACATTTTTTTTAAGTGCTAAAAATTGTTTTTGGATAGCATAGGGATAGCACCCCTGTAACATTTGTTTTGCTGTCTGTGTCCCTGTTTCGAATTTCACCTCACTTTCTGTCCTGTGACAATTAGATTTTAAAAATATTGAGTTGTTATAGAAACCAGGATTGGTGATAAAGCTTCAGACCTGTTTCCCATGATAGCTCTTACAGGAGTGAAATTCCCTTCCTAGGGGTAGATTTCCTCTCACTTCCTGTTGTCGCCCTGCGTTTGTGTATGAGTCGGATGTATATAACTCTGTATATAGATTTACGTGGTTAAAATATGCAGCCTATACTAAACAGAGAAGGGCCTGGATGGAGTTAGCCCTTAAAGTGGTTGTTAACCCAATTACCCCCAATTAATCTGGCACACAGTACATGGTTCCCTAAATAGTGCAGCGTCTTTCTTACTTTTTTTTTTAATTATTTTTTTTTATATACCTTTTTTTTAAACCGATTTAGCTTTGTCACCTGTCCTATATTCTCCCTTGTCTCGAGTCGAGTAGGAGGGACAAAGATTCCTTCTGACATATGCAAGATACATCAGAAGAGGAAGCTGTGATCTGTGATCTTCCACCCTTTGGCCATGCAGCTCCGATTGGCGCTGCATCGGTCACACGACTTTGACAAAAATAAATAATCAAAATCATGTGTAAACGCTCCAGAAACATTGCAGACAGTGCACAAATGATATCTATCCTGTTAAAACAATTTGATTTCCTGTTAAATGAATTTTGTGGGCGGGGCAGTTACTGGTGACTGACAGGTAGTTCCATTTTTTGCTGACTTGTGAAGTGTGTACGGTGAGGGGCGGGGCTGGGAGTGAAGGAAATCTTTTTTCTCGCTCATGATTATAAAGAGGGAGGGGGAGATGAACACGGGCACAGAGGAGCACAGGAGAGCTGCGGGTTACGCAGACACGCACTGTGACAACTATCTCTTGGCTCAGCAGACATAATTGGAGTCTGTACTGGGGGGGTTAGGACCTGGCATTTTCAAACGGGTATTGTAGGAGATACAGAGGGATAATTTAAAAAGCAAAAGCACCATGCTACTAATTTCACATTGAAGGGACAGGGGAAGCATTAATATTTTTTTGGGTTAACAAACGTTTAAAGGCTAAGTTAACATTTTCCAGAAAATAGCTTATGCAGTCCAGGCGCCCCAGTAGGCGTTGCAAAGAGATATATATATATATATATATATACATACACACACACTGCTCGATCCGCGGAGGTTGATCCGTACGGGACACCTCTGTGGCCATAGGAAAGGCCGCGGCTTTGGCCTAGCTCCGGAGCAGCGGCCATCTTGGTACACCCGGCGGCCGTTTAGCACGTCGAATGACGGAACAATCACTTGTAACAAACTGGCGTCGTCGTGACGCCGGTTCCTCTCTCTCCTCTGTGTACTGATCTGTACAGTGGAGGGGAGAGATCGGATGGCAGCAGTGCCAATACTCTGCCATGCCCTGACAATACTCTGCCAATAGGGGAGATTGTGGATATTACTGTTGGGGAGATTTTTTTTTTTTTTTTTTTTTTGTTGATCCGAACCGTGACTCCTGATCCGAGGAACGATCCGAACCATGAGTTTTTTGATCCGTTGCACCCCTAGTTCTCAGTGGGGAAAAATATGCTGGCTAGCTATACTGATATGGACTTGGTAATGTGTTAGGAATGAAAAGATGCCACATCGTTTGGCAATGAAAATGATCAATCTACAGAGGGCTGAATTGAAAGACCCCCCAGAAATCAAAGTGAAAAAATGATGCAGCAGGCTAGTCCATTTTGCTGAAATTTCATTACACCAACTCAAAATGGTAATGGACAACATCGGGGCATTCTCCTAATGAGACGACAGATGGTATCCTGGGGTATTTCCTCCCAGATCTGGACCAGGCCATCACTGAGCTCCTGAACGGACGGAGGTGCAACCTGGCAGCGTTGGATGGACCAAAACATAATGTCCCAGAGGTGTTCTATTGGACTTTGGTCAGGTGAGTGTGGGGGCCATTCAGTGGTATCAATTCCTTTCTCCTCCAGGAACTGGCTGCATACTCTCCCCTCATGGGGTCGGGAACCCAGGACCCACTGCACCAGCGTATGGTCTGACAATGGGTTTCATCCTGCTACCTAATGTCAGTCAGGGTACCATTGTCTAACCTTTAGAGGTCTGTGCATCCCTCCATGGATATGACTCCCCAGACCATCGCTAACCCACCCCCAAACCGGTCATGCTGAATGATGTTACAGGCAGCATAACGTTCTCCACGGCTTCTCCAGACCCTTTCACGTCTGTCACATGTGGTCAGGGTGAACCTGCTCTCATCTGTGAAAAGCACAGGGTGCCAATAGCGGACCTGCCAATTCTGGTGTTCAATGGCAAATGCTTATTGAGCGCCACAGTGCCAGGCAGTGAGCACAGGGCCTACTAGAGAGTGTCGGTCCCTCAGACCACCCTCATGAGGTCTGTTTCTGATTGGTGGCCTGCTGGACGTCATTTTGTAGGACTCCGGCAGTGCTTATCCTGTTCCTCCTGGCACAAAGGAGCAGACACTGGTCCTGTTGATGGGTTAAAGTGGAAGTAAGCCCTCCTATCGTTTTCAGCCAAGGAAGCTGCCATCTTGGCCTCTGTTTAACCTTCAACTGCCATGATGCTGCACATGTGATCAGTTATGACACCAGCCATTGGATGGCTTGACATTTTGCTTGAGAGCACAACCAATGTGCAGTTAGCATTCCCGGCATGCGGGGAATGTAATTGTTTTTTGAAAATGTTACATTGATGGGTTTACTCCCGCTTTAAGGACCTTCTATGGACCTGCCTAGCTCTTCTAGAGCCTGTCTCCTGGAATCTCCTTCCATTCTCTTGAGACTGTGCTTGGAGACACGGCAAACCTTCTGGCAATGACACATATTGATGTGCCATCCTGGAGGAGTTAGACTGCCTGAGCAACCTCTATAGGGTCCAGGTATCGCCTCATGCTACCAGTAGTGACACTGACCCTAGCCAAATGCAAAACTGGTGAAAAACAGAAAAGATGAGTAGGGAAAAAGTCAGTGGCCTCCACCTGTAAAACCGTTCCTGTTTTTGGAGGTCGTCTCATTGTTGCCCATCTAGTGCACTTGTTAATTTCATTAACACCAAAGCAGCTGAAACTGATTAACATTCCCCCTGCTACTTGCCTGACCAGGTCAATATCACTAAAGTTTAATTGACTTGATGCTATAATCTGATTAAAAAGTGTTCCTTTTAATTTTTTGAGGTGTGTGTGTAAAAAGTATTTGATCCCCTGTTGATTTTGTACGTTTTGTCAGTGGGCAAAGAAATCATCAGTCTAGAATTTTAATGTGAGACCCTGAAGCGAGGGGAGAAACTATCTGCAATGTGCACTGCGCTGGATCGAAAAGGATGTCAGGTAAGTAAAGGGGGGCTGAGGGGGCGATGCTGACACCTAAACATTTTTTATTTTAATGCAAGGAATGCATTAAGGTAAATGTTTAGACTTTACAACCCCTTTAACAGTGAGAGATAGAATAACAAAAAAATCCAGAAAAACACATTTTAAAAAAATTTATAAATTGATTTGCATTTTAATGAGTAAAATAAGTATTTGATCCCATCGTAAAACATCACTTTTGTACTTGGTGGCAAAACCGTTGTTGGAAATCACAAAGGTCAGATGTTTCTTGTAGTTTGCCACCAGGCTTGCACATACCTCAGGAGGAATTTTGTCCCACTCCTTTTTGCAGATCTTCTCCAAGTTCAAGGCGTAGTGTGTTACCAATTGTTTTCTTGGTGACTATGGTCCCAGCTGCCTTGAGATCATTGACAAGATTCTCCAGTGTAGTTCTGGGTTGATTCCTCACCTTCTTCATGATCATTGAAACGCCACGAGGTGAGATCTTGCATGAAGCCCAAGACCATTTGACAGTTATCTTGTGTTTCTTCCATTTGCGAATAATCGCACCAACTGTTTTCGTCCTCTCACCAAGCTGCTTGGCAATGGTCTTGTAGCCCATTCCAGCCTTGTGTACGTCTACCATCTTGTCCCTTACTGAAAAATATGTGAGTTTGCTGGCCAATCAAGCACAATGTTACGATGATCATTAAAAAAAGTAAAACTTCTATATTATATATATTCATTACACACAGACTGATATATTTCAAGAATTTTTATTTTATTTTGGAGGATTATGGCTTACAGCTAGTGAAACCCCAAAATTTCAGTATCTCGGAAAATTAGAATATTACATAAGACCAATTTAAAAAAAAAAAAAAAAAATTTAATACAGAAAAATTGGCTTACTGAAAAAATATATCCATGTTCAGCAGGGGTCTTCAAACTGCGGCCCTCCAGGTGTTCCGGAACTACAATTCCCATCGTGCCTAGTCATGTCTGTGAATGTCAGAGTTTTACAATGCCTCATGGGATGTGTAGTTCTGCAACAGCTGGAGGGCCGTAGTTTGAGGATCCCTGATGTACAGTATAGTATGCACTCTCAATACTTGGTCGGGGGTCCTTTTGGACGAATTACTGCATCAATATGCCGTGGCAAGGAGGCGATCAATCTGTAGCACTGCTGAGGTGTTATGGAAGACCAGGTTGCTTTGATGGCGGCCTTCAGCTCATCTGCATTGTTGGATCTGGTGTCTCATCTTGCTCTTGACCATACCCCACAGGTTTTCTATAGGGTTTAGGTCAGGTGAGTTTGCTGGCCAATCAAGCACAATGTTACCATGATCATTAAATCAGGTATTGGTGCTTTCATCAGAAATGAGGAATTTAGACCACTGAGCCAACAGTCCAGTTTTTTTTCTCCTTAGCCCAGGTAAGACGCTTAGGACATGGTTTAGGAGTGACTTGACACAAGGAATGCGACAGTTGTAGTCAATGTCCTGGATTCTGTGTGTGGTGGCTCTTGAAGCACTGACACCAGCCGTAGTCCACTCCTTGTTAATCTCCCCCAAATTCTTGAATGGCCTTTGCTTCACAATCCTCTCAAGACTGTGGTTATCCCTGTTGCTTGTGCACCTTTTTCTACCACACCTTTTTCCTTCTACTCAACTTTTAATTAATATGCTTGGATACAGCACTCTGTGAACAGACAGCTTCTTTAGCAATTACCTTTTGTGACTTGCCCTCCTTTGTGGAGGGTGTCAATGACTGTCTTCTGGACAACTGAAGTCAGTAGTCTTCCCCATGATTGTGTAACCTACTGAACCAGACCGAGAGACCACTGAAAGGCTCAGAAAGCCTTTACAGGTGTTTTTTAAATTATAAACAAAAAAGTAAAAATTCTCAGCGCTGCCCTGGCCTGTTCAAGTGTGAAGTGTAAAATTTACAGCCACCCCTGCTATAACCAGTAATTTCCCTGCACTTCTGGAAATGGTTGCTAGGGCCGGCCCCACCTGGCATCTAGCAATCAGTGACATCAGACTCGCTCTCTGACAGTGAGGCCGGGAGAGAAGCCAGTGCCTAGTACTGCACTGTTCCCTCAGCATCTCCTCCTTCTCCGACGCCCAGCAGCAAACAGCAGGGACTGGTGTGTGACTCTCCAGAGTCCATACAGTGTCTCCTCACCACCCACCTCCTTCTCCGGCGCCCGTGGCCCGCCACCCAACAGCATGGAGAGGGAGTGACAGCAGCCGGGACTGCATTTGGTAGCAGGCAACGGTGGCAAGTTGCATTTGATGGCAAGTGACATGCTCAGGGTTACCACTGATTCTACATTATAGTGCGTTGAACTATTTCTTTTTATATTACAATGTAGTAATACAGATAATGTGATTTTGATCATCCTGACACCATATCAAGCATGGTATTGGGATGATCTAAGTGCCAACACCAGCCATATGCCCAAAAAAACACCCGCCGCCGAATTGCCCGTCATCCCGAAGACTACACCCCCCATCTTTTTTTGGGAAGGGGATGTCCCTGAATGGTAGTTTGGAAAGGTGGTCACCCTATGCCCGCTGCTACAGTTTTATATTTGCAGAGCTGCCTGCAGCGGAGCGGTACAAGTGTGCCGAGTGCGCTCCTGCACCCGGCCAGTGTTACTTACACAGACACTTCACTGTTGGATGGAGTGTTCTCAGCCAGACATGAGCTTCCTAGTCCCCGCCAAGCGTGATGTCATTCAGAGGCTGGGAGAGTGGGATGGCTGAGGAGTGCTGCCGCTGTTACCTACTTGGAGCGTCCACTGTCATGGACAAGTGACTGAGCAGAGGCTGATAACATTGCTGATTGTACTGCTGTGTCTTATCTGTGTGCTCCTACTGTAGTGCCTAACTTTTTTTTTGGGGAGGGGGGTTTAACCACTTCAATACAGGGCACTTATACACCTTCCTGCCCAGACCAATTTTCAGCTTTCAGCGCTGTCGCAGTTCGAATGACGATTACGTGGTCATATAAAACTGTACTCAAACTAAATTTTTATCATTTTGTACCCACAAATAGAGCTTTCTTTTGGTGATATTTGATCACCTCTGCGGTTTTTATTTTTTGCGAAGCAAATAAAAAAAAAAAGACCTGGTGGTCCTGGGTAGGATCCGAGGGGGACTGTGCTGATAAACAATCAGCACAGACCCCCCCTGTCAGGAGAGCAGCCGATCGGCTCTCCTCTACTCGTGTCTGACGGACGCGAGTGAGGAAAAGCCGATCACCTGCACTTCCAATTTACATTGTGATCAGCCGTGATTGGACACGGCTGATCACGTGGTAAAGAGTCTCCTTCAGAGACTCTTTAGCTAGATCGGTGTTGCGGGGTGTCAGACTGACACCCCGCAACAACGATCGCCGTGATGCACGCCCCCGGCGACGCGCAGCAGCTCAATATCCTGCGGACGTCATATGACGCCCAGTCATGATATTGAAACCACTTTGTTGCCGTCATTCTGCTATATAGCGGGCGGCAAGTGGTCAATTACTCTACAATGCTATTTGTAATATGCAGCATGGAGGAGGTTAATGTAATGCCATTGGTCACTGATGCCTTAGGGAGCAATGGCAATTAACCCTTTTGTGCTGCATTAGTGGCACCAGTGGCAGTGCTAATTAACCCCCTTATGATGTAGCATAAAGGAGTTAATAAACACTGACGATGGGCCACTAATGCAGCACAAAGGGGTTCATTATTGCCACTGGTCACTAATGTATCAGTGACCAATGGCAATACATTAACCCCTTGTGCTGCATATTACAAATGGCATTGTAGATTAACCCCTCTCCCTCCCCCAAACAGTTAAAGTGGATGTAAAGGAGGTTTTTCACCTTCATGCATTCTATGGACTCTGATAGGCAGCACTGATGGGCACTGGTGAGGCTGCATTTGACGTTTTTGCACACAAACACATACTGACTTAACACACACATAATAAACCATGACATCCAAACAATGAAATTACTTTCTCGAGACGGGTACTTTTTTTTTTAGATCTGCAGGGGTAATTCACCGTAAAAGGTTGAGAAACACTGATGAGGATGACTGTGATCTCCTATGGAGGCTAGGCGGCCTACACTTGGGTCTGGGAACCCACACTGTAAAGAAGGGAGGGGGAGAGAGAGGTGCCAGGCAACCAGTGGTGTAGCATAGTTTAACCACTTCAGCCCCGGAAGATTTTACCCCCTTCCTGACCAGAGCACTTTTTACAATTTGGCACTGCGTCTCTTTAAATGGCAATTGCGCGGTCATGCAATGCTGTACCAAAACAATTTGAGTCCTTTTTTTCCCCATAAATAGAGCTTTCTTTTGGTGGCATTTGATCACCTCTGCGGTTTTTATTTCTTTTTCATACATCATGGGACACAGAGTCAGGCTAATATTTATTACCTGCTGGGTTATACTCCATCATTAGGTGAATGGACACTGGTAGACCAAAGGTCTTCAGACAGGAAGTGATCCCCTATATTGCTCCTCCCATACAGGAAGTACTTTAGTTATTTACTGTCTGCAAGGTGGATGGCACAGTTTGTTTGAGCTCTCTGAGCTCCAGGTCTCTAGTCTCACAGACGGTTCCAAAATGAATCAAGGGATTGACCAATCGGATCCATTTGACACAGGTTTTTATGCTTAGATTAATGGTACCCAACCCTCGCAAAGAGACTTCAGATCCTGTGAGTTTTTGCCTGTAATGTGGCCTCCGGGCGCTGGACACTACAGTGCTAAGGCAATTCCTGCAGGGTGCTGTACAGGTCCAAGGGAGTGGACCCTAAACATGAAAGGGGACCCAGTCCTTGAAGGTCCAAGTGACAGGAACCCATCGTGAAGGATGAAGATTGGGCCCTTAGTTTCTAAGTGGCCCTGCGCCTGGACGGGTAAGTGAAAACCCTTTATTTTATTACTGTTGGGTATCCCAGTGATTGTAACAGTCAAACTAGCTAAAGGCTGGACACCTATGTTCAGTGACCATACAGGGGAGTTCTGGGCTAGCTGTAGGTTTTTGCAAAGTGTACCGTTTTTTGCTTGTGTCAGGCTGTTATTTTACCTGTATAATGGCGTACGAAAGTGCGCCACTTTGCCATGGCGCACGTGTGTTGGCAAGAGCGCCGCTGGGCTCAGCAGTTTGTTTGGCGGCCATGGCGCCCGCGGCTTCGCTGCACATGTGCCTTAGCCTTTATCTGGGCGCACAAAGATTCGCGTCGCACGCAAATACATTCACGCCTGCTCGCCAGGACAGCGCACATGCGTGCGCACGCATAGAACATTCCGGCGCACACCCAGCTTATTCAAGCTGTGCAGACCAAGCAATGTGGTGCTTCCAGAAGGCAGCTGTGGAACACAGAGCAGGCTCTGAACAAACACTTACAGTGGTTCATTTTTCCTTACCCGGGTCACGTGAGTCACCAGGTGTTGCTTGGCAGGCTAAAGGTGCTTAGCAGGATTGTTGCATAGGGGCTTGGTGAGCCCTATTAAAAGGTCTCCCTTCTGAGGTGTTTTAACTACACCCAAGTACTCTTTGTTTGCGGCATTGATTGTCTTCCAAAAAGAGGAGGGACTAACACCATAGGTAAGGGCACATCTATGTAATCAGTAGTTCCTGATGAACTTCGTCATATCCCTAGTGCCGTATCCCCTGAAAGACCAGAGGCTTCCGGGCAATCTGAGCCGCTGCGCCTATCTGGTACTGTCCTCAGCCCTAGCCAGATTAGAGCACAGGATTGCCAGCATGATTGCCTCCATCCCGCAGGGTGGCAGGAAGCGTGACAAATCCCCCTCCCTAGAGTCTCCTAATCTGGAGCAGGAATGGGTTGATGATGGGGAAGAGCTTAAAGCTCAGGATTCGGTGGAGTGCCCGGCAGATGAGTCTGCTTCTGAGCAATCTGGACAAGAAGATATCCACTCGATGTCTGCCTCTCAGTCGCAGAGGCTTTTGATCCTGACTCTGACCGAAATGGTTCGTTCTGCCTTTTAAGTTGCCTCTTGCAGAGGTGACTGAGCTCCCCTCGTCCTCTTTGGGATCTCTGAGACCTTTTCAGGTCGCATAGACTTTCCTGCTATACCCCCTGTTGAAACAGGAGGTGTATGCTGATTGGGAACATCCTGACAGGACTTCAGGACTATTTTTTTTTTTTTTTTGCCTCCTAAAAAAGTTTTCCCTTTTATATCCCATGGATAAAAAGTTTGTTAAAAAATGGAGCATGGCAGCCATAGATGCAGTCTCTTCCTTTAAACAAGAACTTAACTTGTCCGGTAGAGAAGGCACAGGGCTTGAAAGACCTTGTTGACAAGAAATTTGAGTGATTATTAAAGGCTTCCTTTTCGTGAGACTGACGATAGATGGGTCATGGACGCTTCCACGTCTCCCCGATCTATTGTCTCAAGGTCCTTTATTCCACCCCAATTTACAGTCGCTAAATTTGACGGCCCTGGCTATTGAAGCCAGGGTGTTAAAGGACTGTGGCATCTCGGGACGAGTGGTGTCTACTCTAGTGAACGCTAGAAAATCTGTCACTAGGAAGATTTATCATAAGGTCTGGAAGACTAATATTTGGTGTGAAGCCAGAAAATGGCATCCTCGGAAATATGTGATTGGGAGAATTCTCTTTTCTACAGTCAGCTGTGGAAATCAAATTAGCTTTGAGTACAATCAGAGGTCAGGTTTCGGCCCTATCAGTATTCTTCCAAAGGCCTTTAGCCTCCCATTCACTGATCCGAACCTTTATGCACGGGGCAACTCCCTTGTTTCCCCCCATTAGGTCACCTATGTGTCCTTGGGAGTTGAACTTGGTGTCTGTGTTACAGAAACAACCATTTGAACCTATTAAGGAAATTACATTAGACTTGCTGTCACGCAAGCTAGCCTTCCTGATAGCTATCACCTCGGCTAGAAGAGTGTCGGAGTTGGCGGTCCTTTCATGCAGGGAACTGTACTTGATCCTTCACCATGAGAGTCATGCCTAAGGTGGTGTCGGCCTTTCATTTAAATTAGGACATTATTTTGCCTTATTTTTTCTCTCAGCCTCGTTTTGGCGAAGGAGAGATGATTGCATTCTTTGGACGTTGTCCTGACAGTCAAGGTTTATCTGTCTAGATCTGCGGAGATCCGAGGATCAGACTCTTGGTAAAAAAAAGGGCCCAAGAAGGGGCAGGACGCTTCCAAAGCTTCTATTGCCAATTGGGTCCGTCAGTTGGTTATTCAGGCCTACGTTCTGAAACATAAAGCTCCTCCCTTTAGGGTGAGAGCTCATTCTACCAGTGGTGTAGGAACCTCCTGGCTTTTCACCATCAGGTATCTCAGATTTGTAAGGCTGCTACCTGGTTTTCAGTACACACGTTCACAAAATTTTATCAAGTAGATGTTCGAGTAGCCGAAGATTCGGCTTTCGCTTGCAGTGTATTGCGGGCTGCCATATAAGTTCTGATGGCTATTGTGTGGCAGGGTGTCTCCCTCCCCTCAAGTCAATTGCTCTGGGACGTCCCAGCAGGTAATGAATGTTAGCCTGACTGTGTCCCATGATGTATGAAAAAGAAAATAGGATTTTTACATCATACTTACCTGTAAAATCCTTTTCTTTGCGTACATCATGGGACACAGAGATCCCTCTCTTCTTTTTTGAGGATTTAGTGCTTGCTACAAAACTTAAAGTACTGCCTGTATGGGAGTGGAGGGGTTATATAGGGGATCACTTCCTCTCTGAAGACCTTTGGTTTACCAGTGTCCATTCACCTAATGATGGAGTATAACCCAGCAGGTAATGAATATTAGCCTGACTCTGTGTCCCATGTTGTACTCAAAGAAAAGAATTTTACAGGTAAGTATGATGTAAAAATCCTATTTTTTTTGTGCTATAAACAAAAAAAGTGACAATTTTTTTGCTATAATAAATATCCCCCAAATTAAAAAAAAAAAATCTTCATCAGTTTAGGCCAATATGTATTCTACATATTTTTTGTAAAAAAAATCGCAATAGGCATGTATTGATTGTAGATGCTATAACTTTTGCGCAAACCAAAGTATGGGAAAGATTTTTTTTTTACTAGTAATGGCGATGATCTGCGATTTTTAGCAGTATTGTGACATTGTGATGGGCAGATCAGATACTTTTGACACATTTTTGGGACCATTGACACAGAGCGAACAGTGCTATAAATGTGCGCAGGGAAGGGGTTAACACTAGGAGGCGATCAAGGGGTTAACTGTGTTCGCTCACTGTGTTCTTACTGTGTGGGGATGGGACAAACTAGGAGAGATGACAGATCGTGCTGTCCCTACTTTGTAGGAACACCTGATCTGTCTTCTCTCCTCTGATAGCACAGCGATTTGTGTTTTTTTTTTTCTCACACACAAATTCTTGTGCAGGCGATCGCATGTGGCCGGCTGCGATTGGGCCTGCCGACCACGCGCATCGGGTCCCCCGCTGTGCAGTGGATGCGTGCCTCTGGCGGCGCTCACGCGCCCTCTGGTGGCTCTCCTGGGCAAAGATATATATTATAATATAATATGGGATTTCGCCCAGGAGAGCCATTCTGCCGCAGTATATCTGCATGAGCCGGCCGAAAACCGGTTAATATGGAGATGTATTAAAAAAAAAAAAAAATCAGTTAAAGGTTCCACTCACAAGGTGACAAACAATGCCCTGACAGGCTCTGGGAGTGATCCTGCACGGGATCTAAGAAACAGGCCTCGCCTGAACGGCGGCTCTGAAGGGGGAGAGTAGGAGGATGCTGAGAGCACGAGCTGTCAAGAGCCGGTGGAGTAACCAGTCGGGACACGTTTCAGAGGCTAGTCATGCCTCCTTCCTCAGCCGATAAGATCAGCGAGGACTGTTTCTTAGACCCCCTGCAGGATCACTCCCAGAGCCTGTCAGGGCATTGCTTGTCACCCTGTGAGTTGAACCTTTTTATTCTGTGTTTTTGTAATTTTTTTTCCATATACATCTCCATATTAAACTGTGCTACACCATTGGTTGCCTGGCACCCCTCTCCCTCCCCCCTTCTTGCGTTTTAAATTAGCTGATTAGAGTGTGACACCATGAGTCTACAATATTGAACTTCTTCACAATATTCAAACGTTCTGAGATACTGAATTTTGGGTTTTCGCTAGCTGTAAGCCATAATCCTCAAAATTAAAAGAAAGAAATGCTTGAAATAGATCACTCTATGTAATGAATCTATAGAATGAGTTTCACTTTATGAATTGAATTACTGAAATAAATTAACTTTTTGATATTCTAATGGTTACATATAGATTAATAAATATTTCCCCCCCAACCCCAAGTTACCTGCATTTATAGAGGTTACCTGCATTTAGAGTCCCTCTGCGGACTCCGTGTGGTATATAATACTTTTTTTTTTTTTAAATGTTTTTATTTGAATATCTTTCTACCATTTCACTTAAAATTGCATGAGCTTAGACTATGAATCTTTTCTTCTTTTTATTGGTTCTATAGGGTTATTTTGTTTTCCTCTTAAATGATCTTTTGTGCATGGTTGTTACCAGTAGATGGCACTGTGTACTCATCTAAAGAGGGTAACAATTTTACTTTAGAACATTGCATCTGTTAAGAACTGTGCATACCATCATTATTAAAAATTATGAACTGTTATTAAAAAAAATAATAATAAAATAAAATCACGTAGGCATTATTATAAGTTTGAGTGCTAAGAAAAAAAAATAAAATGATGTATATTTAATTGCAAGTTTGTAGCGGTCACCAGCAAATCACTTTAGTTAACTGCTTTTTTTCATCTACATAATTCGAGGCTGTTAAATACGTTTTATTAAAAAAAAAAAAAAAAAAGTTTGTTTCAACATACTACATAAACCATATTGTGCATCGAAACTCAGGAACAATATAGTGGTATAATATATTGCATCTTATCAGACCCTTGGTGTGGTGTCTGCATTGTGTGTGGTTTTTTTTTTTTCTTCTTCTTTTTTTTTTTTTTTTTTTTTTTTTTTTTTTTTCATTAGGCTTTTTATTTTTACCTGGGGATGAAGGCAAGAAGTGTATTAGGGCTGCAGAATACCTTGCCCTCTTTTCACCTCCATAGCATGAAGAAGGTGGTAGAAGTTGTTCTATAGTCCAGAGAACTGGAAACAGTGCTAAATGAGGCAGAGCAGGAAGCTGCCCTACTAGTTTTTTGGCACAATATAGCATAATTTTTTGGCATGTATTGCACAGCTCTAACAAGGTACTTTTCAGATGTATATTTAAAAGAAAAAGGAAGCAAATATGAGGTATTCATTGTTAAGGTATAAATTACCTTTTTTTTTGTTTTTTGGAGCACAAGCATGAATTTGCTTTATTACAGGTATTTATAAAATGCTGACAGAGCGCTTTACATACTATACATTTATATCAGTCTTTATAGATCATAACTCTATGTAGATTGAGTGTGTCTTGAACTCTTTTTCATGTATGTCCTTGGAAATTAAGACATTTTCTGTTCTTTTTTTATATGAATAGTCCTACTTCTATGTAACTACTCGGCAGCACTGAACTTTTATAGCCTGCAAACAACATGCTTCTTCTACCTACAGGGCATTTGTGTTTTTGTTAACATGTTATCTATCTGCATCTACCTGGGAAGGGTTTTAAGCCTAGGTTCACGTGTAAGCAGTTCTGCATGCTCACATGTGCGTGGGCACAGTACCCCATTTATTTAAATGGGCTACTGTACCTGCGATTCCTGTAGAAAAAAAGGTCAGTGCACCTTTTTAAAAACGTGGCCCTATGGAAACATGCTTTTTTTTCAGTGCGCACATTTTCTTAAAAGCAGCGCCCTTTCTGTGTGGCTGTGGGAATGCATGCAATTTACAAACCTTCCCACACCTGCACAGATGTAAACCTAGCCTAATGGTTATAAAAAATATATCTAATGATTTGACATGTTTTAAAGAAAAAGAAACAAGGTTTCAATCATGTTCATAATCCTTATTGGCTTGGTTTCATGCATGCATGCATGCATTGTTAAAAGGATGAAAAGAATTTTTCATCTTGTAGTATTATTATATTAGATGCATGCTTCTTGCTCTGTTATGACGCAGAACTTGTACGCAGGTGATGTGGTCAAGTTGAGCAGGTGTTCCTGTAAGTGTCTCCCCCTCCAAGAATCACAGTTGTCTTTATTTAATTAGCAAGGGTTTAGAAAGGACAGCCATGGTGGTCATGTTGTTTGGAATGGACAGATTGCCTTGACCTGATGTTACATTGACTAAACTATGGGCACAAAGAAAATGGCACATTTTAAAATGCCTTTTGATGAGTCCTAAAACTTGCAGTGCGTATTGACATCTCTGGGGTGTGTGGAATGGCACGTCCTGTCCTATGACCCCACTGTGCTTCCTGTGAAAGTTGTTAAACCTTTTACTGCCCCATGGGAAAAACTTCTTCCAAGATTTTGGAACAAAAGCATTGCAGTGTTCCCCCTGAGTGAGCACCTCTGCTTTTATGGGGCTCTTACGACCCACACTTTTATGGGAGAAAGCTTTTTAAGGGCCTGACACCACTTGACTTTCATTTTGCTTTAAAGCCTGGGAACTTCCTACAAAGAAAATGTCCTTGTGTCACAGCCATAGGGGCAAGTTTGACACTTTTGTCCTCTTGTTGGAAATGAAATTATTGCTTGCTGGAAATCTTTCTTCTATGAAAGACCACCTTCACTTCCAGATGATGCTCCCTGTGTTTTCATAATGAAGGAAATACCTGTACGCCATCCATGTGGCCACACCCAGTTAATTTGATTGACTTCACTCCTGCTCTTGGTGAACCTGAAGACTGCAACAGTTTAATCTATACGTTTTGGAAATTTGAATAATTGTTTGAAAATTGCAGTGACAAACCTAATGATGTACATGCACTAAATTAAGATGTCTTGGCCTTTTATTGCTTTACCTTGAACTAACTTCCATTTACAGCAAAAGATGTGCATGCTGGTCAACCATCTAAAGCCTTGCACTACTATAATATTATAAGGATTAAAAAAACAAAACAAAACAAAAAAAAATCCTACTTTCACTTTTTGAATCTATGAAAGATAATGTGGCTTAATATATTCTGTGTTCTATTTTGTACAGAGAAACGGAGACGAAAGTGGTGAAGATAACAAGTGGGGTGCCTCTGGCTGATGTAAGAAATTGATTTGTATTATTATACTATGACTGTAAATTACTGATATGATTCAGTCAGTGCCTACAACTGCTAAATAAAAACTTTTGAAAATTACACAAAGTTCAGAAAACTACCAATACCAACTTAGACCTAAAGGTACACACCTGTCCAGAAATTGAGATCTTTAAGGTTCCTTTCACACTGGAACGGGGGCGGCGTCGGCGGTAAAATGCCGCTATTATTAGCTGCGTTTTACCGTCAGTATTTGGCCGCTAGCGGGGCGGTTTTACCCCTGCTAGCGGCCGAGAAAGGGTAAAATACCACCGCAAAGCGCCTCTGCAGAGGCGCTTTGCCGGCGGTATAGCCACGCCGTCCCATTGATTTCAATGGGCAGGAGCGGTATACACTCCGCTCCTTCACCGCTCCGAAGATGCTGCTAGCAGGACTTTTTTTTACCGTCCTGCCAGTGCATCGCTCCAGTGTGAAAGCCCTCGGGGCTTTCACACTGGAATGACAGCAGCGGCACTTTCGGGTCGGTTTGCAGGCGCTATTATTAGCGCAATAGCGCCTGCAAACCATCCCAGTGTGAAAGGGCTCTAAGAGTTATGTAATATTGCCTTGTAGTCCATTCTTCTCTACGGAATAACTGATTTTCTTGTGTGGGATTTTTTGGGAAAGGCAGCCGTGTGTGTATAAGAGAATCTCTTTCCTGTATTCCATTATCAGAGCAGCCTCATACTATCTGCAAATGTTATAGAAACATCTTTTTACAGCATTACTTCATATTTTGTGGCCATTATTTAGTAAAAAACAACAACCAAATGCCCATTCAACAGGACTGTGGATATCTTCAAAGTTTTCTCATCTGTGTCTACCGTAGATCCAGTTACGCATGCAGTATATAACATTAACTCGAAGGCTGCTTTAAATTAAACCTTCCATAAGAAACCTAAGGAGGCTGTTGTGCTTGCCTTCTATTGCTTCTTGCCTGGGTGTCATGTTATTCATTCCCGTCAGTACTTATGTAGTCCTCAAGCTGTATATACATCAGAATTTGTAAATTCAGTTGGTTGTTACTTGTTCCACATCGATGACTTAAGAAAATAAACAAAACTAGCTAGAGGGTTAGCATGGTAGCCAGCCCTAACGTTGTCAGGACGTTGCTAGCTATGGCAGCCTTCTCTCTATAAGCCCAAGGATTTTCTCTTTAGCTAAAGCTATAAAAATATATAGAAACTGCTTTTACACCGTGATCAAGTAATTGGCCAGGGTTTCAGAGTGTGCATTATATCCTAGAGTTTCCACCTCCTTGTTGAAGTGGAGGACCCCTTCAATTACATTTCTGTACTCCTCCACTTTGTAGAACGGAATTGCGCAAATATGTATGCGAGTGACACTTTAATATAAAAGTAGAAGTTCAGCCCAAAACTAACTAACTCTAAATCTACTGGCAGCCACATTCTAAGATAACTCTATCTAAACCAGTAAAGCAAAAATCTCTTTACCTACATACCTTTTCTGCAGCCAAGCCAGTCCCACACTGAGCTGCCAGCGGCGGTTTCTCTGTGTAGGTGTGTGCAGGAGAGGCAGCTGACAATGGAAGCCCCATAGTAAGTCTATGGGTGACGTCACTTCTCAGGCATTTTCCAGCTGTTGTGGGCTGTCTCTTTCACACCGCATCCGCCACTTGAGACTGGACCGGATTGGCTGCAGAAAAGGTAAATTTAGCGATTTTTGCTTTTACAGGCTTAGATTAGTCTTAGAATGTGGCTGCCAGTAGATTTACAGTTTTTTAGTGTTAGCCCGAAACTTCTACTTTAAATGCCCATTTTTATTGATCTGTGCAGAGCAATATTTTAGGTGGTCACATTCCAGCAATGTTTTGTCAGAATTTAAATGTTGCAGAGCAAATATTATCTGACTTTTTTTTTTTCCTCTCTCTCCCCCCCTACAGAGACTTCAGAAAAGAGCTGAAAGGTTTAATGTTCCTGCCAATTTGGATAGCAAAAAGGCAGCTCGTGCTATACGGTAAGTATTTTTTTATGGGTGTCATTTTGGAGCTTTTGCATGTGTAGCACATGCAGACTAATTATGAAAGTTATGCACTAATATACTGCAACCTCAACTTTTGTATTTAATTATTCTCCATTACATGTGCTCACCATTTGCTTTTTGTTTCCTTGTAAGGTTTGGTCTTCCTTCCACTGAGCAGAAAGGTGAGAATAAGAATGGATTTGTTAGCCTTGAGAATTAGGCTTCATGTACACTGCTGCTAGTAAACTGACGTTTTAGGAGCAGTTGGGCATTTTTTTTCAGCTGCCCCTGGACTCTCCTGTATGTTATCTTTTCAGTACATGTACATAGGGTTGTTTATAATAGTTTCTAGGCAGTTGAGTTCAGAAGCATTTTTTGGAAAGCAAAAATATGCATTCAGAGGCATTTGAAACACCAAATGCTTGTAACGGCCTGTAAACGCGGTAACGCGTTTAGCTGCGTTTCGTTTCCAGGCGTTTTTAATGGAGATACATTTTTGACTATTTGAAAAAAAAAATTAAGAACACTCCTAAACACAAACGCGGCAAAACTGACTTTTTTTTTAAACGTTGTTTACTATCCATCAAGTTAATTTGTTCAGGGGAGGTTGTAAAATGTCCCGTGTACATGAAACCTAAGGGATTGTTTAGCTGTATTGCTCCAAGTATTAATGCCTCTCCATTTATTTGTTTTGTGGCAGTTCTTCTGAATAACAATATTTTTTTATTTTTTTTTTTTTTAGGGCAGACCACAGGTGTAAAATCCCTGGTAAGTTTCTATTGTTGCCACCCATAATCTAAAATAATGCATTTAGCGTTAAATGAATATTTGGACTTGGGGTATGTTGCATCATTGTCACTTTTTTTTTTTTAGTGCAGAATTGCAGCAGTTATTTGGGTTGAAAGTTTTTAAACCTAGTATTAGATTCTTTCACCATGATGGATTTTTTTTTCTTAAAATATTCCCAATCATAAACAAACTTTTATGAATTGGTGAAAAATATTTCTCATCTAGGTGAATGTTGATAAACTTAAAGTGAGAGCCCAAAGGTTTGGTGTCAGCGTTTCTCCAGTCACAAAAAAGGTAAGGGATTATTAGTTTTCTGCATGACAACAGTTAGCTAGTTTTTTTTTTTTTTTTTTTTACCATAACGGAAAAAACAGCCTAGTCTCATGGCAACTCAAGTATATGACCAATATCTTTTGAGACGCTGGATTTACTAAAATTAGAGAGTGCAAAATCTGGTGCAGCTGTGCACGGTAGCCAATCCGCTTCTAACTTCAACTTGTTCAATTAAGCTTTCATAATAAAACCTGAAGCTGATTGGTTTCTGTGTAGAGCTGCACCTGATTTTGCGCACTCCAGTTTTAGAAAATCAACCCCACAGAGCCTTATTTTAAGAGCGTTCATGACATGTGCAACCCAGACTTCCATTTTAGGGTTTAGCTATACTAGGTACATGGTCATACACAGAAAAAACGTGTGAGGAAAATCTGGCATGTGTTTTCAAGGGAACAAGCCCTTACTCTAATATGCATGACACAAGTCACAAAGGCTTGATACAAGCATCATTTTATAAATCTGCTAAAAGCCAGACCATGCTCTAATTTTTTCCTGTGTTGATGTTTGAGTATGAGCAACATTTGGATTTGCTTTTCCTACAGGCAAATAGGAAGGATGATAAAGGATAACTTTGTGAAAACGTTAGGCTGCAGATTACTTAAATGAATCCAAATTACATTGATTTCTGTATGCAGGTTACGCTTTTTTATTTAAAATGTTTTAATTGCAAAAGAGCGTTGGGAATACCAGAAGCATTTTATAGCATAGCAAGTGATTTTTGCCCCTCTGTATTTTGAAATGTATTGTACACTATTCTGTTTTTGTACATCAGCCTCATAGACCCTGTGTTGTGAGATTTTCGTTTATTTATTTTTTTTATAGTTGAAAAATTTTGAATCTGCAAAATATTAATAAAGTACGCAGTTTGGTCTAGCTGGTTTCATTACACTTGTTAAAGGCATATAGGTGCAGAAATGTAGTTGGTTGGAATTGAGTAGTAATTGGAAATGAATATGCATTGTCTAAGAAACTATTTGACATACAAAATGTGAAAATTACATTTCTCAAATGTTTTAATAAAACATATTGAGGTCATTCTCAAAAACCCCTTACAACTGTTGTAACACAAATAATTGGGAGGTTTGACCTTAGTTTATAGCTTAATAGCACAAAGGCTTCCTGGGTTTATGTAGCATGGAATAAATGGGATGTTACTGTGCCAAATGTGTTCTGATTCTTTATTTGGGCATTTTACTATTTGCAGATGCTTTGTATAGGCACATTGTTCAGTGTTCTGTAACGACTGCATATAGAGTGTAAACAAGTCATAACCTTTGTGTGGGTATTACATTGACTGTGTGTGGTTTTGTTTTGTTTTTTACGTTTGTTGGCTTGAATACTGGTTCTACTGCTGTTTTGCAGAACTGACCAACATATGGAAGGAGGGTAGAGGGAGAGCAACTGCTTTTATCTAATCCAACAATTCCTAACTAAGAGTCACTTGTAATGTGTATGTTTGACCCTCCCAGGTGTGCCCTCGTGCTACGCCTCCATCCGATCACCATTTCACAAAATTCCACCTCAAGCAAAGTAAATCTCACACTGTAGTGTTATCCTGCAATAAGATGCATTTATGAGGGTCCAGTTAACTGCCTTTGTCTTGCACTGTGCATGACATATTCACACCTCCTTGTTGGAAAGGTTATTGCTTCTTTTTAATAAATACAAGAACCCTTCCCCCAGCTAATTTATGGCTCTTTCATTCCTTCTATTTTTTGTGAGCAGCATTCCAAATTTGAAACGGTTATCTTGGAACATATTCTGTGTCTTTGTTTCTGGCTAGGATGTATTTGTTTTCCAACTGTAATTTAAAAATATTAGATTGTTTAATAAATATAGGGAAAAAAATTACAAACCGTATACCCACGTCTGTGTCCATAGTTTAATACATTTCAGTTTCCCCACAGTAAGTAAACTTAAAGTGGATGTAAACCCTCAAATATACCCAGTGAAGCGAACAGCCTCAGATGATACACAGAGATTAAACAAATCTCCCTGCATAAGTTTTGCATGTATATCTGCTCTCTCCAGCTTTATATACCGTTTAGAAAGTTCAGATCATGTTCGATTTTCTCTTCCTGTTCAGCACTGCAGTGAAGCCTGGGTATACAGCCCAGACAGCTGATTGGACGAAAGGCCCCTCCCCTCTCCTCATAGGTGGAGACTTTCAGAGCTGATTGTTGAATAGTTCAGGACTCTGCTAATCTATTTAAAGCATCCGCCCCAACACAAAACTCAGGCTGCTTTTATCATATTTAAATAAAGTGCAGTGCTAAAAATATACTTGCAATATATAACAATGCATATAACAGGTGAAAAGATTAATAAAGTGCATTCGGTGCAATCAATAGTGTATGAACAATATAGGAAATTAATATCAAAATATTGCATAAAAAAAAATAAATATGCAAAAAATAAAAGAAAACATGTACTAATTGAAGTACAATAAGTGCCATCAAGTGCGCAAAACCTAAAATTCTGCTAGAGAAATGAATTTCAAGCATAAATATCGGTGCAATATATAGGTACCCCTGATGATGTCAATTATGACGAAATGGTCGTCAGGACTGATACGTACACATGCTACTGTGCATGCACAATCATCTGGCCATTTGCACAGGTTTCGTTTGGATTTATGTATCTACAGTATCTGCCTGCATTTTGCTAATCTGATGTAAGTGCATTACCTTTTATTCAAGTTTGAAGCTGATACAGTATCGCACTATGTGGAGCCTTTTGTTCCATTTTCTGTAAACTTCAGCTTGCTGATCCATTGATGGTTTTTGGCACTACTTCCTGGTTTGTTGAGGGCCTTCTGGTTTACCAATTGAGGACACTTGAGAAAGAGCACCTGGGCTTTTCTTCAGTGGATCAGAGAGTGTTGTATGACCTCCCTGAGTAAGGGGTGGTCGCAGGCTTTCTGGTAAGCCTCCATTTTTTACTCTGGTGATGGGTGTCACACAACTGGGTGTCTGATCATCATTTCAACACAGTTTTGCAATTGACTTTACACATGGACTTTAGTCCCAGAGATCTGCACCCTTTTTATATATTACACTGATATTTATGCTGAATTTTAAGTTTTGCACAATTGATGGCACTTATTGCACTTTAATTAGTACATGTTTTAATTTTTTCACATTTCATTTTTTTTTTATGCAATATTTTGCTGTTTCCTATATTGTTCATACACTATTGATTGCACCGAATGCACTTTATTAATCTTTGCACCTGTTATATGCATTGTTATATATTGCAAGTATATTTTTAGCGCTGAACTTTTTATTTACATATTGTTTGTGCCTTAATTCTGTGTTATAGTGCACAGCTGCTGTTTTGTTTTTTGTTTTAGTTTCTAAGCGTGGATACAATTTTTACACTTGCTTTTATCATATGTGATGGAGAACTTATCAGGAGTTATAAGGCTGATAACAAGAACTGGGCAGGAGACAGCCACAGAACTTAGTGCTTTGAAGAGAGTTAACAAAACACCCAGCTCAAATTTCATGAATTAGGTTTACATACACTTTAAAGTGTAGCTTTATAACCCCTGTCTGGGTTTATTTGTTTTTTACCTATAGGGGAGGTTTTCCTTCACTTTCTGTCCCATTGCCAAAACCGGAAGTAAGTAATTTCCTCCAAAGGGAGAGAATCCTAATGTCCCCTCTATTACTGTTCTGGTGTCAAGCCAAAATGTGCGATTTTCTTTTACTTTCACTTTCAGTGATAATGGTAAACAGGACAAATAGGAAGGGAGAATCTCCCTAACAAGGATACAGACGGCAATTAAAAAACGGACAGGTGTTCCAATCCCTCTTCATGCTATCCAAAATTAAAGATAAAAAAGTTTGGCCTTTGGTTACTCTCTAAATAGCCAAAAGAACTAGACATTTGTTGCCACAAGATCATGAATGAAGGCTTATTCAACAAAGTGCGTAGGGAAATGATAATGTGCAAAGTGCAGTAATCTATAGCGGTCAACTAGAAATCATTGTAGAAATCTTGTGACAACGCTAATTCGAAATGTGATTTGCTCTAGTTTTATAAGTTTTTTTTTTTATGAACAATCTCATCGCTTCTACCAATGCCTTACCAAATGCAGATATAGGGGTAGGAATGCTTTGTGATCAGCAATGGGTGATGACTTAACCTGTAACAGGTGGTCTGCCTAGATCAGTGGTTCTCAACTCCAGTCCTCGGGACCCACCAACAGGTCAGATTTTAAGTATTACCTTGGGGAGTTGCAGACTAGAATACTGCAATCACTGAGCAGCAAGTGATATCACCTGTGATGTATTTCAGCTATCTTGCAAACCTGACCTGTTGGTGGGTCCTGAGGACTGGAGTTGAGAACCACTGGCCTAGATAGTACTGACTAAAAACAAATTCAATTTAAAAAAATGAAATTGTCTACTAAAAGATGAAAAAGAAACAAAAATCCTGAATTATCATAAAGTTCTATATAAGGCTGGTCCCATGCAGTAGACAAAATAAATCTTTACACTGAAATTAGTCCAATGCAGCCAGGCAATCCAGAGTGGGGAGCTCCAGGTACATGCAGAGAGAACAGTGCAAAGGTTCCTATAGTGTAGCAAGTTAAAATGTGGTAAAATTTAGAAAATCATCATAAAATGCACTCGCAAAGAAGGAAGTCTATATAGCAAAACAGCTGTGTTTGGAGGCATCCTGTTGCTCCTACAGATTACACAGCCTTGGCCAGGGTTAACAGCTGAGGTTGCTGAATCAATATTGGGTTGGAGGAAGATTGCTGCTGTCAGGAGGATTGCAGCCACTGGACTCTGTCAAACAAAGTCCTGCCCTCAGGAGGGATATCAGTCATGAGGCGAGTTCAGGGAGACCCTCCCTTTCTTCAGGGAAAGGATTAAAGTATCAACAGGCTGTTACTCAAGATGGCAGTGGTTATTAATGACACCCCTTTGCAACATCATACAATGTATCTAAAGCCAAATTATTTATTTTTTGATCGAGCGTTGAAGTGTTTAAAATTGTTTCTCAAGCATTTAGGCTTTTGCGCTGTCTGTATCCCTACTGGGGAGAATGACCCTCTCTTTTTGTCCTGGTAACCACTGTCACTGTAACTAAAATAAAGGGAAATCCTAAATTAGGAGTTGTCACAAGAACAGGAATAGAAAAAAGTATTTGAAAGGAAGCACTTGAACCAGCGACAGTTTTGTCTTGTACAGTGAAATATTGGGACACAAATTACAAAAAAAGCTGACTGGTTTCTACCATTCCCTAGTTTACCCAAACAGGGAAGGATGGGGGAAAGTGCTTTAGATATACAGTACTTTAAAGAGCAGGGTAGTAGAGAGGCCACAGGTACTGCAAAAAACTCTTCAGCTACTTTTTTGCACCAGTTTTATAGGTGTGGCTGGCTGATGTGTGGTCTTCACCTCAAATGCTCTTTCCTTGCAAGAATTGTGGGCTTCCATAGTTACAGAAGCCTGTTGTAACGTATGCAGTCTAGACTTCTGGCTAGCTGTTTTAAAAAAAAAAATGGAAGTTAACTTTATGGACTTGGTGCTTCTACCTGCTGACCCCTATGTAACTGCAGTAGCAATGTGGAGGTCGGCAGAAGGGCCATCGAATGGAGTGCCCTACAGCAGCAGTAGAGGTAATAATTTACTCTCTTATAGGGATCTGGACAATTTTATTTACCTCATAGGGACGCTTTAAACTGCAGTTCTACGTTATAGTTGTTTTTTATTATACACTAAACTACTTAATTCAGTGCCAGCTAGGTTTTCCTAGTTTGAAGATGTCTTGTCAATCTGCCAAATTAGGGAGATGACCTTTTCTGTAAAGAGTAATTCCAGAATTTAGCTTTATCATTAATTTAAAATCAATATATTAACTTGTTCATAATACATTTGCACTTGCTAAAGCCAAGTTGTTGAAAAATACCTAAAGCCTGTCACGTTTTGAGAATATTGCCTTATATATATTCCGTAACACATAAAACTGTTAGAAAAGTAACAGCTCTGGCCTGATGAGTCTTTCAGATGCACGATTTTGTAGCTGTGAATTTACAGTTACAGACGATAGGAGCTGGGTTTAGTTATTAGTCACATTAACTTCTAAATGTAAAGCACAGGTCACAGGCAACTTATTCATATATCATGGTTTATAAGCTTGTACCTTCATGTGATTGGACATCTAACAAGCTTTTGAGGACATGTCTACCCGAGACCACTCCCCTATAACCCCCAGCCCACCCCCACCCCCCGCGAGTCTTCTGGATTTTAGTAGCGTCTGTAGATGTTGGTGCTCTTTGCCATTTCACTACTTTTTTATTATTTTCTTTTATCATCTTCTAAACGTTTCTTTAATCAACCTCACTGTCTATAGAAGCAGTATACCTGGATCAGTAGACCCTTAGGAACCATACCCAAACCCATGCTGTGTGGACGGCCTGTAATGTAACACATGGGGCACTCCCCTTGATGGTTGGTTCAATGTGTAGTTAGCCCCAGGGTGCTAGCCAGGGTCATGATCCATCACTATGGAATCAAGTCCCTGAAGATCCTTCAGGGGTATGCCCACTGTGATGGGTGAATATAGCACAGGGCTATATTTGTAATGTATTCACCCTACGGTGAAACTGTTTTCTGTCTAGAGCCCTTATAATGTACTCAGACACTTCCTCCCCTTTCACCATGAGGATTCATTTCAGAATAGTCTACAGCTGGGTTACTGTCTACTTCTACAGGACATGCTTTCCCTATCTCCCACACACTCCACAAGTAGTACCCCACAGGGGAATACATTCACTTATAGCTATGGCTAAGGCCATGCGAAAGGTAACCAACTATAAACAGCAGGCAAACATGCGGTCTGCCGATGAGCCTCTCAGCATCGGAGTGATGATGCTGCCTTGCACTGGAGCAAGAACCAGCACTATCACAACATTTAATTCTAGTTCTATTTTGCAACAAACTGTCTATTTGACAAAAGCGCAATTTTCTGCATCTGTCACAATTTCTTGGACAGATTAAAAGCTTGTTGCAGCTGTTCATTGTCTGGCATTGTACAGGCAGACCCATCTCTCTCTATCTTTTTTAAATATATATATATTCTCTCTTTTTATTTATATTTTTATTATCTTTTCTGCAAACCAAAAATTTTAGATGCTCTTAAAAGCTCTCTAACTAGGCAGGCCCTGCCCCGCAACCAGCTCCAGCTGCTATTTCAATATGTCACTAAATACGACTAAAACAATTGCAGAAGACTAAAATGCCATTTTAGTCCTAAGACTAAAACTAAATCGAAATTTGCTGCCAAAATTAACACTGGCAGTAACATTATCCACATGGAAACTCTTTTCCCCACTATCAGTTTGAAGTAGTAATCCGCCTAGACAAAAAATCTTCCTCCTATACAGTTGGAAAACTCCTTCATAAGACAAGAGTCTGTCTGGCTCGGTAGCAAATCTCCCAATCCTTGACTGTTCAGGGAACAGAGCCCATTCTCTTGTACAACACTGGAGCTCAGAGCGATCAAGATGTCTAACTCTGGACCCTCCCCTTCTGGAGGGGCACTAATTCATGGTACAGTTTGACAATGCCGCCATAGTGACATTCACCAATTAACCATCAGTCCCTTGGCTCACAGGTGGTTTAACTGCCAAATATGGAGCAAGGCAATTTTTTTCTTATTGGACAAATACTCATTGTCCACAAATTTCTCCAATCCACCTATTCGGAGTGGGCAGCTGATTTTCAGTTAACACCATCTGGACCAAGTAAAGTAGTACAGACATATACAGTGTATTATGCCACACTTAGGAAATTCAGGAAGTGGGCATCCTAATCTTCAGTTTCAGATTCTCTAACTCTACCCTTGATTATTCTAACTATGCTCTGCTTTAGCTTCCAGCCACTCAAGCCTTTCTTTCACTCAGCATTTTACTCCCCTACTCCATTATATACTCTGGAATAGGAAGACCATTTTCTTCAAATACTGTATTGGTCCAGAACTTCTTGATACAAAGTCATCCTCAAACCTCCTTCAGAAAACCCCTGGCCCCTTTCTAATCAAGGCCCTCGTTTTCACCAGTCTTCACAGCCTCTAGCCTCTCAGCCAAAGCTGTTGAAACCCAGATCCAAAGGAACAGAGGGATCTCTTAACTCTGTCATTGCTACCTTGCTGGATGCAAGAAAAATTCCACGTTCAGGAACATTAATTATCGTTCCTGGCAATCTTATTTAGCATGAATTTAAGAAGTATATTCAATTCCAGAGTTTATTTTGTACCCCTAGTCTAGCTCCCCTAGTCAGTTTAAGACCAGAATCTAGCTCTCAACACCCTTAAAGGTCAGGTTTCAGCTTTATCTCTTCTAAGGCCTTGGGCTTGTCTTTCTGCACAAGAACCTTCAAGTTCCTCTTTGTATAAGGCCCTCTTTGTGGCACCCTGTGCCCCCTGGAGACCCTAACTCAGTTCTTTTTCCTGTGCAGTAACCACCCTTGCAGTCACTGGGCACAACTCCCTAAGAATCCCTGGCCAACATGGTAGCCTTTTCCAAAACATAGCCTATACTTGATGCATCTCAGAACTGGCGCGTGGGGGGGGGGGGGGGGAGGGCGGCGGCCCGTGTGCCCTTGAGCCCTCAAGCCCTCAAAAGCTTGCCAGTGTCCAAGCACCTGAAGGTACACGACTATATCCAATGGTGTATGAATAAGTTGCCTGTGTTCTGTACTAGGGATGCACAATACCATTTTTTAAAAAACATTTTTTAGTAGTCGCCGATGCCAATTACCGATATCTACCGCAACTCTTTTGTTTACACTTCAGCTGTCAGCAATGGTACAAAGCATTGAAAAGTCATGTACAAATGAAATAAATTGATTTTGTTTTTTAATTTTGTGCTTTTTTAATGTGAAGTGTAAAATGTTTAACTATATGTTAATATATATGTGTGAAAATATTCACTAACAAGGCAAACAAAAAAAATATTTTAATTGTTTATCGTTTATAAAATAGACGTGAACAAAAAAATGCAGGAAAATAATAATTAAATGGAGTAGAATAGGGAGTTAATTAAGGCTGATTAGAGTAAATTAAGAGTTAATAAGGGGTTAAACAGAAGAACATTTGTTCATTCCCACTGACAGCTCAAACAACTGAGCCTGAAAGTATCGGTTTCAGATATCGGTGCATTTGCACGAGTACCGATACTTGTGCAAATACTCGGTATCTGCGCAACCCTATTCTGTACTGTACTCCAGGGTATAGAATTTTCAGCAAGTCAAAATTCCTTTTTTGACTCCTGAAATTTGTCTAGCGTTTATATTACTGCTTAGATAATGCTTAACATCAAATTTCTTTGTAAAACAAACTATATAGCTTGTTTATTCTCCACAAGAATCATTATTGCTAAGTAGCTTCCTCAATCTAACTTCAAGTGATTTGTGCTATATGGGCTTTTCTCTAGAGCTATGAATTGAATATTCTTGGGTATTACTTTGACATGCAAGGTATAGGAAGCATTTGTTGCACAGCTTAAGTTATTCTTTACCAGTGTGTGTCCCCTAAACAGCCAATAAGTCTGTGTTTGAGAAGGTCTTTCTAACCTGAATGACTTCAACCTTGTCACCCCCAATCCCTCCTCCCTTTTAATTCTTCTTAATGAGGGCATATTTTAAATGTGGTCCCTGCGGAATTGTGGTCACTCATTGCAAAAGATTAGCTGCCCCAAACTGGCAGGCAAAATATTTGATGACGTTTTTTTTGTGGCAGGCGAGAGGCAGAGGTCAGCAGTCCTGCGGGGTTAATGTGTGTACAAAATAGCTACAGGAGAGGGCAGGGGGCACAAGAAGAATGGGTATGATTGTTTCAGGTTCACATGCGTGCTTAATTCAGATTTTTTATGATTATTATTTTACCTGCTTATTTTCTGTCGCGTTAAGAAATTCAATACACTGGCAGTCATTGTGTTACTCTAGTAAAGTGTTTAAATCAAACTTATGGCTCTGTACTGTTGATATTGAATATGAACTGTAGTATGTTTTAAGGCACAGTTTTGTATAAGCTGGGTACACATTTCTATATATATATATATATATATATATATATATATATATATATATATATATATATATATATATATATATATATATATATATATATATATATATAAATGAGCATTGTCAGTATTGCCCCCAGCAATTGGAGCTTTCATTCCCAAAAGTTTTCTGCGTGGGTTTTGAATTTTATGGCAGCAAGAGACAGTTCTTCACAAAATTACATTTACGGTATATTTTGAATATTTTATGGCATATTTTATAAAGCAGTGAATGTTTCTGCATTCTCCTGGATATTAAAGTACACTGCCCAGGAAGGTTCACCCGCATGAAACCTTGCTAAAGATGATCTTCTAGTGTGGAGTATACAGTTGCAGGGGAAAGTTTGTTACTTTTGGTATTGTCTGGCTTTTTACAAAATCCAACAAAGAACTCCGCGCTTAGGACAAAAAGAAGGTGTGCAGCCTCCCCTGATAGACCCTCTAGGGGGCTAATAGTTACATGTAGTAAATTGGGGTAAATGGCACTCCCTATACTTGGGGGAATAATTCTCCTTATTTATACAGAAAGGTGTACACTCCACACATTACAATGCTTACATAAGCAAAAAGTGATGATCCACTAGTGATAGCCACCTATAATATATAACTGCATTCAATCAAATAAGTTGTGATATATAAATAGGTACCAAGAAAAAATATATATATCTAAATACCAAAATTCTGACCAATCAAAACAAATAATAATAAAAAAGTGGCCATGGAAAAGCTAAAGATGAATATAACTATGTGAAAATTTAATAAAAATCAGTGATGTATCAAACCATAAATAATTCTCAGTGTTACATTGAAAAAAAAAACCGCTAAACATATATCAAAATAAGTGCATCACAAACAAGTCCAGATGATAATGCATCCCAAAAAACTGTCTCAAAAAAGAAAAAGGGAAAAAAATGGTGAAGCTCCAAAATGGCACAAGGAAAATTGGTGAAGCTCCAAAATGGCAAAAGTGTTCAGACAATCTAGTGACTCTTGTGCTCGACCAAATCAGGTGACTCTTGTGCTCCCCCTTGTGGGTCCCCACTCACCAGCTCCTCAGACCCCTACAGGGGTGGTAGGCATGTATGGATGATCGTGGATGGTCTCCTTTTGGTAGCTCTACCATTGGCACGTACTTGCACCCACTACACCAAATCAAGGCATCCAGACTGGTCATCCGCTCAGCACATCCTCCACCACCATATCTAAGCAATAATCCAGCAGCTCCTCAGGGCTAAGTCCTCATCGGAAGAGACAAAACTCCCATAGATTGTCTGAACACTTGCCATTTTGGAGCTTCACCATTTTCCTTTTGCCATTTTGGAGCTTCACCATTTTTCCTTTTTTCTTTTTTTACACCGTTTTTTGGGATGCTTTATCATCTGGACCTGTTTGTGATGCACTTATTTTGATATATGTTTAGTGTATTTTTTTTTTTCAATAACATTGAGTAACACTGAGAATTATTTATGGTTTGGTACATCACTGATTTTTATTAATTTTTCACATATTTATATTCATCTTTAGCTTTTCCATGGCCACTTTTTTATTTGTTTTGATTGGTCAGAATTTTGGTATTTAGATATATATTTTTTTCTTGGTTCCTATTTTTATATATCACAACTTATTTGATTGAATGCAGTTCTATATTATAGGTGGCTATCACTAGTGGATCATCACTTTTTGCTTATGTAAGCATTGTAATGTGTGCAGTGTACACCTTTCTGTATAAATGGGGAGAATTATTGTCTGGCTTTTTGTATGATTGTCTGAAAATCTTGTTTGAACATGGAAGCCATACAAATTAAAACCATTTTATATATTCACACATCTTAAAATGTCGATCTCAAAGAATTTTAATGGTTTTAAGAATATAGTCCAGAAGATCAATTGTTTGGTTTAAAGGAGTCCTGCTCTATCAAAAAAATAAAATAACATGCAGGCTTGGTTACTAGCAGTCTGCTCTTCTGAAGAAGGTTCTGTTGGTGTAAGTCATGTACTTATCCAGTTTGTTTTGCCAAAGTCTTATGTAATGTTTCTGCTAGTGGAGAAGTAAACTTGGCCATCCAGGGACAGGAAGTGTGTAATACGTAGGATTACCAGGTGGAAAAAGGATAACTAATGCAGCCACAATGTCTAAGGACCGCTAAGCTATTATTTTAGGGCAGGGTGGATTTGATTTAAATCATCGCTTTAAATCACTAGTAAAAAGGCTTGATTTTTAAACCATATTTTTTAAAGAGCAACTGTCATCGATGTCTCACAGCGGCTTTCCTCTGACCCGCTGTTGACTTACCGACAGTCCCATTCACTTTAATGGGATGGCTGGTGATGCGGCAGCGACACAACAAGGTGATGGACGTGGTGGTTAACAGGCACTGCCATGATGGATCTGAAATGACAGGTGCTCTTTAAATGTAAGGACTTATTCTTGCTGGTGGGTAAAATTGTTAAAATTTGCTAACAAAATTAAGGTTTCCTATTTAAAAGAATAAGCTTAGTAACAGCGATATCAGAACCAATTCAATCATACAGTTTGTGGTGTACATAGATTTGCAAAACAATGGGATAAAGGAATATTCCTGAACTTTGTTTTAGCTCATGGTTACTGTGACATTGTGTGAATGCATCAATGCAGTGCATGTCATCTCAGCTTGCAGAGCTTGGATTCATTGAATGAGTTTACCAAAAGTGAAAATATTGCAGCCTCATGCTACATAACCAAAGCTCCATTTCATGCTGAATTAAAAAAAAATATATATTAATGTATCTTAAATAGAAAACTATCTTTAGATAGATTTTTATTCTACAAGCATTTTATTAAAATTTGATAATGATCAAAAAAATCGATTTTAAATTAAAAAAAAAAATCTGACTTTAAAAAAATTAATTAATAAAAGAAAATTGATTTATATCCACCCTGTTTTAGGGTTTAGATATACTATAAATTTGAAATTTCTTTATTGATTTCAACATTGTGTTTTTCATTTTCTAGCATATTCTTATTAATCTAAACAATCTTGAAGTTTTAAATCTCATTTCGTTAAGAAGTAACTAAAAGATAAAGAACACACAAAGCTTGTGTGAAATTCAGCGCTAAAGGAACCTGATGGTTGCAATCAGAGTACACAAATGCTCATAAATCATATTGATCTGAAAAAGATGCAAAGATGAAAGTTTATGAGAAACAAAAACTGTGTTTCAAAGTGAAGTTTTGGGGGGGTGAACCCCTTAAATGAGTCTCATGTTGCTGCAATGGGTGGCAAGGCTGCTTTAAGTAAGGGCAGAGAACCCATAAACTGTGGAAGATAAAAGTAAGAGAGGGGAGAGAAGCGCCAGGCACGTTCCGGATGAATAAGCACAGGGGGCACCGTTGAACAGCAGCATGGTCATGTCTGGGGGAGGAAAGTGTTAGATGTACTAGCAGATTTAAATACACTAACAAATTGAAGCCAAACTCCAGCTAACACTATCGGTTACAGCGTTTTTTTGGGGGGTAAATGTTTTACATTAAAAAAAAAGAAGCTGATAATTGTAAGCACCCCTGCTAGTGGTAAATGAGTTGTCTCATCTCTGTGACTGATGCATACTTTTTTACAATTTAAAAAAATTTTTTTTTTTTTTTTGTATTTATACATATACTTTCCATTCTGAAGTGTGACGTTATTTTTGTGACGCAAATTTTTTTTTATTAAGGTGGTTTGTCATTTCCTGGCCTGCATTACTTTTTATGGTGGTGATGCTCATTTTCTATGTGCATTTACAAATCTTGTTACCATTCGGATTTGTGAAAGTAGTCCGAATAAGGGGGTAACGTTCGGAGAGTATAGAGTTTGAGAGAGGGCTTCCAACTACCTATTTGACATGTAGACTAACAGGGCAGCTTGTTGACATGGCAGATTTGCCATAGAAGATTACTAGTGAATAATAAGAAAATAATTTGTAACATGCTTCAGTCTTTGAGAATTAAAGTGTAACTCCACTTTTGTTGAGAGGAAAAAAAAGCATTCCCCTCTGGGTGATATGAAGTGCCCCGTGATGTACAATTAAGACATTATGATTTTTAGTTTACCTGTAAAATCCTTTTCATGGAGTACATCACAGGACATAGGGATCTCTCCCTTCTGTTCCTCGTTGCTTACTACAAAACTAAGGCTTAGCTGACCTGGGAATGGTTAAGACTGGGCGGGGATTCCTGCCTTTTTTGGCCAGTGTCCATCCACCTGAAGGGGACAGCATAATCCAAGTAGTCATGAATATGAAGTGCCTTGTGTCTTGCCATGCGCGCCAAGAAAGATTTTACAGGTAAACCAAAATATTTTTTTTTTCAAACATTTTTTTTTGCACTGATCAATGCATAAATGACACTGGCAGGGAAGGGGTTAACACTAGGATGATCAAAGGGTTAACGGTGTTCCCTGGGTGTGTTCTGTGTGATGGGCTCACTGGGACAACACAGAGATTGCTGTTCCTGGTCTCTAGGAACAGCAGATCTCCATGATCTCTGTCAGAACGGGGATCAGCCTTGATTATATAGGCAGATCCCCGTTCTGCCTCTCTGTACCGCAATCGTGGGTGGCCGGCAGTAATAAGAGTTCGTGCAGCCAGACTGCCCTGCCTCAGTATATGTGCGGTGAGCGGTCCGGAAGTGGTTACCTTAAAGCAAAATTAAAGTCTTGTGGTTGTTAAGTTTGTTATTTTAGAAACAAAAAGTTATACTTACCTGCTCTGTGTAATGGTCTTACACAGAGCAGCCCATGTCCTCCTCTTCTTCGGTCCCCCGCCAGTGCTCCTGGCCCCTCCATCCTGTCGGGTGTTTCCACAGCAAGCAGCTTGCTGTGGGGGCACCCAAGCAGGCGCGCTCCTGAGCCGCGGCTCTGTGTGTCCATTCATGCATTGGAGCTGCAGCTCGGCCCCACCCCCTCCATCTCCTGATTGGCTCACTGCCTATGATTAACAGTCAATTGGAAGTACAAGTCCCCAGAGAGCCAAGGCTCTCATGGACATCGCTGGATTGAGAGGGGGCTCAGGAAAGTATTAGGGGAGAGCTGGGGGGGCTGTGCCTTTTACAATCACTTTAAAATTAAAATGATGTTGTAATGTATGTGTATTGCATGCTAGTACGAAAGCGGTCAAGCTTTAGTTCATCTCTGTAATCCAGTTTTTTTTTTATCAGTAGAATGGGTAAGAATAGCCTGATGAGCATATTAAAAAAAAAAAAATTCAAGCAGCCCAGAGCACCAATCACAGCCTGGAAATAGTGACTGTAAAATTTCATTAGATCAGTTCATAAATCTTATTTTATTATTTTTTTTTTTTACGTAATAAAATATGCACAAGTTTTTAATACTGATCTGACAGGAGTTCCCTCTTATTGTTGAGGGGATTGGGATCCATGTTCAGAGAAGTCATATTGACTGCTCAAGAGGCGGAAGAAAAATAGGTTCGGGCTCCTGTAGAGCAGCAATCCTCAACCATAGAACCTGGGGTTGCTACGGGTTTCTTGCTTATTACATTTTATTTAAATTTACCCCCAAAGTTCTGAGACTAATGTCATTTGACCAACTGCATGACACCAATGATCTTTTTTCGAGTTCAAATATTTTTTTTCTTTTTGGATAGTTGGCATGCAATCTTGTACCAAACGGCTATCACAAAAGTTTTCACGGGAGATTTGCTGAAGGTTACACAATAACCAATATGGATCCAAAGTGGCTCAGCGAGGTATCAACACTCAAGTTGCATGTACACACGATCAGACTTTCCAACGGGAAATGTTCGATGACAGGCTGTTGGCGGTAAATCCGACTGTGTGTATGCTCCATCAGACAGTTGTTGTCGGACTTTCCACGTACAAATGTTGGCTAGCGGGTTTTCAAATTTTCCACGGACAAATGCGTGGTGTCGGATTTTCCGAGTGTGTGTACACAAGTCTGTCGTATAAAAGTCCAAAGTACAAACGAGCATGCTCAGAAGCAAGGACGATCCAGAAGCGGTCGGTCTTGTAAACTAACGTTTGTAATGGAGAATTAACATTCGTGATGTGGCAAATTATAAAATCTCCAAATGCAGCACACAATTCTCCTTCTTTAATGGGATAATAATGAAGCTGATTTGCTGGTGATACTGATGGAGTTAATGCAAACGAATTTTCAAAGGCTTTTTTTTTTCTAGTGATATCAAGAATAATATATTTTTTTTTTTTTTTATTTGGGCAAAGATACAACTATGTTGGTGTCCCTTGTCAATTTTACATTGTATTTTTTAAAATGTAACTGCCTACTCCCAAACTGTCATTTGAAGTAAAACACATAGCCAAGTATTATTCTACACCATTTTTTTTACTGTGCATTAAAAAAAGAAAACAAATAAAATTAGATATGCTATCTGCCAATAGAACTTAACCAAAAAGTGCATTCTATGCATCCAAAAATATAGAAAATATACCAAATCAGATCCTTATTCAACCAAAAAAAAATGTTAAAGCAATAACTCCAAGGCCATTAATAACACGTAATCTTCTCTGATTCCGCAACATGTCTGGTTGACGAACGGCCCTTCAAAAACGAACTGAAAAGCGCTAAATGAAAAATGCGAAAAGAAAAGCGCAAATTAACTCTCGTCAAACTTCTACTAAACGAAATTAGCAGAAGGAGCCCAAAGGGTGGCGCTAAAGAGCTGAAAAACCACGTAGTACGTCACTACGTTCGTAATTGTTGGCCAACAATTGTGTGTATGCAAGATTGGGCCAACGCTCTTCGACAAACATCCACGGTTTTGTTGGCCAACAATTCCGATCGTGTGTACGAGGCTTTGGAGACAGATATAGATCTGGTAAGCGATGGCATCATTAATAGTTTAAACATAGTAGTTATGAAGAGAGCAGGATAGCTGGCATTTGGATTGTCCACACCAGCCATAGCTCGGGGAATAATAAGAGACCAAACTAATGTCAGCGGAGTTTACAGTAAATGGCAGGGGGTTTAAAAAAATGGGGGGGGGGGGGAGGAGAGAGTGGAGGAAGGAAAGATTCCAGGGGCTGTACTGGCGATGATCCTGAGTGTGTATTTTTGACAGGATTATAGAACGAATAAGGGTTCCAGGAATGAAGTGTCAGTCGGGGCAAGTATTTGTCAATCCAGGGCTGCCAAATTTTAGTGCATTGATATAGTGGGGTTGATTTACAAAATTGGGTGCAGCTCTGCATAGAAACTAATTGGCTTTAGAGATTGTGTGTGTGTGTGTGTGTGTGTGTGTATATATATATATATATATATATATATATATATATATATATATATATATATATATATATATATATATGTATGTATGTATGTATATATATATATATATAATGTATATATAATATATAGTGTGTGTGTGCGGGTTTGATCCCTAGCTGCACTGTGTGCTTGGCCTCACCCCCTGCTCCTTCCTCACTGGCTGACAGCATGCAAGTCCTGTAAGGAGGGCGAGAGAGCAGCGCTGTGCCCATGGTTCAAGATCGGGATAAAGCAAGTATACAGGGGGAGTCTGGGAAGAGCTGGTCACGGAAGGGTTTTTAGCCCATGCATAGAATGCATTGAGGTAAAAAAAAAAACTTCTGCATTTTACAATTGCTTTAAATCTCCTCCTTCTCCTGCCCAGGACTACATGTCCATTATACATTGCTCCTCTGTCACAAGTTCTCGGGTGCAGCTACAGTATGAACTGTATACTGAGCTGTAATTTGCCTTTGGGTTATATTGCCACCTACGGGAGAAAGGGACAATGGCAAACAGCCCAGCATAACCCCTTCCACTTCCAACAACCCTCAGTTTTCTTTTTTCCTTTTGTGCTCAGGTGAGTCAATACATTTCTTATCGTACATCACTCCCACTACTGGGAGTACCTCAGCTTTTTCGCCAGTGTCTAAGGTGTTGGTCACGAGCAAAGATGAGATGTGCTGTGCTGAGCTCCACTGGAGCAATCCTTGCTGGAGCTAGCCATGCAGCCAGATCCATTCAAAGTGTCTTTTTGGCCGAATTGAATGGTACCCAGGCCTCGTATCCAAAGAAACTAGGTTTTGCCCTGTAACGCTTCTCTTTAGAGAGCTGGACCCCGGGATCCAGTACTTTTTGGTATTAATGCCATAAAGTTTTACTGGCAGGGTGCTATTACAGGTCCAGGATTGTGAGTTTCCTCGAGGATCCCCAGCTCCTGAAGGTTTAACGGAACCCACCGTGAAGGGTGAAGATTGGGTCTGTTGGTTTACCACAGAAAACCCTGCGGCAGGAAAGGTAAGTGGAGTTTTCGCAGAAATTTTTAAAATTCTCTTACGAATGTCTCCTTTAATTTAGTAAATGCTGTCATGCCTTTGTGTCACCACTGTGAGCTGTATTGCGCACTCACCGTCCCATGCTTTCCAGAGAGCCCACGCTGTGTCTTGAAAGCTGCAGATGCTTCTTCCTCCGGCCAAACAACACACCTCCGGTGAGTCTGGGAGTTCCCTCTCCCCACCAGATTCCCCCCCCCCCCCATGCTAGTTTTCTTCCCCTCTTCATTGGGGAAAGAGCGCTGCAAAATTTGAAAAAGAAAAAGTCAAGAACGGCACGCCGCTCGGTGGCTTCCAGAATCCCCCCGCCATTTCTGCTCCTTCCCGATGGATCCCATAGGATCGGGAGCCCCCACTCACGCGGGAAAAATCTCTTTTCATAAAAGAGGGAAAGGGCCGTAGGCGACGCGGGGGGCAGAGCTTAGCGTGGTGTTGCCATTTTCCAACGTCCAGCTTGGGAAGGTATGTTTTTAAAGGGATATGCTGTTGCAAGCTGCGGAGGGACACAGGAGCAAAGTAAAACAAATGTTTTGTTTGCATATAATTGTTGCATATAATTGTTTTTTTTTCATATAAGTGTTGGTGACACAGGCATTCCTTTGACACATTTACTACTGCATCAGGCTGAGCATTAATAGCAGTGACAGAGCTGGACTGTTGCTCAAGCAGTGAATGCATTCCTTCTGATAGTACCTCTGCTTTGTGCATCGGGCTATGGCAGAAGGGGGGTGGAAAACACCTCAAAAAGGACTCTAGAAAGACTTTTTACAGTCATACGGAAGCCTAGATTCATCCCAGTAAAGATGGCATCCTCCCCTAAGAATAATATGGCTGGTCAGAGTAAGCCATCAGAAGGGGCAAGTGTTGCAGCTGCTCTTAACACTGCAGCCCCTGTGATATTACTAGGAGGTTTTTCTTCAACCCTTTTAAGTAAAGATTGATGCTTTAATCGCATCCCAGAGTGGGACTAAGCGTAGCAGGTCCCCATCCATTGTTTAAGACCCTCTTACCGAGGAGCATAGAGATGACGAATTTCTCTCAAAGGACCAGGAAGAGGCTGATATCTCCTCTTCCGAAGAACCTGATACGGAAGTGTCAGGTTCGCAGGAAAGGTTGTTGGTCGTCTCTCACTGAATTGGTCCGCTTCACATTTTTACTGCCAGTAACGCAGTCAGTGAATGAGCCCACCCCTGGGTTGGGTTCACTAAAGCCTCCCCAATCTGATTCATGTTTTTCCTATCCATTCATGGCTAAGAAAGCTTATGTATTCTGAGTGGGAGCACCCAAATAAACAAATTTTTTTCCTCCGAAAAACGTTTTTCAATACTTTATCCTATGGAGGAGAAGTTTTATAAGAAATGGGGAATTCCAGCAATTGACGCTGCTATATCCTCTGTAAACAAAAACCTAACTTCTCTAGTAGACAATGCTCATATGCTAAAGGATCCAACAGATAATAAGTTTGAGTTCCTTTTTCGCTCGCAGGTTCCGTTGTTCAACCGGCGCTGGCAGCGATCTGAATATCTCAGTCATTATAGGACCAGTTTATAAGAGGTATTTAAAGTTTTTCCTGTTAGTGTTGTGTACTACAATAGACGCTATGAAAGATTCTATTCTCCAGGCCTCACGGCTCATGCTAGGGCTGGTAGAATTCTATGGTTGAAAAATTGGTCAGCCTAAGCGCCATGCAAAAAGCTCTTGACCAGTATTCCTTTTCATGGTAACCGGTTATTTGGAGACAATCCGGATAAGTATACCCAAAGAATTTCTAATGGGAAAAGTTCCCTTTTTATCGGTTAAGAAGTTTAAGCATTTTTTTCTTGTAAGCGTGCTTCTTCTCCAGTGCCAGTGGCATCAGCCTCCAGGCAGTCTCGACAGCCTGTACCAACAGGTTCAAGAGGTAAACCTCAGGGTCAGTCCCAGGGTCAAAAGAAACCCACAAAACAAGATACTAAGCCTCCTTATGAAGGGGCACCCCCGCTCGCTCGAGTGGGGGGAAGGCTTCTACAGTTTTCAAGGGTCTGACAGGAACAATGTCAAGACATATGGGTGGCTTCCTCTTTCTCTAGGTTACAAACTAGAGTTCTGAAAGTTCCCGTCTCCTCGTTTTCTCAGATGAAACGTTCCCAGAGGGCCAGTGAAAAGGAAGTCTCTCTTTCCAGCTTTGGAATCAGTGGCCCCTTGCAAGAGCAAGGTTTAGGGTTTTATTCAAACCTATTCACGGTTCCAAAAACAAACAGGGATGTCAGACCCATTTTGGATCTCAAACATCTAAACCGGTTTTTGAATATCCATTCTTTTTACATGGAGTGAATCTGATCAGTAGTCTCAATCCTACAAGGGGGAGAACTTCTGGCGTCAATCAACATCAAGGATGCTCATCTCCATGTGCTGATTTTTCCCCGCTCACCAGAAATTTCTACGCTTCGAGGTAGAAAATCTTCATTTCCAGGTTGTAGCTCTGCCTTTCGGTCTAGCTACTGCACCTCGAGTGTTTACAAAGGTCCTGGCTCCTCCTTTAGCCAAGTTAAGGGCTCAAGGTATAACAATACTAGTCTACTTAGACGATCTTCTCTTGATATATCAATCGGTAGCCCGCTTAGTCCAAACTTTGGTCACCTCAGTCAGCTACCTGGAATACCTAGGTTGGATTCTCAACCTAGAGAAATCCTCCTTAAAACCATCAATAAGATTGCAGTTCTGGGGCTGATCCATAGATACAGCTCAGAAGAGGGTGTTTGTTTTTTTTCCCCAGGGAAAGATCAGTTCCATAAAGGAGCTGATTCAGTTGATCAAAACAAAGAAGAATCCTTCTATTCGACTTTGCATGAAATTGTTGGGAAAGATGGTGTCTTCTTTCGAGTCTGTTCCTTATGCGCAGTTTCATTCAAGACTGCTGCAAACCAGTATGCTGTCAGCTTGGAACAAGAAGGTCCAAGCTCTGGACTTCCCAATATGTTTATCCCTCAATATGCATCAGAGCCTCAATTGTTGATTGATATCCAAGAATCTTCAAAAAAGGGAAATCCTTTCTACCTGTTACCTGGAAGGTGGTAACAGATGCCAGCCTGCTGGGCTGAGGAGCAGTCCTGGAAGAAGCATCTGTCCAAAGAAAATGGTCCAAATCAGAGATGGCTTTGCCCTTCAATATTCTAGAGATTCGGGCAGTACGCCTGGCCCTCGAGGCCTGGATGCTCAGTCTACGGGTTTGTCCTGTCAAAATCCAATCCGACAGTGCCACAGCTGTCGCTTATGTCATTCACCAAGGGGGCACGAGAAGTCGTGCGGCCCAGAAATGGGTGAATCATATTCTATCTTGGGCAGAAAACAACATTCCTTGCCTATGAGCAATTTTTCATTCCTGGGATAGAGAATTGGCGGGCGGACTACTTGAGTCTCCAACAATTGTTCCCGGGAGAATGGTCCCTTCACCCTGGCATTTTTCTGTCAATATGCCAAAGATGGGGAGTTCCGAATGTGGATCTGTTTGCGTCCAGATTCAACAACAAGATTGACAACTTTGTGTCAAGGACAAGGGATCCGGTAGCATACGGAACAGATGCCTTGGTTTTTCCATGGGATCAGTTTTCACTGATCTATGCGTTCCCTCCTGTTCTGCTGCTTCCTCGCCTTCTCGCAGGATCAAGCAAGAAGGGGAGGGGAGGAGGCGATTCTTGAAGCCCAGCATGGCCCAGGAGATATTGGTTTGCTGAGATCGTAAAGATAGCGTTAGGGGACCCTTGGACCCTGCCACTATGGCCAGACCTTCTCTCTCAAGGTCCGGTATTCCATCCACCTTACAAACGCTAAATGTAGCAGTTTGGTTATTGAGACCCACATTCTGAAAGATCGTGGGCTGTTATCTTCAGTAGTTTTTACTTGGTTAATGCTAGGAGGCCGGCCTCCAGAGTCATATACTATAGAATCTGGAAGGCATATGTCTCCTGGTGTGAATCCAGGGGTTGGCACCCCAAGAAATATGTCATAGGTAGGATCCTTGAATTCCTACAGATAGTACTCAAGGCCAGCTTTATTTTTAATCCTATCAAAGGCCAGATGTCAGCCTTATTGGTCTTTCTTTTCAACGACCACTTGCTTCTCACTCTTTGGTTCCTAACTTTATTCATGGTGTAACGTGGAATAATCCTCCAGTTTGGTCACCCCTGAACCATTGGGACTTAATTTTAGTCCTGTTGGCTTACAGAAGCAGCCTTTTGAGCCAATACAAGATATTCCCTTGGTCCTCTTGACGGGGGAAAAATAATTTTCTTGATTGCCATATCTTCTGCAAAAAGAGTATCAGAGCTGCTCTTTCTTCTGAAGAGCCACATGGTTGTTCGTAAGGATGAGGTTGTATTGTGGCCTCATCCTGAATTCCTACCGAAGGTAGTATCGGGTTTTCATTTAAACGGAGGATATTGTTCTGCCTTCATTTTTTTTTTCCAGAACCTCGTTTCTGTGGAAGAAAGGTCACTACATTCTCTTGATGTGGCTAGAGTGGCCAAGATCTATTGAAAGTGACCGCTCAGATTCGTAAAACGGATGTTTTGTTTGTGTTGCCAGACGGTTCTAAAAGGGGACAGGCGGCGTCAAAATCTACTATTTCTAAATGGGTTTGTTAAGTGGTTGTTCAAACTCATGGTTTAAAGAGGAAAATTCCTCCTGTTCATATTAAAGCGCACTCCACCAGGGCTGTTAGTGCTTCTTGGGCAGTGCATCACCAAGCCTCCATGGTTCAGATCTGCAAAGCCGCAACTTGGTCTTCAGTCCATACATTTACCAGATGCTATCAAGTAGATGTAAGAGGCATGAGGATATCGCCTTTGGGCGCAGTATACTGCAGGCTGCAGTATGAGTCCTCTAGTCTCTTGGTGCCCTACTTTGTAGTGTCTCCCTCCCTTCAGTTGGCATCGCTATGGGACATCCCACATAGTAACTATTATGGCTCTGTGTCCCTTGATGTACAATAAGAAAATAGGATTTTTAATACAGCTTACCTGTAAAATCCTTTTCTTTGAAGTACATCATGGAACACCAAGGTCCCTCCTTTCTTTGGTATACACGTGTATTGCTTTGCTACAAAACTGAGGTACTCCCACCAGTGGGAGGGGTTATATAGGGAGTGCACTTTATAATTTAGGGCATGCCAGTGTCCATCACCTGAAGGTGGCCTATAACCCACACAGTAACTACTATGGCTCTGTGTCCCGTGATGTACTTCAAAGAAAAGGATTTTACAGGTAAGCTGTATTAAAAATCCTATTTTTCTACACCTGATTTTATTTTTATTTTTTTCTTTGCACAACCTTTCTTCTATCAACAGCTGCTGGTAGAATCGAGCCATACACTAAAATCCTGAAAGTCTCTCCAGGTGGCAAATGAGAGCAGATTTCACTAGTTCATTACGTATACTGGTGTTCTGTCTGCCACAGCCCTGAATTCTTAGAAGTTTCTTCAGTCAGCCAAGAAGTGCAGGTTTTCCCGGGTCATTAAGTATTCTGGTGTTCACTCTGCCACAGCCTGGAATTACTGCTGGGTAACCCCATTTGTGTTCAGCTTTACAAGATGTTGCTATACGTCAGGCCAGTATTCTGCCTGCTTCTGTTTGTTTTCTCACCATTGAGGTGAGCTGCAGCAGCCTATACCTACTGTGTTGGGGGTGAGGGGCTTTTTATTACTCTTAGGTGCCTTTTTTAATGCCATGTGCAATGGCTGAGTACTGTTTTATGTGCTGCAGCCTCCATTGCTTCCTTATTTCCGTGGCAGGTTTGGGAACCCTCCTTTTTATTGTGTAAAGCGCTTTGTTGTATGTTTTTTGCGGTGGCTGAGCCTGGTATAATGTACTGCAGCTATCTTTACTTATTTTTCATGCTTCTGCTATTTTTCCAGGCTTTATAATGTCATGGCTGGGGGCAGAGCTATCGTGATCACACCTGTTTCTTCATGCGCTCTGGCAGCTTCCCAGTGCTTACACGGAAATCCCTAAGTACTTTTAGTTGACATAGCATCGGCCAGACACATGTCAGACTACCTCAGGCCACCTGCAGTGGACCTTGGTCACAGAGCTCATTGCCGAGTACATCCGGGAAATTTTTGAGTGGCTGACAAGTGGAAGCACATCTTTATTGCAGGACTTCGTTCTTCTTGTACATATTGTAACCCTGAGTCTTTTGTGAAGGGAGTCCTCCCTATGAAGGAGTTATTGTCACAGTTGAGGATCACTTTGACCCAGAGTTCTAACGTATGATATGTTTGTTATTTTAAAAAAAGCGGGTTTACAATTCCTTGAAGCATGCCACAAGGTTTTTCCTCAACATTCATAAGTAGTCATCTTTTTATATATGAACAAACAAATATACATGTGGCACTGGTGCTGAAACAGATCCTATAGTACTGAAGTCCAAGTGGCCACTGGGCTGCTATGCAGCCTAAAAAAAATTAGTCTATTTATTCAGGGCCAGCCTTAGCAGGGAAGCAGAGGCGGTCTCCAAGATGTTCAAGAAAAAACAAATGCAGTCGCCTCTGAGTTAGACTGTAAAGTGTGTATTAATAAAAACACATAGTAACTTACATCTAGGTAAACAAGGAAGGGTACATCTGTGGGTTAATGCTCTGTGGGGCATCCATCACACTGGACAGTAGGAGGGCGCATTTCTCTCACCACCAGGGTGCGCCAGCCGAGAAACATGTCGCGATCACGCCGGTGAGGTCATCCCCTCTAGCACTGCGATCCAGAAAGTGTTCCAAGCCTCTTCACCAGCTCTCCGCCATCATACCATCTTCCTGCTGACTGGGAGAGTCCACAGAGCGGCTAGGACAGAGTACCTTCTACTGAGCAGTGTGATGGATGCCCCACAGAGCATTTACCCACAGATGTACCCTTCCTTGTTTACCTAGATGTAAGTTACTATGTGTTTTTATTAATACACACCTTTACAGTCTAACTCGGAGGAGCCTGCATTTGTTTTTTCTTGCATCCTTTTATATATGGTAGGACCACCAAGTCAAACAACAGATAAGCAGTTGGAAGTCCTCTATAGAAGCCTGTTCTCTCAGGCAGCCCTGCCCCTCACCCCATTTTGCTGTGACTTTACTTTCATTCCATCCCTTTAAGAGATTTTTATCCCCACTGTGGTTGATGCCATGATTTGTAGAATACTAAGAACAAATCATAACTTTTGATTTTCCCTTTTGATGGTCTGGCGAAAGCTTCTCGGCATCTCTTTATGGGTCTCATGTCAATACACATGCGTCGGGCACTTTGGTTAAAGTGCTGGACTGCAGGAACCTTTGTGTAAGAAGCGTTTAATGCATGTGGCCTTCGAGGCATGTTATCTCTCCAAACTGGCTTTTGATCGAATATTCTAGAATGCTTTTGGTGACAAGAGCGCACCTTCTCTAGTCTGAGAAATGTTCCCTTTGTTTTCCCCCTCCCTCAACCTGAATGTCTTTAATCGGTCCATGAATTTCACAAGAATCCACCAAACCTCTTTACCAGGGAGACCTCTTGGCTTCTCTGGAAGTCCACAGTGTTTTCCTTCATGTTCCCTTCCTTCCAGCACACCAGAGATTTCTTTGCTGTGGGGCCCTGCTTTTACCAGTAATTGGTCCTACTTTTCAGTCTCTCATTTACATCTGTCTAATATTTACCAAGGTACTAGCTCCAGCATTTGTACTCATAAGCTCTTGTGCAATAATCGTTGAGATATCTAGGTGAACTCTTCTGTTAAGGGCACAGTCGGTGCAGGCTCTGTTGGATAATGTGTCTTTAATTGTCCAGATTTTTCATCGGTTCATTTTGATTCTAAAACATTATAATTCACCACTAACCATCTTTTATAGAATCTGGGTCTAGTGTTGAACACCACTTGGGCCAAAGCATTTCTTCCTCAGGAAAAACCTAGTCTCCGATTTCAGCTCAAGAGTCATCAAACTTTGCTTTTATTTGAGAGCAGTAGGCCTGATGGGAGTTTTTTTTCATGACAGTTCTATTTGCCCAGTCTCAATTCAGACCTCCAACACTGTCTCTAGATAAAACCGATTAGTTTTGTTCCCGAGAACCAGGTTGTCCAATGGTTGATAATACGAACAGATGTTTGTGCTTGAATCAAATGGCTTACACATATATATAACAGACCAGGTGTTTAAAGGGGGATAACCACACATTGACGCTGAAAATTCTGAAATAACTTTTTGGCACACTGCCATACATCCTTACAAATTTTTAGCAAAATTTTGCTTAAAAATTGTGATTTTTAGTTTCAATGCTGCAATACATGTTCATGCTGGCCCACTTCATCAAACGAATCCCTCTGTCCAGCATGTGTGTATGTGTATATATAGTATAAAATATAAAAGTAAACACTCCAGGTGCTAAAGGGGTGTGACCACATGTTGGCACTAAAAAAATCTGAATTAACCCTTTGCACACTGTTCTACACGTTTATTTTGAGCAAATTTTTGCATAAAAACCATTGGCCAGTTTGAACATGCAATTACATATATTTGCAATAATACATATGATTTAAAATAAAGATTAAGTCTACTTCTCAGCTTCTATTTCTTCAAAAGACTGTTTTTTTTTTTTTTGTCATTGCGGATGGTCTCTGTAATGGTGGAACAAGAGGCCAGTGCATCTTTTCTAGGTGGCTCATACAGACCATTTATTCCATCCAAGCTTATAGTCTCCAGAATTGGGTTCCATCCTTTCCTCCCAAGGTGCATTCTACTTGATCTGTGAGTGCTCCTTGCCAATATAAACCAAATGTGAACACCATACTGTGTCCCTCAAGAAAAGGATTTTTTGGTGAGCACAAAATTCCTACTTTTTAATAAAATGTAAAATGCTTCATGGCACATGACTCTTTAGTCAGTCAAACTTGTTTGTTACAGACAATTATTAATTTATATTCGCGGTAGATTGAGGCTACAGGTAATGTAATGCTATAACATGGAAACATAAAGTGACAGAAAAAAGACAGCGTAGTCCATCGAGTCTGCCTGTGGTGTTTTTGTTTTGTTTTTTCTTTATGCATGTTTTGTATCTTTTTGATTTTGGTTTAAGTGGGGTCTCCAGAACTGGACACCGTATTCTAAATTAGGTCTTACTAAAGATCTATATACATTGCCTTGAAAGTGTTCGTACCCCTTGAAATTTTCCATATTTTGTCATGTTATAACCAAAAACTTGTATTTTATTGGGATTTTATGTGATAGACCAACACAAAGTGGCACATAATTGAGAAGTGGAAGGAAAATGATAAATGGTTTTAAACATTTTTTTCAAATATGTGAAAAGTCTGAAAAGTGCGGTGTGCATTTGTATTCAGCCCACTTTATTCTGATACCCCTAACTAAAATCTAGTGAACCAATTGCCCTCAGAAGTAAAATAATTAGTAAATATAATTCACCTGTGTGTAATTTTAATCTCAGTAGAAATACAGCTGTTATGTGAAGCCCTCTGAGGTTTGTTAGAGAAACTTAGTGAACAAATGGCATCCATTAAGGCCAAGGAACACCCCGGCCAGGTCAGGCATAAAGTTGTGGAGACGTTTAAAGCAGGGTTAGGTATTAAAAAAAATATCCCAAGCTTTGAACATCTCATGGAGCACTGTTCAATCCATTATCCGAAAATGGAAAGAGCATGGCACAACTGCAGACCAACCAAGACATGGCCGTCCACCTAAACTGACAGGCTGGGCAAGGAGAGCATTAATCAGAGAAGCAGCCAAGAGCCCCATGGGAACTCTGGAGGAGCTGCAGAGATCCACAGCTCAGGTGGGAGAATCTGTCCACAGGACAACTATTAGTCGTACACTCCACAAATCTGGGCTTTATGGAAGTGTGGCAAGAAGAAAGCCATTGTTGAAAGAAAGCCATTAGAAGTCCTGTTTGCAGTTTGCCAGAAACCATGTGGGGGACACGGCAAACGTGTGGAAGAAGGTGCTCTGGTCAGATGAGACCAAAATTGAACTTTTTGGCCTAAAAACAAAACTGTGTGGTGGAAAACTTAACACTACACATCACCCTGAACACCTCATCCCCAACCTGAAACATTGTGGTGGCATCATCATGTTGTGGGGATGATTTTCTTCAGCAGGGACAGGGAAGCTGGATATAGCCAAATACAGGGCAACCTTAGAAGAAAACCTGTTTGAGTCTACAAAAGACTTGAGACTAGGGAGGACAGGACAACCGCCTTAAACATACAGACAGAGCTACAATGGAATGGTTTAGATCAAAGCATATTCATTTGTTTAGAATGACCCAGTCAAAATCCAGACCTAAATCCAAATGAGAATGTGGCAAGACTTTAAAGAAATTAATGTTCAGACGCTCTCTATCCAATCTGACAGAGCTTAAGCTATTTTGGAAAGAAGAATGGGCAAAAATTTCTCTTTAGATGTGCAAAGCTGGTAGAGACGTACCCAAAACAGGCTTGCAGCTGTAATTGCAGCGAAAGGTGGTTCTACAAAGTATTGGCACGGGGAATGAATACAAATGCACGCAACTCTTTTCACATTTATTTGTAAACTTTTTTAAAAACATTTATTGTTTTTTTTTTTTTTTTTTTTTTTTTATATATTTTTTCTCCACTTCACAATTATGTGCCACTTTGTGTTTGGATCTATCAGATAAAATACATTTACATTTTTTGGTTGTAAAGTGACAAAAGGTGAAAAATTTCAAGGGTATGAATACTTTTTCAAGGCACGGTAGGGGAATCGGGACCTCCCTCCCTCCTCCTACTGGTGTTCCCTCATGATGCATCCTAAAACTCTATTCACTTTTCCCACTGTTTGGTCATAGTGCAATCATCCTGAAATAAGTACCCCCAAATCTTTTTTTCTCTGTAGTACTGGCCAACACTGTACCCACAATGTTGTGCTCTCTCTTTCAATGGGGGATTCCTATCTTTAGGGTGGCGTTGGTGGTATTCGTTATCATAATTGGTTAAAAAAAATAGGGGTGGGGAAAGCTTTCCCTATATCTGTAGTTTTACCAGAGATTACCAGATTTTGAGCCTGTGGTATGATGAGAGAGCGGGATCTCATCTAGCGGAGATCCCGAAACAAGAAGAAACATGGACGATTTCATACATGTGCTCCGTTTCAATGGATGCCTTGAAGGACTACATTTAACAACTTTGTTTAGAATCTTACTGCTGAAGTGTTGGTTAGTAAAGTTATCTTGCCAGAAGCAAGTGGAATGTTGACCTTTTCAAGAGGAACGTTTGCGTGGTCCTGGTTTGGATGAATACATCTAGAATGTAATGGTGGCTAAAAGTACCCTGTTACCACTCAAAAAGAAGCCAAAGCCTATAGTTCAGAAACCTGCTGCTCCATCCTCTTCCAAGAACCATTCCTTTCACCAGTCTCGGACCTTGGGATCCAAGCCCATGTCCCATACCTTTTTCTGCAAAAATCCATGGACCCTAAAGTCCTCCAAGCCTGGGGTCCATTCCACTTCTGCAGGACATTAAAGTTTAGCAGAGGAAGATTACAGATGATTGAGTCCACAGCATAGTGACTCGAGGTTACAAGCTGAAATTTTTACGCTTTCCTGCTCATATTAGTGGTTTTCAAACTGCTGTGTATTTTACTGAAAGAACAGAGAGCTTTGCCTGCTTCCTTTATACAAGCAAATAGAATTAAGCAGAGTTAATTGCAGTGACTTAGCATTTGCCCCCCCCCCCCATTTTTTTTTTTTTACCCCAAAAAATCTAAAATGGGGAGAAGGCTCATCTCCGTCCAAATGGTGACCGATTTTTATTCTTCATCTATCCCTGCTGTGAAACAAAACTCGTCTTTGTCACTACTACAAGAACCTCTTACCTCATCAACCTCCCCCCTCTCTTCTGGTTCAATGAGCGTTGTCATGAACTGTTGAGTTTTTCTTTTTTAGGAGCCACCAACCCTGCTTGTCAGAGCATAGTGGTGCAAATAAAAACATAGATGTGTACAGAGCTCTATGGTGTAAGGCTTTCACCAACCCAGCCTTTTACCACCTCCATGGAAACCTTCCAAAGCATGTTTTCCAATGATCCAAAAGATCAGTAGATGCTGCCAACTAATGACATGTGTCCAGCATATGCTTTGCTGTATGTAGAACAATGCCTCACAGGAGCAGTCACACACACTGCATATCAAGCTGAAAGAGCAACTGAGGTGAACTGTGCCAGTCTTGCCATTAAGGGCTCAACTGTTTGGCTGATATTGATATTTTTTTAAGACCTTTACTGTTCCATATGGCTTAGTGTTCTGGAATGCTAATTAATGTGGTTAATTAACTTTTCATTATGCTAGAAAATCAAACTTGGCCATTTTATTTTTTATTTTTTTGTACAAATCATGTGGTAACCTTGCAGGTTTCCATTTTTCAACATTCTAAACCCAAGAATATACAGATTACTAGTCCTTAAATGTGGTGGCTGCAATAGTTTTCTTTTTTTTCCCTTTATTTTAACCTGGTAATTTTGCCATTAACTCACTCCTGTCCTGAGGTGAAAACCGTAATGAGCAGCATTGTCACCCTAGGAAGGGGGGTGTTAGGACTGAAAAAACACCTCCCTCTGCTCTCCATCAGAGGGGGAGCTGTGTTGTAGTCCAGAAAGACAGCAGGGAACAACACTAAGTGCCAGTTCACACTGGGGGCGGCTTCAAAGTCATCCGACTCTGAAGCTGCCCTACACAGCGTGACTTCAGCGCGGCTTGCAAACGACTTCTATAATAGAAGTCAATGCAAGCCACTCCGAAGTCGCCCCCAAGTAATACAGGAACCTTTTTCTAAGTCGGAGCGACTTGAGTCGCTCCTACTAGAACGTTTCCGCTGCACTACATGGAGCGCGACTTGTCAGGCGGCCCCATTGTGAACCGGCACTAATTGATAACCGTGCTGAAGCACTGTTAAATATATATAATTAAACTTTCAATGGTATATTTCACAGACCATAAGAGCCCATTCACACCTGAGCGTTTTGTAGCTTGAAGCCTGAAGCTACAAAACACTTAAGGGGAAAAAAATCCATTATTCTCTATGGAGATGGTGCACAACTCCACTCCAAGTCGCCTGAAGCTCAAACAAGTTCTGGACGCAAATCGGGCAGATTTGGGCGTTTTTGGAGCAGGAAGCAGATGACAAAATCTAACAACATAGCAACAAATGATGAAAACAGATGCTCATTTTTCCTATTGGATAACAAAAAAAATGCTAAAGCTCAAAAACGCCGGACACCGCTGCATGGAAACGCGCAAATATGCCCGAAAAAACGCACGACAAAACGCCGGAAGAAACGCTCAAACACGCTACGCTCAGGTGTGAATGCAGCTGAGATGAATTTATTGTCTGAGCATATGTGCACCATTAGGGTGTATGTAAACTCCAAGATACTTTACGTGTCAGTACAATTGACACCTGATGTTCCTTATTAAATTACCAGTGTGTACTTATATTGAATTGTTTTCTTAAACTTTGGTTAAGGACCAACTGTCAAGCTTTCAAGTTATTAAGGCATTGGGCAGCTTACTGCAGTCTCAAAGCAGCTTCATAATCTTAGACAAATGTTATCTGCACCCTTTCAGTTGTCATATTGCCCATGTATTAAAAAAAATTCTCTGCCAATCCTGTTAGAGTGAAAGTAATTTATATAAATGCAAATTTTCCGCCCCACCCTAACAACAAAGGCAGATATCTTTCGGTCGACTAGTCATCCCTGCTGCTCTAATCACAGAGGCTAATGTTGCTTTCAGATGGCCCTCAGCCCACGCTCCGCTGCCTCTTTTCTCCTGCATACAGAACCCTAATACAGAATACTTTTCCCCTCCCCTCCTGTTCCCTTACAACTAACAAGTTCAGTAAGGCTCACTCCTTATTACAAGCATGTTGTCCTTTTGTTTAAATGAATGGCTATTTATGATATGCTGTTGTGCCTATCAAAGCCATTTTAAAACTCTCTTAATTCTAATATTAAATATCATTTTTACTATTTAAATTTTCTGATCACAAATTTTTTTAGCCTTAGGTGAAATGGTCAATGTAACTATATATAGTTTGACATCTTGGCTAATATTTACCTTTCCTCCCATAATCTGTTATGGCATGTTTTTGGGGGTTTTTTTGTGTTTTGTTTTTTTTTTTTTTTTTTTTTACCCCATGTGGCTTGATTTACAATCACTAGAGACAAGTAGCTCAATTCGTAAATGGGAATCTGCAAAATTCTGATTTATGTAGATCCGTTTTCTTTCCCAAAGACGACGCTGATGAAACTAGATTTGACTATTTTGGGCAGTCTCTCTTGTTCACAATGTATGTCTGTTTTCAGTTGTGTATTTTGGATTTTCTTTGTTTAAAGGAGAAGTCCAGCCTGAGCTTTCCGCTGACATCACTTCCATCATTTGGTGCAGCGCATCATCCTGACTTTCCAAGTCTGGATCCGTCAGCTGCCTTGATTGATGGCAGTCTCAGCGTCTCGGCGAGCCACTCCCTTCCCCTCCACAGCTTAGCACTCCAGTGAGCGCGGAGGAGCAAAGAGGAGAGACGCTGACTGAAAGTCAGCAGCTCTCCTCTCGGGGATCGGTGAAAACTGAGCCATCTGCAATGTTTAGTAGCTTGGTTCTCAGTGCAGAGACGGCGGGTGACTGCTTCAGCATCGGTCTGATGCTGCGGCATCGGTCTGATGCTGCATCCACCTCGGTAAGTATGAATAAAACATACTTCTCTTTTAATAAAGCTGTGCATTGAGTTAAGTGCATAAAGCACCAGGCAGGCAATGTTCCATTAAAGCTGAGTGTTCTGGTTGCGTTTACTACAGTCAGTGATTACAGCAAAATATTTATCAAGCGGGACACACAAGACATGTGTAGCTTGCTAGGAGCCACCAAACATTGGGCTGTTTTTGAGAAATAAAACATTCATAACATTTTGAGCAAGCAAACTTAACCACTTCAATACTGTTCACTTTCACCCCCTTCCTGCCCAGGCCAATGTTCAGCTTTCAGCGCTGTCACACTTTGAATGACAATTGCGCGGTCATGCAACGCTGTACCTATACATTCTTATCATTTTTTTTCCACACAAATATAGCTTTCTTTTGGTGGTATTTAATCACTGCTGGGTTTTTTATTTTTTGCTAAATAAAAGAAAAAAGACCAAACATTTGCGGAAAAGTGTTTTTCTTCATCTCCGTTATAAAATTTTGCAAATAAATGATCTTTCTTTGCCAAACTGTATTCTGCTACATTCCTTTAATGAAAATAACCCAAATCATTGTTTATGTCTAGGGGGTCAACAACCCCTGACACGCGTGCCAGACATGCAGGTGGCCGCATTTAGGATGGCACGCGAAGGCCTGGACACCCACATAGCCAGCTGTCCGATTCTTGCAGCTGGCTACTCAAGGAGGAGCACAGCTACCTCTTTCCCGCCTCCGGTTCCACCCACCTCATTCGGCTTGCCTTCATTTAGCCGACATGGTTCCTAATGTTCAGCCGTATATAGGGCATGTTGTGCCCCCTACTTCAAAGGATGCTGTACCCAGCCTGCTTAGCCACTACTCCCATCCCCACCCAGGGCACTCAGAAGATTTTGTCCTCACGCACAGTACATAGCTTAAAATCATCTGATTATTTACAGATACACCCTCCATCTGCCTGCTATGTTGCTGTTCTGACCTGTGAAATCTCCAGATCAAAAGCTAAACACTGTGCAGATGGAGGCTGTGTCTGTAAAATAATCTTATCTCAGCTATGTGCTGTTTGGGGAGGAGGAACTCTGCTTTATGCCCTGCCAACACTGACCCCTATACGCAGCTTCTGTACACTGTTCTGCTGACCAAATTCTTTGCCCCACTGACCTCTGTACTCTGCCTCACTGACCCTTGTGCACTACCCCACTGACCCCAGTCCTCTGCCCTGCTGACCCCATCCTCCACCTTGGTGAACACTGCTTTGCCCTGCATTCCTAACCATGTTGACTATTGGGAACTACTAATTTACAGGTGCAGAAATTGGGGTTGATATGGTCTAAATGTGCAGAAAATGGGATGATCTGGGGTCTGAAGGTGCAGAGGAACTGGAGTTTATCTGGTGTGTGAAGGTGCAGAAATTGGGGCTGATCTGAATTTAGAGGTGCGTGCAGAAATTGTGACTGATCTGGGGTATTAGGGGCAGGATATGGGGCTGATCTGAGGTGTGAAGGTGCAGGATATGGGGACTGATCTTAGGTGTGAAGGTGCAGGAATTAGGGCTGATCTGAGGTGTGAAGGTGAAGAAATTGGGGTTAATCTGAAGTGTGAAGGTGCAGGAATTGGGCCTGATTTTAGGTGTGATGGTGCAGGAATTGGTGGTGGTCTGAGATGTGAAGGTGCAAGAATTGGGGTGAACTGAGGTGTGACGGTGCAGGAATTGAATTGATGTGGGTTGTGAAGGTGCAGGGATTGGTGTTATCAGAGATGTGAAGGTGCAAAGCTCAATATTTATTTCTAATATTCTCATCATTTACAGCATTTGCTAGTTTAAGCTTCCATTTCATGGTTGAAAGTGTCAAGTTTAAATTTTTTGAATGTAGCTGGCACTCAGTTTTTTGTTTTTGTTTTTTTGTTTTTTTAAAGGTTTTGGGCTCACTGTGTTTAAAAGGTTGCCTACACCTGATTTAGCCAGAAAGTTAGTCCACAAACGAATCTATATACAGTTGTGTGCATAAGTTTAAATGCCCTGGCAGGATTTATGATTTCTTGGCCATTTTTCAGAGAATATGAAAAGTAACACAAGCTTTTCTTTCACTCATGGTTTAGTGTTTGGCTGAAGCCATTTATTATCAATCAACTGTGTTTACTCCTTTTTAAATCCTAATGGCAACAGAAACTACCCAAATGACCCTGGTCAAAAGTTTACATACCCCAGTTCTTAATACCGTGTATTGTCCCCTTTAACACCAATGACAGCTTGAAGTCTTTTGTGGTATTTGTGGATGAGGCCCTTTATCTTCTCAGATGGTAAAGCTGCCCATTCCTCTTGGAAAAAAGCCTCCAGTTCCTGTAAATTATTGGGCTGTCTTGCATGAACTGCATGTTTGAGAGTGGCCCAATGATATTGAGGTTAGAGGTCAACCGATATGGGTTTGTCTCTGGCCGATGCCGAGATTTAGAAATTGGGCCGGCCGATTATATGATGCTGATTTTTGCGGCCGATATTTTAAGCCGATTTTTTTTTTTTTCTTTTTTTTTTTGGGCAGGTGGCACTGGTTGCCAATGGCGATTGGCACTGGCAGGGGGCACTGGTTGGCACTAGCAGGTTTCACACTGAGCCGATTTGTCAGTTTCAGTTACAATTATATGTAACTGAATGCAGAGACCAGCTGTCAGAATTAAGTGTGATGTCGAGGGGTGGGTGGGACCTGGGGTGGGCGGGGCCCTGCAGCTATCAAACACCAGCCATTGATTTGTGCTGCTTAAGAAAGTGGTCAGGGCCACATACACGTAGTGGCCCGCCCAGATCCCATCCCATTGGCTGGTGTTTGATATCTGGGTCCTGCCCACCCAACTGGGTCCCGACATCACGCTGAATTCTGACAGCTCCTTTCTCTGCATTCAGTTGCAAATCCGTTTCACACACTGAGCACAGAGCCGCTCAGTGTGTTTAACTGTCAGTGGAGTGTGGGGAAGGAAGGTAATCCTCGATTTCTTAAGGCCAACCTCTAATTGAGGTCAGGAGACTGAGATGGCCACTCCAGAACCTTCACTTTATTCTGCTGTAGCCAATGACAGGTTAACTTGGCTTTGTGTTTTGGATCATTGTCATGTTGGAATGTCCAAGTACGTCCCATGTGCAACTTCCTGGCTGATGAATGCAAATGTTCCTCCAGCATTTTTTTGATGACGTACTGCATTCATCTTGGCATCAGTTTTGACCAAATTTCCTGTGCCTTTGTAGCTCACACATCCCCAAAACATCAGTGATCCACCTCTGTGTTTCACAGTAGGAATGGTGTACCTTTCATCATAGGCCTTGACTCCTCTCCAAATGTAGCGTTTATGGTTGTGGCCAAAAAGCTAAATTTTGGTCTCATCACTCCAAATGACTTTGTGCCAGGTGGTTTGAGGCTTGTCTCTGTGCTGTTTGGCGTATTGTAAGCTGGATACTTTGTGGCATTTGCGTAGTAATGGCTTTCTTCTGGTGACTCGACCATGCAACCCATCTTTCTTCAAGTGCCTCCTTATTGTGCAACAATAACTTTCACCTGAAGTTATTTGCGGGGTTTTCTTTGCATCCCGAACAATATTCCTGGCAGTTGTGGCTGAAATATTAGTTGGTCTACCTTACCGTGGTTTGGTTTCAACAGAACCCCTCATTTTTCACTTCTTGATTAGAGTAATACTGCCAATTGGCATTCTCAATGCCTTGGATATCTTTTTATATCCCTTTTCCTGTTTTATACAGTTCAACTACCTTTTCCCACAGATCCTTTTGACAAACCTTTTGCTTTCCCTATGACTCAGAATCCAGAAACGTCAGTGCAGCACTGGATGAAAGATGCAAGGGTCTGTCAGGAGTCCAGAAACGCATTGACCTTTTATACACACACACACACTAATTATAAGCAAACAGATCACAGGTGAGGATGGTTACCTTTTAATAGCCATTCAAACCCCTCTGTGTCAACTTGTGTGCATGTTATCAGGCCAAAATCACCCGGGTATGTAAACTTTTGATCAGGGTAATTTGGGTAGTTTCTGTTGCCATTATTATTTAAAGAGTAAACACACTAGATTGATAATAAATGGCTTCAGCCAAACACTAACCATGAGTGAAAGAAATTTTTTAGTGTCATTCATATATATATATATATGTATGTGTATGTATATATATATATATATATATATATATATATATATATATATATATATATAATGTGTGTATATGTGTGTATATGTGTGTGTGTGTGTATGTATGTATATATATATATATATATATATATATATATATATATATATATATATATATATATATATATATATATACACTCTGAAAATTGAGCAATCCTGATGTACTGACGTCCCTTTGTGTGAAAATTTTTTTTCTAAAAACGTCATATGGGTACAATGTTGCATACTGAGAGCCTTGCCAGTTATGCAAGCATGAGGAAAGGACTGCTGATAACCGGCAAGTCTGTTTACTTGTGATCGGCTGTGATGGAACACGGCTGATAACCGTGTTCTATCACAGCCGATTGGCCCTTTACCCTGATCTGTGATCGTCTGTGTCCAGAGGACACAGCGGTCACAGAGCACGCCTTCCCAGAAACAGCCCACCACGCTGTAGCCATCTTTTGGCTATTGCGTGGTCTGCAAGTGGTTAATAAAGTATAAATTTATTTTTCTTATCGTACATCACTGGACACAGCCATAGTAGTTACTATGTGGGTTATAGGCCACCTTCAGGTGATGGACACTGGCACGTCCTTAGACAAAAATTGCACTCCCTATATAACCCCTCCCACTAGTGGGAGTACCTCAGTTTTGTCACCAGTGTCTAAGGTATTGGTCATAAGTAAAGTTGTGCTGTGCTGTGCTGAGCTTCACTGGAGCAATCCTTGCTGGGGCTAGCCATGCAACCGGATCCATTCAAAGTGTCTTTTTGGCCGAATTGAGTGGTACCCGGGCCTCATATCCGAAGAAACGAGGTCTTGCCTGTGACGCTTCTCTTTTAGAGAGCTGGACCCCGGGATCCAGTACTTTTTGGTATTAAGGCCATAAAGTTTTTCTGGCAGTGGGGCTATTACAGGTCCATGATTGTGGGTTTCCTCGAGAATCCCCAGATCCTGAAGGTTTAACGGAACCCACCGTGAAAGGTGAAGATTGGATCTGTTGGTTTACCACAGAAAACCCTGTGGCGGGAAAGGTAAGTGGAGTCTTCTAAGAAATTTTTAAAGATATTTCTTATGCATGTCTCCTTTAATTTAGTAAATGTTGTCATGCTTATGTGTCGCCACTGGGGGCTGTATAGAGCATTTATCGTCTCTTGCCTCTCAGAGAGCACACGATGTGTCCAGGAAAAAGCAGTTTTCTCTTCCTCCTTACCGGCAGCAGACATCCGGTAAGTCTGGGGGGGGTTTACCTCCCCCTGTGCTGTCCCCCCCTTCATTGGGGAAGGAGCTCTGAAAAAAAAGAGGTGCGAACGGCACGCCGCTTGGCGGCTTCCAAGCCCCCCCTTCGCCATTACTGCCTCTCTCTGCTGATCCCATAGGATCGAAGCTCATGAGGGAAAAACTATTTTTTTTAAAAAAAAGTAAGAGGAATGGCCGTAGACTAAGTGGGGGCTGGGCTTAGCACGGCGTTGGCGTCCTCCAATGTCCAGTGCAGGAAGGTGTGTTTTAAAAGGCACCATTGTTGCTGTTGCAGGCTGCGGAGGGACACGAGCAAAGGTGGCATGCAAGAGGTTTTTGGTAACACAGGCATTCCTTTTGACACATTTACTACTGCATCAGGCTGAGCATTAATAGCAGCAGCAGGGCTAGACTATTGCTCAAGCAGTGAATGCATTCCTTCTGGTAGTACCTCTGCTTTGTGCATCGGGCTATGGTCAGAAGGGGGGTTAAAAACACCTCAGAAAAGGGCTCTAGAAGGACTAGTCACTCGGCAGCCTAGAACCATCTAAAAAAAAAAATGGCATCCTACCCTGAAAGTGATATGGCCGGTCAGAGTGAGCCATCAGGAGGGGCAAGTGTTGTAGCTGCTCCTTAACATTGCAGCCCCTGTGTATATTACTAAAGAGGTTTTTTCTTCAAAAAGGAAAATCCTTTCTATCAGTCACCTGGAAGGTGGTAACAGATGGCAGCCTTCTGGGCTGGGGAGCAGTCCTGGAAGAAGCATCTGTCCAAGGGAAATGGTCCAAATCGGAAAGGACCTTGCCCATCAATATTGTAGATATTCGGCAGTATGCCTAGCCCTAGAGGCCTACACGCTCAGACTACAGAATGGTCCTGTCAGGATCCAATCCGACAATGCCACAGCAGTGGCCTATATTAATCACCAAGGGGGCACGAGAAGTCGTGCAGCCCAAAGAGAGGTGAATCATATTCTATCTAGGGCAGAAAACAACATTCCTTGCCTATCAGCAATTTTCATTCCAGGAATAGAGAATTGGCAGGCAGACTACTTGAGTCGCCAACAATTGTTTCCGGGAGAATGGTCCCTTCACTCTGGCATCTTTTTGTCAATATGTCAAAAATGGGTAATTCCGGACGTGGATCTGTTTGCGTCCAGGTTCAACAACAAGAATGACAACTTTGTGTCAAGGACAAGTGATCCGTTGGCATACGGAACAGATGCCTTGGTTTTTCCATGGGGTCAGTTTTCACTGATCTATGCTTTCCCACCTCTTCTGCTGCTTCCGCACCTTCTTCGCAGGATCAAGTAAGAAGGAGGAGGTGATTCTTGTGCCCCCAGCGTGGCCCAGGAGATCTTGGTTTGCCGAGATCATAAAGATGGCGGCAGGGGACCCTTGGACCCTACCACTGTGGCCAGACCTTCTCTCGCAAGGTCCGGTATTCCATCCTACCTTACAAACGCTAAATTTAACGGTTTGGCTATTGAGACCCACATTCTGAAAGACCGTGGGCTGTCGGCTTCAGTTGTTTCTACTTTGGTTAATGCTAGGAAGCCGGCCTCCAGTGTCATATACTATATAGTCTGGAAGACATATGTCTCCTGGTGTGAATCCAGGGGTTGGCACCCCAGGAAATATGTCATAGGTAGGATCCTTGAATTCCTACAGATGGGATTAGAAATTAAGTTGGCCAGGTGTCGGCCTTATCAGTGTTTTTCCAACAACCACTTGCTTCTCACTTTCTGGTTTCGTAACTTTATTCAGGAGGCAACACGGATTAATCCTCCAGTTAGGCCACCCCTGAACTCTTGGGACTTAAATTTAGTCCTGTCGCCATTACAAAAACAGCCTTTTGAGCCAATACGAGATATTCCCTTAGTCCTCTTGTTGAGGAAAATAATTTTCTTGGTTGCCATATTTTTGATTATTCATAAGGATAAGGTTGTATTGCGGCCTCATCCTAAATTCCTACCGAAGGTAGTGTCAGGTTTTCATTTAAACCAGGATATTGTTCTGCCTTCATTTTTTCCAGAACCTCGTTCTGTGGAAGAGAGGTCACTACATTCTCTTGATTTGGTGAGAGCGGTCAAGGTCTATTTAAAAGTGACTGCTCAGATTAGTAAAACAGATATTTTGTTTGTGTTGCCAGACGGTCCAAAAAGAGGACAGGCAGCGTTGAAATCTACCATCTCTAAATGGATTCGTCAAGTGATTGTTCAAGCTTATGGTTTAAAGAGGAAAATTCCTCCTTTTCATATTAAAGCACACGCCACCAGGGCTGTTAGTGCTTCTTGGGCAGTGCATCACCAAGCCACCATGGCTCAGATCTGCAAGGCCGCAACTTGGTCTTCAGTCCATACATTTACCAGATTCTATCTAATGGATGTAAAGGGTCATGAGGATATCACCTTTGGGCGCAGTGTACTGCAGGCTGCAGTATAAGTCCTCTTGTCTCTTGGTGCCCTACTTTTGTTGTGTCTCCCTCCCTTCAGTTGGCATTGCTATGGGACATCCCACATAGTAACTACTATGGCTCTGTGTCCCATGATGTACGATAAGAAAATAGGATTTTTATAACAGCTTACCTGTAAAATTCTTTTCTTTGAAGTACATCATGGGACACAGAGGTCCCTCCCTTCTTTTGTATACACGTGTATTGCTTTGCTACATAACTGAGGTACTCCCAGTAGTGGGAGGGGTTATATAGGGAGTGCACCTTTTGCCTTAGGGCATGCCAGCGTCCATCACCTGAAGGTGGCCTATAACGCACAGAGTAACTACAATGGCTCTGTGTACTTCAAAGAAAGGGATTTCACAGGTAAGCTGTTATAAAAATCCCATTATGAGCAGAATTGCCTTTGGCGGGGAAAGCTATTACAGATTTGGAAAAATTTGGTACCCATCAACATGAAAAAAAAACCTTTTAAAACCTTCTAAAAACCTAAAAAGTAATTTGCATCCATGCACTTGCTTTTGATTTCACAAAATATTTTAAACAATATAACAAATTAAACTAGAGTGGACAAAAATGGGACTCTTATGCCGCGTACACACGACTTTACGGCAGACTTTCCAAATGAACGGACTTGCCTACACACGATCAACCGAAGTCCGATGGATTCGTACGTGATGACGTATGACCGGACTAAAACAAGGAAGTTCATAGCCAGTAGCCAATAGCTGCCCTAGCGTCGGTTTTTGTCCGTCGGACTAGCATACAGACGAGCGGACCTTTCGACCGGACTCGAGTCCGTCGGACAGATTTGAAACATGTTTCAAATCTAAGTCCGTCAAACTTTTGAGAAAAAAGTCCGCTGGAGCCCACACACGATCGAAATTGTCCGGCGGACTCCGGCACGCCGGACCAAGTATGCCGGAAAGTCTGCTCGTGTGTACTAATTAAACTAATATTTTGTTGCCCAACCTTTAGCGGCAATCACTGCACACATGCAATTTCTTCAGCTTGAAATTTGATTTCTGCTGCCCCCAACAGGTAGTTTGCTCCACTCTTCTTGAGCAAACTGCTCCAGATATCTCAGATTTTCCCGAAACGATATAGTTCAGCTCTTTCCATAGATGTTCAATAGGATTAGGATCAGGGCTCATAGACATTTCAGAATAGTCCAGTGTTTTGTTCTTGGCCATTCCTAGGTGCTTTTAGCTGTGTGTTTTGGGTCATCTTGTTTAAAAACCCATCGCTTTCAACAGAGAAAGCTTTCTGACATTGGGCTGTACATTTTGTCACAGAATTCCTTTGGTAGTCCTTAGATTTCATTGTACCTTGAATAATCTGTATTCAAGGTGCTAGTTGCGGCCAAACCCAAAAACGTCACCAAGCTTCCTCCATGTTTCACAGTATGTTCTGTTCTTTAGATGCTTTTGTTTTAATTGTCTCTGAACATTGAGCTGATGTGACATGGCAAAAAACTCTTGTTTTGTCCCATCTGTCCCAGAAGGATTTTGTAATTTTGTCATTATGCATTTTATCATATTTAAGTCTGGCTTTTTTATGTTTTTCTTTCAACAGTAGAGTCCTCCTTGGTCGTCTTCCCTTGAGCCCACTGTCATTCAAAAAGGGATCAATGGTGCTGTCAGAAACTGATGTACCTTGACCATTGAGTTCAGCTTGTATCTATTGGAAGACTCTTTGAGGAAGATTTACTAAAATGGGTGAACACAGAATATGCAGTTGTGCATAGTAACCAATCAGCTTCCAGGTTTTATTGTCCAAGCTTATTTGAACAAGCTCAAGTTAGAAGCTGATTGGTTACTATGCACAGCTGCACCAGATTCTGTGTGCACCAGTTTTAGTAAATCTCCGCCTTTGTCTACCATTTGCACTATTGTTCTGTTCATACAGGGGTTGTGTCATTTTCCTCTTTTTTTTCCTCCAGTCTCACAACTCCCCATGATTAATACTCACCTAGCTGAGCTTGTACTGGGCACAGTCCAGTGAAAGGTGGGTGAATAATCCTTGTTAATCAGTTGTAAACTGACTGTTGGGCAGATGATCACCCCTGGATACTGCATACCTAGAACATAAATCTATAGATTCTTATGTGTGCTATGACAACCTGAAAAAATGCTGTATATGTATACAAAACAGTTGTCAATCCTTGGGTTAACCTCCTAAATAAAGTATTAAAATAAGTGTTTGAAATATCATAATTTCTACATTTATACTTTATCTAGGGGTACCAACAAGTCTTTTTTCACACATTGTTTGCTTTACTCTGTTACATAGCAAACACATACAAGTGTACATTTTCATTTCATCACTTTCCAAGAGTAATGAAGCATTGTTTTAATGAGCTAATACGATACCAACAAATTTGTCCACATTTATATTTGTTTTGTGGCAGTATGGTGGTTAATTTAAGAGGAATGTGAAAACGATAAATAAAACCCCTACTGATATTTGTTTTTGGTTTTTATATTAGTCAGGTTTGCGTAATTCTATTTTTTCATAAACATCCGCACCAAAACATGTTTCTCTCCAAAGAATTTAGGGGTAAATAATTGTTTCAGAAAGAGCCAGATCTCTCCCACTGAAGATCTGCACAGATCTCATGGAGAGAGCTTCATTACAGAACAACTGGGAGTTTTAACTCTCAAAAGAAAACTATACAGCATTTGTCCATACAGACGTAGACTATATTACCAAAAGTATTGTGACGCCTACCTTTACACGCACATGAGCTTTAATGGCATCCCAGTCTTAGTCAGTAGTGTTCAATATTGAGTTAGCCCACCCTTTGCAGCTATACAGTATCTCACAAAAGTGAGTACACCCCTCACATTTTTGTAAATATTTTATTATATTTTCATGTGACAACACTGAAGAAATGACACTTTGCTACAATGTAAGTAGTGAGTGGACAGCTTGTATAACAGTGTAAATTTGCTGTCCCCTCAAAATAACACCACACACCCATTAATGTCTAAACCGCTGGCAACAAAAGTAAGTACACCCCTATGTGAAAATGTCCAAATTGTGCCCAATTAGCCATTTTCCCTCCCCAGTGTCATACGACTCGTTAGTGTTACAAGGCCTCAGGTGTGAATGGGGAGCAGGTGTGTTAAATTTGGTGTTAACGCTTTCACACTCTCATACTGGTCACTGGAAGTTCAACATGACACCTCATGGCAAAGAACTCAGAGGATCTGAAAAAAAGAATTGTTACGCTACATAAAAATGACCTAGGCTATAAGAAGATTGCCAAGACCCTGTGGGCTGCAGCACGGTGGCCAAGACAATACAGCAGTTTTTTGTTTGTTTTTTTAAATCAAAAAGGTGTTTATTGAACAAATTTACATAGCTTCCATTGTACAAGCATCAAGCAACAACATACCATCATGTAAATATTACATTCCAATCATCATTTGTTACTAAAAATCCTGTAACATTTCAATGCTCAACCACTTTACAGTCAACAACCGTTTAAGGAACCTCATGGGCCCCCCCCCCCGTGTCTGAAATAGTGCCCTAGTGAGTGCTATTCTAGTCATCTCCTCCGGGACAATATCCTCTAGGACTCCTAGAATACAATGAATTGGATCAAGGGGAATGTTGGTCTGGAACACTTGATTAAGTGTTCCCATAACCTCACTCCAATACCTATGGAGTTTTGGACATCTCCATAGTAGATGGATGAGATCACCTTGATGCCGCTCACATCTGCTACATATAGGGTCAGGCCTCCTACCCATATTGTAAAGTTTAAGTGGGGTGTAATGCACTCTAAGTACTATATATAGTTGGGATACCTTTTGGGCCACATTGAGAGAACATACACTAATAGATTGCAGAATTTCTTCCCATTGATGTCCCGTAATTGGGCCTATATCCTGCTCCCATAGGGATGGTGCCCTGGTCGGGTGTGCTTTCAAAAGTTGCATCAATAGCATTTGATAGCAATATGAGATAAAACCTTTGGTTTCTGTGCTGGACTGTATCAAATGGAAAATAGGGGTGGTTGACAATGTCCAGGGAGCAGCATTTCCCTGTGCGTTCACCGCATGTTTGAGCTTGATATAGGAATAGTACATAGTATTTGGGAGGTTGTATTTATTTTGTAGCTCTGAGAACGTCAGCAACTTGCCATTTCTAAATATGTGAGATAAAAGGATAATACCAAATGAACGCCATTTGGGGCCCTGCTGCAACTTTGCTAGCTCGACGTACGAAAGATTCCCCCATATTGGGCTGTATTCCGTAAAACCTGTCACCTCCTGCAGCTGCCTTCCCTTGTTCCAGATTTTCTGTATTAAAGTAAGAGTGGGTGTTGTTTTATTGGATTTGTGAAACAACTGGACCTCAAGGCCCAGCGGGATTGTTTCCGCTCCTGTCCCAATCAGCATTAACTGCGCCGATGAGCCAGGAGGGTCCCGGTTCATGGAGCCCAATACAGCAGTTTAACAGGACAGGTTCCACTCAGAACAGGCCTCGCCATGGTCGACCAAAGTAGTTGAGAGCACGTGCTCAGCATCCTATCCAGAGGTTGTCTTTGAGAAATAGACGTATGCGTGCTGCTAGCATTGCTGCAGAGGTTGAAGGGGTGAGGGGGTCAGCCTGTCAGTGCTCAGACCATATGCCACACATTGCATCAAATTGGTCAGCATGGGTGTTGTCCCTGAAGGAAGCCTCTTCTAAAGATGATGCACAAGAAAGCCTGCAAACAGTTTGCTGAAGACAAGCAGACTAAGGACACGGATTACTGGAACCATGTCCTGTGGTCTGATGAGACAAAGATAAACTTATTTGGTTCAGATGGTGTCAAGCGTGTGTGGTGGCAACCAGGTAAGGAGTAGAAAGACAAGTGTGTCTTGCCCACAGTCGAGCATTGTGGTGAGAGTGTCCTGGACTGGGGCTGCATGAGGGAACTATGATGCCAACATGTACTGTGACATACTGAAGCAGAGCATGACCCCCTCCCTTCGGAGACTGGGCCATAGGTCAGAATTCCAATATGATAACGACCCCCAAACACACCTCCAAGTACAATGAGCTAGTATGCATCACATACTAGCACATTATGAAATACTTACCTTAGATCGGTGCTGTTGCATCGGTCCCCGTACACTGCTGTGACTGGCGACATGTCTCCCGGAGTTATTTCCGGGTTTGCCCGCTCTGGTGCTGTGATTGGCCAAAGCCACAATGTCTCCTCCCGTGCAGTGCAGACGGGAGCCGTCACTTGCAGTACAGCTGCTAAAGAAACGGCACGAGCGAGCTGTTTCTTTAGTGCGCATGCACCAATGACGTCGGCACAAGCTTATATGGTAAATCTCTCCTAAACCGTGCCTTATTATAGGTTTACCTGTAGGTACAAGTGGTGTAACTAGGTTTACAACCACTTTAGAGAGAGAGTTCTAAGTCTAAAAGATTTTCTATTTTTGTCATTCCAGTCTTAATATAAAGCTAGGTTGGTGAATGGACTTTTTTCACTTGCAGTAAAATATAGCCTGTTCACCCCCTATTTCATGCTTGTATTGGTTGGTGAAGGCACAGCAGTACCATAGTGATGAGTCCTCCTCTTCATGCCTCTGTTTATTTTGCTTTGTACTCCACTTGTCATGTGTACTTTACCAGCTCTTGTGCACTAAAGCACAATGGATTGTCTCCTAGTGACGCCCCTCCTTTTTGCAGCCCGATTGCATGATGTTTTTTTAAATGAAACTCATGTACAATACCTGACAGCGAGATTGTGCTTCCAGCGCAATCCCATCGCGCTGGTTCTCGGCGACAGGGTACTGTGCATGTCGCGCTGGCTTGCTGATCGGAAAAGGAAAACTTTTTTTTCCTTTCGCGATGAGCGGCAGTGCTGACAGCTGTCTGGTATGAATCATGAGGGGGAATGCCGCGCCAAATTTTGAATGAAAAATCCGGCGTGGGTTCCCCCCAGGGGCATACCAGGCCCTTAGGTCTAGTATGGATTGTAAGGGGAACCCCCCTACGCCGAAAAATCGGCGTGGGGGGTCCCCCCCCAAAATCCATACCAGACCCTTAGGCCGCATGCCTTCAACATGGGGGGGTAGGTGCTTTGGGGGACCCCATGTTGATGAGAACGAGGGCCTCTTCCCGACAACCCTGGCCGTTGGTTGTCGGGGTCTGCGGGCGGAGGGCTTATCAGAATCCGGGAGCCCCTTTTAATAAGGGGGCCCCCAGATCCCGGCCCCCCACCCTATGTGAATGAGTATGGGGTACATGGTACCCCTACCCATTCACCTAGGGGAAAAAAGTGTCAATAAAAAAAAACACACTACACAGGTTTTAAAAGTAATTTATTAGGCAGCTCCAGGGGGTCTTCTTCCGACTTCGGGGGTCTTCTTCGTCTTCTCCCGGTGTTCGGCTTCTTCTCCCGGGCCCCTCCGCTATCTTCTTCCAGCTATCTTGCTAACGGGTGCCCGGTCTGCTGCCGCTGTCTTGTCGCTTCTTCTCTTCTTCCGATGTTGACACGACGCTCTCTCCTGCTGGAATGCTGTGTGCGAGCTGCGCAGCCATTTATATAGGCGGTGACCCCGCCCCTTGTGATATCACAGTCCCAGCATGCGCAGGGACTCTGGCGTCATAAGGGGGCGTGACCCCCTTATTAAAGGGTGCTCCCGGATTCTGATAAGCCCTCCGCCCGCAGACCCCGACAACCAAAGGCCAGGGTTGTAGGGAATAGGCCCTTGTCCTCATCAATATGGGGACAAGGTGCTTTGGGGTGGGGGGGCTCGCAGGGCGCACCCCCCCCCCCGTTGAGGTCATGCGGCCTGGTACGGTTCAGGGGGGGTGGCCGCTCGCTCATCCCCACCCCCTATCCTGACCGGCTGGGCTGCGTGCTCGGATAAGGGTCTGGTATGGATTTTGGGGGGGACCCCCACCCCGATTTTTCGGCGTAGGGGGTTCCCCTTACAATCCGTACCAGACCTAAGGGCCTGGTATGCCCCTAGGGGGAAACCCACGCCGTTTTTTTCATTTAAAATTTGGTGCGGCGTTCCCCCTCATGATTCATACCAGACAGCTGTCAGCACTGCCTGTCGCTCATCGCGAAAGTAAAAAGAAAGTTGTCCTTTCCCGATGAGTGAGCCATCTCGCGCTGGCTCCCGCGATGGGGCTCGCAGGTGTCAAATCTCGCCGAGAAAAGCTGCGAGATTGACACAATATCGCGGTCACCTACTGTAAGTCCCTTTTTTTACTTGGTATTGGCTTCCTAATGCCAAGGAGGCTAATACCAAGTCAAAATCAGGTACTTACATGAGAATCTGGTTTTAATAGCACTCCAGCGCCATTTGATTGCTGCTTGTTTTTTTTTGTTTTTTGTTTTTTTTTTCACATGAGCTAGGAGAAGCTGATTTATAAGCAGTAATCTTCAGTCTAAAGACACTACAACAGCTCACAAACAGAAGGACAAAAGCCACAGCTGATCATATGATTACTTGTGAATTTTATGCAAGTTAGAATTCTTCTTTAAATAGTAAACAATTAAAAACCGTTTTAAGTGGGGCTCCCATTTTAGAATCATTTTTAGGAGGATACATAGGGGGTCATCAGTCTGAGGTGTATTGTGGCCACCTAACATATCAGGACTTCTGTCAAATTTGAACCATACTCTCTAATAATTGTATTATTGCATTATTTAACTTTTATTGTATTTTAATATTTTGACAGTCAGATATCTTCTATAGATGCACTAAACGTAAGGTTGTGAATGAATCTCATGATTCACAGGAAAGTGTTAACAATTCTTACCCTGAGAATGAACTTGGCCTAACCTTTTCAGCAATCAAGTGCTTCCTAATTTTCATCCTCTAGATATTGTCTCACTGTATTACTTGTTTGTAGTTTGATTTCAAGTGGGTTAATTACTGTTTTTTAAGAGCAAGGAGAATAAGGAGGGTTGAGTGAGTGTAAATAAAGCTATCCAAACGAGTCTAATCTAACCACAGGGAGACTTCCTTAATTCGTCAGGTCTCGTGGTTGGTGGTATAAAGGCACTGAGTTGGTATATACCACGGCAGGGGGAGGAAAGCAACAGGAATTTTGAATCTCTGCCATGCTGCATATTCCTTGGGCCAAGATGTCGCCACTCCCTATTGAGTAGGTCAGAAAGATGGTTTAGCTGTCTGTGAAGTCCTGCATGTAATTGCAGAAGATCTGTTCGGAAATACTTTAACTTGCTCCAAGACCAGCATTCATCTCCAAACAGGCAGAAGCGTTCCCGTGTACAGTATATTTTCACACAGACATTAAAGGAAGTGTGTTCTTTGCATATCAATTAATCTGCTATGCCAATATATGAATTTCAATACAAAGTTTATTTCCAACATAGCCGTTATTTAAGGTTTTTAAAATTCAGCAATTTAGTCTTAATGATTTGTAAATGGATTTATTTTATTTATTTATTTCAGGTACTTATATAGCGCCGTCAATTTACGCAGCGCTTTACATATACATTGTACATTCACATCAGTCCCTACCGTCAAGGAGCTTACAATCTAAGGTCCCTAACTCACATTCATACATACTAGGGACATGGCTGGGATTCGAACCAGCGACCCTTCTTACTGCTAGGCGAGAGTGCTACCCACTACACCACTGTGCCGCCCAATGGATGGCAAAACAAGACTGCAAATTGTGACCTGAAGCTCTAAATAAAAGTGTGAATCCAAGACAGCTGATTACAGTATATGCCAATTAAAGAGAGCCAGTTCTCACTCTTGTACAATAATCTGAATCTTTACTCTTGATTTAATATAACTGTATAGATATCCTTATAAAAATGTACTATATATTATGTTCCCTTATTTAGCTTTACTTGTTTTGTTTTTTTCCTGAGCCTGACATTTTTAATTTTTGTTAGAGGCCACCTGAAGTATGACAGTTGCTGTTGTGTCAACTGCCTGGACCCACTTGCTTTCTTTCATCTCCTGAAAATGCAAAATCCATTCAACAGAGCCATGTAGTTAAAGAATATGTAAACCCAACATTTCTTATTCTTGATATGTGCCTGCTGTACCATGTACTTGTATTAAAAAATATCCTGTCCTCTTTGTATTGCTTCATTTGTGTGAAATCCCTGGTGTTCCTGTCTATCCCTCTGCTTTCCTGTTAAAAAATTAGCACAGTGGGCATGAGAGCACAGCATGGTCAGTTTTCTAGCGGTGCTGAGAACTCGGCCTGCTCTGCTCCTGATCAGACTTGTCCTGAAATGCTCCCTCTGCTTAGTCATTCAATGGGAAGATCGGTGTTCTACTGTTTCTCTTCCCCTACTCTCTGAGCTGCTTATGCAGCTGAGAACAGAGGTTATGTGATCACTTATAAAAAAAAGGAACAAAAAAGGTATTTTATAATGTTTTTTTTATATGTATAACTCGCGTTTAATTTCTATTTTAAACTTAATGGGTTCTTTTACAAGGTGAGGTTTTACATATACTTCTTTGCAAAGTAGCTCAAGCTGTCAGATTGGATGGAGAGGGTCTGTGAACATCAATTTTCAAGTCTTGCCACAGATTCTCAATTGGTTTTAGGTCTGGACTTCTGACTGGGCATTTCTAACACATGAATATGTTTTGATATAAACAGTTCCATTGTAGCTCTGGCTGTATGTTTAGGGTCTTTGTCCTGCTAGAAGGTGAACCCTTAGCCCCAGTCTCAAACAGGTTTTCTTTTAAGATTGCCCTGTATTTGGCTCCATCCAGCTTCCCTGTCCCTGCTGAAGAAAAGCATCCCCACAACATGATGCTGCCCCCACCATGTTTCACGGTGGGTATGGTGTGTTCAGCATGATGTGCAGTGTTTTCTGCCACATAGTGTTTTGCTTTTAGGTCAAAAAAAGTTCAAATTTGATCTTACCAGAGCACCTTCTTCCACATGTTTGCTGTATCCCCCACATGGCTTCGCGCAAAGCGCAAACGGGACTTCTTATGGCTTTTTTTTTTTTTCAGCAATGGCTTTCTTCTTGCCACTTTTCCATAAAGGTTGACAGATTCTCCCACCTGAGCTGTGGATCTCTGCATCTCCTCCATCTTCCCATGGGCCTCTTGGCTGCTTCTTTGATTAATGCTCTCCTTGCCCGGCCTGTTAGTTTAGGTGGTTGGCCATATCTTGGTAGGTTTGCAGTTGTGCCATACTCTTTCCATTTTCGGATAATGGATTGAACAGTGCTCTGTGAGATGTTCAAAGCTTGGTATATTTTTTTTAATACCTAACCCTGCTTTAAACATCTCCACAATTTTATGCCTGATTTGGCTGGTGTGTTTCTTGGCCTTCATGGTTGCTGTTTGTTCACTAAGGTTCTCTAAAAAAAAATCTCCTGAGGGCTTCACAGAACAGCTGTATATATACTGAGATTAAATTACACACAGGTGGATTATATTTACTAATTAGGTAACTTCTGAAGGCAATTGGTTTCACTAGATTTTAGTTACGGGTATCCGAGTAAAGTGGGCTGAATACAAATGCATGCCACACTTTTCAGATATTTGTAAAACATGTTTAAAACCATTTATCATTTTCCTTCCACTTCACAATTATGTGCCACTTTATGTTGGTCTATCACATAAAATCCCAATAAAATACATTTACATTTTTGGTTGTAACGTGACATGTGGAAAATTTCAAGGGATATGAATACTTTTTCAAGGCACTGTATATTGTTAGCATTCTGTATTAATATCTTGCCCTATATTGAGTCCCAGATGTCTTAGGGACTCAAGCAAATACTTCAACAGTGCTGAAGTCTGAAAAGTAAACTCAGTTTACATTAGTCTGAGGACTATGTAATTAACTGCATCCAGATTCCAAACCACTCTTAGCATGGGTTCTGGGTGCGCCTGCTTCACAGCGCCTGTTCTGAGTAAGGTGTCCGCTTGCCGCATCCACAGATTAAAAAAATTCCAAGTCAGGTTAACCACTTGCTGACCGCCGAATGGCACAAGTGCGCAAAAGGGCTTACCCGTATATCCTTCTGTGTTTCCCGCCTATCGTACGTGCGTGCCTGCGGGTCCCGTGGACTCTATGTTCGCCGACGGCCCGCGATTGCAAGGAGGAGAGGCAGAACCGGGTGATGCCTATGTAAACAAGGCATTTCCCTGTTCTGCCTAGCAACATGAGGAAACTCATTTAACCCCTTGATTGCCCCTTAGTGTTTAACCCCTTCCCTGCCAGTGACATACAGTAATCAGTGGCTATTTTTAGTTCTGATCGCTGTATAAATGTCAACGGTCCCAAAATAGTGTCAAAAATGTCTGATATGTCCGCCGCAATGTCGCAGTCACGATAAAAATCACAGATCTCTGCCATTACTAGTAATAAAAAAAAAATCATAATCAAAATGCCATAAATCTTGTTAAAAAAAAATGCCATAAATCTATTATCTATCCCTTATTTTGTAGACGCTATAACTTTTGCGCAAACCAATCAATATACACTTATTGCGTTTTTTTTATTTTTATCTTTTTTTTTCCAAAAATATGTAGAAGAATGCATATCGGCCTAAACTGTAGAAGAAATTTTGGGGTTTTTTATATATTTTTGGGGAATTTATTTTTATTATAGCAAAAGGTAAAAAATATAGCTTTTTTTCAAAATTGCCGCTCTATTTTTGTTTATAGCGCAAAAAATAAAAACCGCAGATTGATCAAATACCACCAAAAGAAAGCTCTATTTGTGGGGGAAAAAGACTTCAATTTTGTTTGGGTACAGCATTACACAGCTGCCCAATTGTCAGCTAAAGCGACACAGTGCTGTATCGCAAAAAATGCTCTGGTCAGGCAGGGGGTAAATCCTTCCTGGCTGAAGTGGTTAACTTTTCTCTCTTTTTGTGACTTTTCAAAAATGAATGTCTTTAAGATATTGCAAAACACTTTGTATCCAGTTACAAATTAAACATTATTACTATAAAAAAGACCCTTCCGCTGATATTGAACAATTTTGCGCTTTCTTTTTTCTTAAAAGATCCCGTGCGGGCTTATGAATGATAAAACATACATTTTTGTGGGAAAATGTATAATATTTTTCGATGCATAATTTTGTAATTTAAAGGGTTTTTTTTTTCAGTTTTTTTTCAGTCTTTTTTTTATATTGCCAAAAACCATGTAAGCAATTTCAGTTACCCACCCATGATTTCATACTGACAGGGCACAATGCTAGACATTCTAAAACCATGGCTGGCTCGTATTGTATTTGATAGCCGTAGTTATTTATTATCATCGTCATCTATTTATTTTTTTTATTTTTTTCTTTCCTGCAAAGCTGAATCCCTGTGTTTTCTGGACTTTGTGAATACAACTATATTATGCAATGTTTTCTAACTGCTGATCTTTGTTTTCTTTTTCCTAATTTACCCAATTCATCTCTGCCACATGTGCTCACGTTTTCACTTCTTTAATTTGTTTTCCTTTTTTTCTTTTTTTTTTTTTTCTTTTTTTTTATGTTTTCTATCCTCTTTTTCTTATTACATATGAAAACCTACTTCTATGTAGGTCAGATTTAAAGTAAGACAAAAAAAAGGAAACTACGCCATCTGACACTTAACGTGTAGGAGGTCACTAACAGCTGCTTGGTGCCCGTGGGTGCACTTGAGCATGGCCTGGTGCAGAAACAAACCTAGGGAGAGGTTTGATAAATGCCTTGCCTGATGGCTTTTGGATAGGGGTAATTTAGCTCAGATGGGCTCCAGCAGCCCATGAATCAAAAGCTGTCAGCATAAGGCTAAAGATAGAGTGAGGAGCATTGTATGTGTGCCTCCTTGTGACCCTTGCTGGCCTAGAGGTCAAGTAGGCTAGATATTTCTGAAGAGTTGATTTAGTTCAATAGTCAGTGGTGCTTTCTGGCAGTTGGGGAGAATGCACAGGAGGTGTGCTAATTCAACTTGAAATTTTACAATTTATGTAGCTTAAAAACCTAATGACATTTTGCTCTTCCATTAACCCTCACAGTAGCTAAGGATTTCTTCTTGATCCTAAATGATCATTGATGTCTTTTTTTGTAGCAGCTGTTTTGAAACGACTACTTTTTGTCTATTAAAAAGCAAATGAGACAATTGACCGTTATATTCTGTTATTTTTTTTTAAATACACTAACTTCGCTTTTATTTTTTAAACATTTTTTTACATGGATAAGATTTTAATCCATTTTTCTGCAAGTACTTAAAACCTTACCATCGTTTGGTGACTACCTTACAGTGTTTAACCACTTCCCGCCCGCCCTATAGCGGATTGACGTCTGGGAAGTGGTTCCGTTATCCTGACTGGGCCGTCATATGACGTCCAGCAGGATAACATGCCGCCGCGCGCATCGCGGCGATCGGTGGAGCGGTGTGTCAGCCTGACACACCGCTCCACTGATCTTGGTAAAGAGCCTCCGGCGGAGGCTCTTTACCATGTGATCAGTCGTGTCCAATCACGGCTGATCACGCTGTCAATAGGAAGAGCCGTTGATCGGCTTTTGCTCACTCGCGTCTGACAGAGCCGATCGGCGGTTCTCCTAAAGGGGGGGTCTGCGCTGATTGTTTATCAGTGCAGCCCCCCCCTCAGATCACCACACTGGACCACCAGGGATCGCCACTAGGACCACCAGGGAAGGGGCAACATGTGGATGGCCAGGTATGTACCCCATGGCCCTCCACATGTGTCCAATGTGCCCAATCAGTGCCCACAAATGGGCACTGATTGGCACCATTATGTTTTAGTTATGCCCAGCAATGCCACCAATAAATTTTATCAGTGCCCACCTCTCAGTGCCCATCAGTGGAACCCATCAGTGCCACCCATAAGTACGCATCAGTGCCACCCATAAGTACCCATCAGTGCCACCCTGATGTACCCATCAGTGCCACCCATATGTACCCATCAGTGCCACCCATATGTACCAATCAATGCCGCCTATGAGTGCCCATCGGTGCCACATACCAGTGCCCATCATCAGTGCCACCTCATCGGTGCCCATCAGTGCCGCCGTATCGGTGCCCGTCAGTGCAGCCATATCAGTGCCCTTCATTGAAGAAGAAAGCTTACTTATTTACAAAAAAATTTAACAGAAACAAAGAAAAACTTGTTTTTTAAAAAAAAAATCTCGGTCTTTTTTTATTTGATGCGCAAAAAAGAAAAACCGCAGAGGTGATCAAATACCACCAAAAGAAAGCTCTATTTGTGGGAACAAAATGATAAAAAATTGTTTGGGTACAGTGTTGCATGACCGTGCAATTATCATTCAAATTACAACAGCGCTGAAAGCTGAAAATTGGTCTGGGCGGGAAGGTGTCTAAGTGCCTGGTATTGAAGTGGTTAAGGTGGTTAAGAACTAAATGTGTTACTGATCCAGGATGAAACCAGAATCAGTTTTTCAGGTTGCCTAGCCAGCAATTCCAGAAGAGAAGGTCAGCGGTGGCAACCTACATCTATTTCTTTCATGGCATATTTCATTTAAGTGTAGTGACCAAACCTAGGCTAATGAATAATGACCATTTCCTAGTTTGCAAGGCTAATCCCTTTTCAAGTCAGAAATTTCTTTCGGCCCATTATATTTTTTATACATTTTTTACAAGTTTAAGGGGAAGGATCTGCTTGAACTTGGACTCCAACTATAAGCTAAGTGTCTGTCGTTAGCCACTTAGTACATGAGTGCACGAGTACATATTTCATGGACTCTTTCTTCAGCTTTTAACTCAAGAAAATCCATGAACGAGTACCTGGGTTACTACCTGAACCTTCAGCTTGCCCACCACATGCAACTGCAGTTGGCTAAATAGTATTTGACTCCACACTGAATCACTTTAAGGAATTGATAAAGGCAATGTATGCAGATATATTAAGTCTTTTGAAACCTGAATTTAATCACATTTATTATTGTATTGGAATATATGTATACAGTATATAATGCATGTAGTATATGTATAGGAAAATTCATATCCTCCCCCCTTTTTTTTAACCCATACAGACTGAAGATGATGAAAAGCTGAAGAAAAGGAAGGAACGTTTTGGTATAGTAACAAACTCTGCATCCATTTCTGAGGATTCTGAGGTATGTATGCTTAACATGCGCTTTTTTTTTTTTTTTTCGCCTCCTTTCCCTCTATTGCAACCTGATCAGATGCATAAAAGAAATCATTGTAAAAATTGTCACTAATTATGGGCACTATCCTTTATGGACACAACATTTTACAATTATTTATGACCAGTTCCCATTTACGTGCAGAAATTGCAGCTTATAACTCCTTTTTGCTGCATTTAACCCGCCACAGGAGTAAAAGAAATGTTGGTTTTCTTATATGCAGTTACTGGCTAGAAAGTCAGCTAAGTTTTTAAAAACATTGCTTTCTGTTATGATTCCTTGGTTTTCAAAATTGTATTTTACATGCATGTTGTGATCATTTTTAATTAAACCTTTACTTTAACCCTTTCGCTTCCAAAACAGTATTTGCAAATTTTTTGCACACATGCTTAAAAAATCATTTTAGGCGTAAAGATTACATAAAACCCCCTAACCCTTATATATTTTCTGAAAAGAGACATCCTAGAGAAAAAAAATGTGGTAATTCAAATTTTTAATGTCACACGATATTACAGGAAACGTCTAGCTAAATTTAGAGTAAAATTTCAGTAAAAAATACACTAAAGTTCATTTTAGTGCACACAAACGCAATATAGTACCCAATTTTTTGGTAAAATATGAAAGATGAGGTTGCTAAGAGAAAATGGTAACAAACTTCAATACCCTATATTTTTCATAAGTGACACTTTAAAAGCCCCCTATAGGTCATCAGTTTAGCATTACGGAGGAGGTTTGGTGCTACAAATATTGCTCTATGGCGTGCGCGGTAATATGTAACTTGTATCACAATTGCCGTTTTATTGTGTATATATCTGAGGGAAGGCCCTCAAACATTTTTTTTGGGGGGGGGGGGGGGTGTTATGTGCTTCAGTGTAACATATTTTTTATTTCAATCCAAAATGTTGCAATACTGAATGTAATGCTATGCAGATCGCATTCTTACCTGGAAATGCTAGCCAGGGACACTGATGGGCAGACCCAGAATTGACCATTATTATGCCACTTTCCGGGTCAGCAACAAGGAGGGGAGAAGAGCAGACGTGTGTGGAAGCAATCGGGCGGCAGTGCAATGTCCGAATGCTTCCATCTGACAGGCGCAGGAGTCTGCTTATCAGATTTTCACCCCCTCAAGACGTGACAGCGAAAGGGTTAAAGCAAGATTAGTAATTTATAGCAAAACAATGTAGATGTTTACATATATGTGAGGAGTGCCAGAATTGGGCTGAAGTGGTTAAAGAAACAAAACCTAGGGAAATATGTACCTATTGCATAGACTGGATTTTTTTCTTTTATTTTGTCCTAGACATACACTTTAAGCTATTGTGTTCAAAATATTGAGGACTTTACATTTCTACCGATATGTGAGCTTTAAATTTCTCCCATGTACTAGATCTCATGTAACAAGTGATGGCTTTTGCACAGAGTGATAGCTTTTGCACAGTGCTAAATCACGATGTGTAGCAGGTGCCAGTTTGAGTGCATCACCTAATTCAAGCATTCAAAGAAGCTAAACTGAATTCAGCAGGTGTTATTTTCACTTCACTAAATCCTTGTTTTATAAATCTGATTACATGTTTTTATAGTTTAGTAAGTTCCTAGTGTTGAATTTCTAAAGCCAATTTGTAAACTTGTATGTCGCACAAATATATTTTGAGGCACTACATGGTTTCCTTAATACTTTGTTGCCTTGCACGGGCAGTAAAAACACAGCTGGAAGTAGATGATGTGTTTGTAATGTAACTCATGCAGTGGCTTGTAAAACTGGAATGTGAGGTCAAATATGCAATCTTGCTGGATTTTGGTTACCTTGCTAAAAAATGAGGGCTTCTGTCAGAAGTGTGAACTCTATGCCACAGAGACCAGGAGCCCTCCTAACAGCCTCAGATGGGGGAAGGCTGGCCAATTAGTCCTTATCGTGGGTCAAAGGGCACCTAAGTGGGAGCTGCTAAGAGTGGGGGTAGTGAGAACAGGAAGCAGTGTCCATAAAGCGCTGTATGCCAGCTGTGTAATACTTTATTGAGCTTCTTTACTGCGGCTTTCACATGGTCTATAATAGTTTATGAAGTGGTGGCATTTTTTTATTCTGTACACTTAAATATCTCCAGAGCGGACTTTCACTACATAGTTATCTAATATACAGTACACTTTGTTTTTATTTTGTTATAAAATTGGAGTGCAGGCAAACTTTTTGACTTTTTACAGTATAAACTAGAGCCTTTTTGCATCAGTTCCTGCTTGAGTGGCGTTTACATTCCCTACCAAACTTTTAAAAGGGCTCACAGTTAAGGTGGCCATAGACATGGCTCTCACCTAGAAAATAGTGTCCTGTAAACTAACCCACATCTGACTTGCTGTAATCTATTTTTATTTTTTTTATTCAGATAGGATACATATAGTAAGGTACTCCTTACCTTATGCATGTAGAAGAGGGGAGTGTATGGTTTCTGATATGTCAATCTCTGCACACGGCGACTGTTCTTCCACTCTGAAGCATTTATCATTATTAGGTTTTATTCCGATTTTATTTTTTAGGCTGTTTTCACACTGCTCTGTTGCTAGAATGAGGTAAATGCCGCCCTATTAGCACAAAAAAAAAATTACATGATGTTTCATAGGATGACTGGCTCTGCAATTTATTTATTCTTTTAGTGTGCATTGCAACTGCAGTTGCATTAATGTAAATTGATGCTGTAGTCATGCAGGACTGTGCCTCAGTTTGCAGCAGAAGCAATGCATAGGCGCACCATGTCCAAGGACTAAGGCTGCTTTCACATTGCTCTGTTGCAAAAACATTGTAAAAATGCATATGTGTTTTTGCAGTGTATCTGGTGCACTTTACACCTGTGACAAAAAAGGAGATGCGACTCGAACGCAATCAAGTTTCGTAACAAGTGTTGCTCATACCATTGCTCCCATATATTGGACAGTGCATGGCTTGACTTTTACAGACACCTCTTGTGCCATTAAAGCTGAAGTGTCCTGCTAGATGAGCTTGATGTCCATCTGGACCTGCTTCTTTGACACCCATTAGTGACTGTCAGTAGATGAGCAGAAACAGTCTCAATTTCCTTCTATTATATGCACAGGTTTCTTTGCAAAGTGTAATAATGCTCTGTAAGTTTGACACCTGGTTATAAGCGCTTTTGTTGCACATTTTACATATGTCTGAAGCTTTCTTTTACTTCAGTAACATATATAGACTCTCTAATAAACATTGTTTAGAAGCCGCAAGACACTTCATCGTCCAAAAAAATCCAGCCCTGTACTCTTAATCACAATACAGCTTGGTGAGCTATTTTAAGGGCTTAATTTATTTTAAAAAAAATTGCAGAGCTTTTCCCTTTCATCCTATGAAACTGCATGCATATTCATTTTATACAGTTTGGAGGAAAACTGAATGTTAAGCTATTTTCTCATCAGATAGTATTCTTCATACGAAATAGAATCGGGGACTTAAATTTCGGCTTTGGAACAAAGTTTTTACAATCGCTAATCTTTATATTCCAAACCATGATCAAATAACGGCAATAACTCTGTACCTTCACCTTCTGACAGAATTTGCAGAAGGCATCATCCTTGTAGGAGTGGATTTTAATTTGGTGCTAGAACCTCGGCTAGATACCACTTCTCAGCGATCAAATATTTCTTACAGCTGTCCGAGGGTCCTTGGAAAACAGTTGTTTGAGCACACAATGCTCGATTTTTGGCGTATCTTAAATCCTAGAAATCACAATTATACATATTACTCATTGGCCCACCAATCTTATAGCAGGTTAGACTACCTTTTTGAGGGACCTCATATCCCGGAATGGAATCCCTCTCTGGATATCAGGTCCTTAATTTGGTCGGATCGCTCACCAATTTTTTTTTTTTTTTTTGACAATATGCCCTCCACAGACTCCGCGCACTGACTGGTCCTGGCTTCTAAATGAAACTCTTATGTCAGATTCACTTTGTCATGAGGCAATTGTGGTAGCGATACAAAACTATTGCCGAGCATGATGAGACTTCCCTGAGGATTGTTTATCCAATAGGGAGCCGCCTCAAAAAAGAAAGATCTGCAACTATACAAGATACTCTGTCCAAGCTTCGTTATCTAGAGACTTCACATAAAAACTCCCCGTCTCCAGAGCTATTGGCTGATGTATCCTTAACAAGGTCATCACTTTTGCAGTTATTAGAGGTCTAACATAGCAGTGGTCAACATAGATATGTTCCAGGAAGATACCAGTATGGAAATAAGCCTGGGGGAGACCACTTGCTTCGTCTCTACACCCTCGTTCATCCCAAACCTTCATACTGAGTATTACTTTGCCATCAGGGGAAATCACTTCAGACCCCAACACACTCCAACAGGCCTTCTGTGACTATTTTTCGCAGCTTTGTGCAACCTTGCTCTACCATCATCTCCTGTAGACTTAGACTCTTCTAGTCACCACATACCGGAATATGTACAGGAAACTGCCATTCCAAAAATGGATGAGGATAGTGGAAATTCTTAGATTCTCCTTTTCTACTCAAGGAATTATCAGAAGCGATTACCAATTCACCGTCAGGTAAAAGTCCCAGCCCTGATGGATTCACATCTAAATTCTATAAGACTAAGGAATATATAACACCGTTTATGCTCCGGGTTTTTAATCGCATATCTGCCACCAATGGGTTCCCTTCTCAGACACTTGAGGCTCATATCTCACTACTCCCTAAACTGGATAAGGATCTAAGGCTTTCTTCCAGTTATCGCCTTATATCTTTAATTGGGGTAGATGTTACAATCTATGCCAAATTGATTGTTTCGTGTCTCTGATTCTGAGTCTGGTACATACAGATCAAGTTGGGTTTGTTCAGGGGAGAGAAGCCCGTGATAACATGCTTAAATCCTTATTGCTTATTGATTATGCCCAATTAGCAAAACATCCAGCTTGCCTTCTCTCTGTTGATGCAGAGAAGGCATTTGATCGTGTTAGCTGGCACTTTTTGGAACAAACTTTGGGGCACATAGGACTGGGGCCAGTTTTGTTACAAAAAATGATGACACTCTATGTTAACCAAGTGCCAAAATATGGATCAACCAATCATTGTCTCTGAGTTTTTCAATCCAAAATGGTACTCTTCAGGGTTGTCCACTGTCTCCCCTACTGTTTGTTTTAGTAATGGAACATTTGGCAACAGCACTTAGACAAAATTCTTCTATCACTGGTATACCAATAGACAGACTGGAGGTGAAGTTGGCAGTATTTGCCGATGATCTTTTACTGTTACCAACCCACATGTGTCCATGTCTTCTATTTTGTATGAATTCAAGTGTTTTGGGGCCTTTGGTAATTTTAAAGTAAATCTATCTAAATCAGAGATTCTTAGTGTATCTCTTTTACCACATCAAGTTCAGGCTCTTGGGGAAAAATTTCCAATTTAAAATTTGCACTTCAGCGCTTAAATATCTAGGTGTTAAAATCCCTTCAGACCTTACCAATCTGTATATGGAAAATTATCATCCTCTTCAGCGTACGATCAAGCCCAATATTCATGGTTTGGGAGGATTAACATCTTAAAAATGGATATAGTTCCGTGTTTTCTTTATCTCTTTCAAGCCATACCTATTGTGGTCCCCCGCTCTTTTTTTTGTTACTTTACAATTTGCTTTCACAAGGTTTGTTTGGAGATGCAATAAGCCTAGACTACAAAGGAGATTTCTATCTCTTCCTAAAGTAAAAGGAGGTGCAGGGACACTGGACCTATATTACTACCACGCTGCAGCAGTCCTAACTAGGTTAGTGAACTGGTTTCACCATTTCCATCCTAAACAATGGGTTCATAAAGAGCAGTTGATTGCCCCCCTATGATCGCTTCCCTGGTTGGATATTTCTGCCCGTGGTCCACTTTTCTTCATCCTTCCTTACAGTGCACTTACTGCATGTGTGGGATAATTTGCAAGTTCAATTGGGACTCTCCCCCAAAGTGGGACTGATGTCTCCCTCGTTTGGTAATCCGCGGTTTCCCCCGGAGGTGGCGCAGACACGTTACATGGAGCAAGGAATCATCCCGCCGAATCTCTCAAATCCTTTGTCCGGGAACTCTCCCACTGCTGTCAACTGATTCCTACACAACAGCAATCAGTTACACATTAGCTGGAACATCGGGAACTATTGTCCTTTCTATACTCCTTCTCTTTAAGAGATGTATTTAATAGGGAACCGGATACCTTAGAATCCTTTCTTTTACAGGATACTATTCCAGACCATATTCTCTCTGCAGTTTATAGGGTTCTTATTGTAAAACTTCACCCTCATCTTCCGGAATTCACGAATAAATGGACTCTAGACTTAAATGTCCAAATTAAATCAGAGGAGTGCGAGGAATCATTTACCCTTACCCATTGTATGTCACCAGCAACTAAGGCACATGAAACAAATTTCAAGCTTCTCTCCCGTTTGTACAGATGCCTGACACTGCTTCATCATTTGTGGCATGTTGGGGACATTGTCATTAGACATTGGTTGACAGCAGCATGAGCAGTCATACCGTGCCATTGGCGAACGACACATGCTTCTCCTCTGAGTGGGTTATAGAGATGGACCATATTGAGAGGATGGAGACACTCCTGTCACGTGAATCGGACACTTATGAACAATTTTATCAAATCTGGCTCCCTTGGAAGTTGCCCAGGGAATCCCCCCAAATACGAAATATATCTACGGGTGGGCTGTAAGACCTGAACCTGGTTTAGAGCTGGGATGAGCAAGTTGAGTGCCCTCCCCTGGTCGCTTTATTTTTTGGGTAATTGTATTTGGGTAATGGTTCTTGTGGGATGTTTATATGCTTCATGTTCCATATTCTATACACTTTTATAATACAACAGTCTTTCTTTGATTGTCTTTGGTATGTGGGCACTACCTTTTGTTGTTCAATTTTGTATGGAAATTATTTTTAATAAAATCAATGCAAGAGCAAAAAAGAAGAAATAGATTGGGGGAAATACTGTATTTTGGCCACTAGATGGAGGCGGCAGTCATAGAAAATACTTTTCTTTCTGTTATTGTCAGCACCATCTAGTGCCCGTAATAAGGGATTTTTTTTTTTTATTCATTCTATTCTGTATGAAGAAAGCAACTCTAAAATGAATCTATTAATGTTGGTTTTTGCTGCCCCATTTGCACAGAACAAATTTTACATGCAGTTACATAGGAGAAATAGCTATGCAATTTTCTTTTTTTTATGACCATCTCCTGACATGTGCAGCTTTCCTGCATTAAAGTAAACTGATGTTGTAGATATGCAAGACTGTGCCTCAGTTTGCAGCAGAAGCAAATGCAGAGTGACCGTGCAGAGAAGCACCATGTCCAAGAACCAATCCAAGGACTAAGGATGCGCTCACGCTGCTCGCTTGCAAAAATGTGGTAAAAATGCATGTACATATTTGTCGCATTTCTGGTGAATCAAAAATGCAGGACTTTTAACCGATTCCCATCCAGACTATAACAAGATGACATTGACAGGAACCTCGTCGATCCGGGCAGATGTCATATGACAACCTCCTCGATCTTGTCCTACAGAGGCACAATCTGTCACTGGTTGCGTCCACCAGACACAGCTGATGACTGATCACTGTACCGGCTCGCTGCCGGTACCATGTGACTGCTGTAACACATCACAGCAGGTCACATGACAGTTGTAAACAATGGATGGCTTCATTTCAAGCCATCCATTGTATACAATTGTGTTGGTAGCTGTGATTGGTCAGTATGATCACATGGTACAGACTGGGCCAATCACAGCCCATCTGTATCATGTGATTAGCTCTGGATAATCACAACAAAACAAACTGAATCAATTAAATTCAGTAAAATGAAATTCATGGCTATATGCAAACCTAATGTGTAAAAAAAAAAACTGATCACTTCCCAAGAGTAGTACAATGGTAACATTATTATATTGCTCTGGTCAAAATGTGTTAGAAAAAAAATTGTAAAAAAAAAAAAATCAATCCTGATCATCACCACCACATCTGTGTTATGATGACCCTGTACTGCACTGGTGACGGTATGTAAAAAAAAAAAAAACTGCCAAAAAATAACATCTTCAAAAAACTCGCCATGCCTCTTACTAAATACCTTGGACTGTCTAATGTCCCGGTAGAACACCTTTGGGATGAATTAGAGCAGAAACTGAGAGCCAGGCCTTCTCGTCCAACATTAGTGCCTAACCTCACAAATGCACTTCTGGAAGAATGGTAAAACATTCCCATAGACGCACTCCTAAACCTTGTGGACAGCCTTCCCAGAAGAGTTGAAGCTGTTATAGCTGCAAAGGATGAACCAACTCAATATTGAACCCTACGAACTAAGACTGGAATGCTATTAAAGTTCATGTGAGTGTAAAGGCAGGTGTCTCAATACTTTTAGTAATATAGTGTACATGGATTTGGGTTATTTTCACCAAAGAAATGTAGCAGAATACATTTTGCCCAAGATTCATGAAAGAAAGATTTGCAATTTTTTTTAACAGAAACAATGAAAAATGTGGGGGTTTTTTTGTGGTTTTTGTTTTTGCAAAATTTTAGTAAAAAAAACAAAACAGTGGTGATTAAATACCACCAAAAGAAAGTTCTTTTTGTGTGAACAGAATTATAAAAATTTCATATGGGTACAGTGTTGCATGACCGCACAATAGTCATACAAAGTGTGAGAGCGCTGAGAGATGAAAATTGTGCCTGGTATTGAAGTGGTTAAAATTGCAACTGACCCACAATTGACTGGTGTGGAGACTTCCATAGGATTTATTGGTCATGCATTTTTCTTTCGCTTTTGGTAAGACAAAACCGAAAGAAAAACTGATCAGTGTGGAAGGGACCTAAGTAGGAGTCTGTCTCCATTTTGTTCCATTATATGAACTGAACCTGTTGGAAACCTGCACAACACAGTACATTCAAACATAGTGATCATGCCCTGTTTTACTTAAATTACACCATTTATACTACATTTATACTCTGTCAGTGTTATATTATTCACATGCAGCCCGGAACATGCATCAAGATGAGGACAAGATCTGTTACTAGGAATAATGGGAGTACTAGTCTGCAGCACATGTGGTGGCAGGCTTCTGTGCTTCTCTATGGTGGTTCTCTTCACCACATCATATGTACCAGACTATATGTGTACAATTTAGCTCCAGAATGTGTCCATTCTGGCCATGCCATTCAGAGAGAAAACTGACATTTGCCAGTTATACCTATAGATTCCCAATTAGGGTTATTGCTCAGGCTGGCTTGGGAAAGTGAAGTGTTTAATAAGTTAGTTAAAGTGCACTCCTCTTTAACCACTAGGCATTATTATTATTATTATTATTATTCAGGATTTATATAGCGCCAACAGTTTACGCAGCGCTTTACAATATAAAAGGGAGACAATACAGTTATAATACAATACAATACAATAGGTTTAAGAGGGCCCTGCTCAGAAGAGCTTACAATCTAATAGGGTGGGGCAGGTGGTACAAAAGGTTGTAACTGTGGGGAATGAGCTGGTGGAAGTGGTAGGAGATTAGTTGCAGACGTGATAGGCATCCGTGCTATAGCCGAAAGACGGCTACAGCGTGATGCTCAATTGCCGGGAGTGCGTCCCTGGACGTCCTCCTGTTTACTTCCTCCTTGCGCGCTGCCGTGTGCGTGCATTGGGGAAAATCTGTGTTGGCCGTGTCCCTTGAACACAGCCAATCACAGATCTTGCTAAATAGCCAATCACAGCGCCCATTTAGCACTCGATCGGAGTGTCCAATGACAGATGATCTCATATGTAAACTTATTAGATCATCTCTCATTGCCGGCTCTCCTTCCTCCCACAGAGACCGCGTGTGAGGAGGGAGAGCTTCTGTGCTGCGGAGTGAGTGAAAAAATCTTAAATTACAGTGACACACTAACACAACACAGTGCCCACAGTACCTATCAGTGCCACCCGTCGTCAGTGTCACGTGCCATCTGTCATCAGTGCCACGTATTAGTGCCATCTGTCATCAGTGCCATCGGTCATCAGTGTCACGTGCCATCAGTGCCACATATCAGTGTCATTGTCCTGGTGCTCCAGGGCCTTCAAAAGTGTAATAGGTAGTCAACAAGTTAGATGTGTAATTTATGCTCCTAGAACACCTGATGGTGCTCCCTGCATGTTGGGTCTCTCTGTGGCCAGGCTGTGAAAAAGTCCCACACATGTGGTATCACCATACTCAGGAGGAGTAGCAGAATGTATTTTGGGGCATGATTTCTGGTATACACATGCCATGTGTGAGAAATAACCTATTACAATGACAATTTTGTGGGGGAAAAAATCATTTTGCAAAGCATTGTGGGAAAAAATGACAACATCATGACAATATGCATCTTACTAAATACCTTAGAATGTCTACTTTCAAAAAAGGGGTCATTTGGGGGGTATTTGTACTTTCATGGCTTGTTGGGGTCACAAGAAATGAGATAGGTCACCAGTAAATCAGGTGTGATCATTTTTTTATGATTTGCACCACAGCTTGTAGACTCTCTAACGTTCACAAAGACCAAATGATATCCACTAATTTGGGTTATTTTTACTAAAGATATGTAGCAGTATAAATTGTGGCCAAAATTTATGAAGAAAAATTAATAATTTGCAAAATTGTATCACAGAAACTAAGAAAAATGCGTTTGTTTTTTTTTCAAAATTTTCGATCTTTTTTTCATTTATAGCGCAAAAAAATAAAAAAAACAGGTGTGATCAAATACTACCAAAAGAAAGCTCTGTTTGTATGAAAAAAGGAAAAAAATAATTTGGGTACAGTATTACATGACTGAGTAATTGTCATTCAAATTGTGAGAGCACCGAAAGCGGAAAATTGGTCTGATCAGGAGGGGGGTTTTAAGTGCCCAGTAGGCAAGTGGTTAAAAACATTTATTTTTGTTTAAACAGTTTTAAGTTTTTTTGTTTTTGTTTTTTTTTAACATAGCACATACAATGTAACAGTCTTTTACAGATTGAGACTTTTTTGTTAATATTCTGTATGCTTTCTCCCCCAGGCAAAGAAGAGGAAAAGATCAGAGCGATTTGGTCTGGTTTAGTCATTGTCACCTGCCTAATCCTCCAGTTTGTTTTTGTTTTGTGCACTCTACTTAGTATTGTAAAATGTATTTCTTATTCTTGATTTGTAAGGTTTTTTTTTAAACTTTTAAAAACAAAGAAATTAAATTGAATAAACTAAAATGTGTATTCCTATTATGGTGTGCATCGATGCGTTTGGATTGTGCATTGGTTACTGAATTTCTAATTTCTGGCATTATGGTTACTGAATATAGAATTTTATAACTGTTGCGGCTCAAATTAACCAAGTTCATACTTTTATCGTTGGGTACGAAGAGGGGCTGGTACTTGCTGTTCCTTCTATCATTATATAATGGAATGCAGAAGGGAGGATGTTAACAATGCTTTCCTATTCCAGTGTTGGAAGTTAGCTGGCACTAATTACAAATGGACTTTTTATACATCTGGCAATTCATTACTTTACAACACTGACCTCATTCAGGCTTTATCCCACATTCAACCCCACACACCCTTAGGCTCACTGCCGAATGCTTTATTGCCTCAACTCCCATTTGTCACAATTACAGGTTTCTTTTATTTGAATGTCCCTAAACCTTTTTTTTTTTTTTTTGATGTGGCCAAGAAAACTGAAAAAAAACACTAAGTATCATTTAGTATTAGTAGTGGTACTAGTTAGTACTATTTTTTGTCTTTAACAAGATTTATAGGGCATGTAAAATTTTTGATTTCTGTTGCTGCTCGGACTTTCATACCTTCTGATTTTATTTTATTTCCTTTTTTTTAAAAAAAAAACTGCAAAATTTTTTGCTTGATGTCAATCTCCCTTAATTTGTGATAGCCAGGATCTAGCGCTAAGCTCCGGGTCTTCTGAAAAATATTGCAATTATGTGACAATTTATTTAACAGACTGTTGATTTATATTTTGGGGTAAATAGAAGGAGTTTACAAATTTAAGATTTGTGTTGGGGAAACATTTCTGGAAAATCATTTTTTTCTAATATTTTACTATTTCTTCTTAGAAAAAAGGAAAAAAAAAATAAATGTTTCCAGATTAAGCCCCTGTGCCAGGAACAAAAACTATGTATTAACTAAAGGACTGGAAGGATTTGTCCCCTTAATGACCAGACCCTTTTTTTTTGCGATACAGCACTGCGTCTCTTTAACTGAAAATTGTGCGGTCGTGTGACGACGTACCCAAACAAAATTTATGTCCTTTTTTTTCCCCCCCCACAAATAGAGGTTTATTTTGGTGGTATTTGATCACCTCTGCCGTTTTTATTTTTTGCGCTATTAACAAAAAAAAAATGACAATTTAAAAAAAAAAACGATTTTTACTTTTTGCTCTAATATCCCCCCCAAAAAAATTCTTCAACAGTTTAGGCCTATATGTATTTTTCTACATATTTTTGGTAAAGAAAAAACTCAATAGATGTATATTTATAGTGTCTATAAAATAGGGGATAGATTTATGGCATTTTTAGTGTATGTATGTATATATGTGTGTGTGTGTGTGTATATATATATATATATATATATATATTTTTTTTTTTATACTAGTAATGGCGGCTATCTAAGATCTTTAGCGGGACTGCGACATTGCGGGGGACAGATCGCACACTATTGACACTTTTTTCGGACCGTTGACATTTATACAGCGATCTAAGCTAAAAATAGCCACTGATTACTGTATAAATGTCACTGGCAGGGAAGGGGTTAACACTAGGGGGCGATCAAGGGGTTAAGTGTTCCCTAGGGAGGTGTTTCTAACTGTGGGGGCGGTGTACTGTCTAGAGGAGGAGAGAGAACGCTGTTCCTGCTCACTAGGAACAGCAGATCTCTCTACTCCCCTGTCAGAATGGGGATCTGTCTGTTTACATTGACAGATCCCCACTCTGGCTCTCTGAGGAGAAATTGCAGGTGGGTGCACATCGGCTCCAGCATCCCCTATAGCTTCTTAAAGCGGCCGACGTACAATTACTGTGATTTGTGCAGCCGCGCCCACCTGCCGTATAACTTCGGCGGCTGGTCGGCAACTAGTTAAGGTAGACTATAAGGTGCTAAAAGGTATAAAGTGTGGGTCCAAGACCTCTCCTAAACAAATGCTTTGGGATTTCAGAGGATTTAGGAAGGAACTGGTCTAGGGCTTAAAATGGTTAAAGAGGTATGTAACTGCATTAACTTCTAAAGCTTTCAATAGATTAATGAGCTGAATATATCAAAATGGTACTGGGTTACAATATTTAAAGTTTTTGTTGCTGGTGTTTGTCTTTTCTTTACATTCTTGCATGTTAAAAGGCTCAATTCACAAAAGAAGCCTTGTAAACATCCCTTGTAATAGGAATATCGCATGATCGGGCCTCTTTACAGTGAGATATGGGGTCAATAAGACCCCACATCTCACCTCTAGGTTGGGAAGCCTGAAATAAAAATATCTCGGCTTCCTAGCCGAGGCGGCGCCATTTGTTTGATTGCAAAGGCCGGGCGTGACATCATAACATCACGCCCGGCCTCCGAGCGATCATAGAGTCTCCGGTGACCAGCTGGTCTGCCGGAAATCTCTATGGTCACCATCCGGGGCCGGCGAATCCTGTCTGCGACTCACCGATGGAAGCGGTGAGTCAGTAGAAGCACGGGAGATGGGGCGTCCCCTCTCGCCAGCGGAACAGCCACTATGATCATTCTTATGGTGCAAGGAATTGCCGGCTGAAAAAGCCAATATCTAAATGATGCCTGTAGCTGCAGGCATCATTCAGATATACCCGCACAAAGTCAAGGACGTCATATGATGTACCTTGGGCGAAAAGAGGTTAACTGTTACAAAGAATATGACGGAATATGGAAAAAGGTAATCAAGGAAGCAAAAATTCAAAACGAAACATCAGATTGCAAAAGATAGGACAAACCCCCAAAGATTCCTAAAATATTAATAGTAAAAGGGTCAGGTCTGAGCATGTAGGCCCTTTTACAAAATGATCTGGAGTGGGTGACTGGGGACAAAGAAGGCACATTTATTAAATTCCTTTGTTAGCTCTGTGTATAAAAAAGGAGAATTGGGGAGCTCATGTCCATAATGGGAAAGGTATTGACACAGTCTCAAAAGATCCAGAATGGCTCAAAATTGATACAGTCCAGAAATATTTAGACAGCATCAAGGTGAATACCTGGACCAGATGGCATACACCCAAGGATCTTAAAAGAATTCCGCTCTGTCATTTCAAAGCCATTGTTTCTAATTTTTACGGACTCATTAATGACTGGATTGGCGTAAGGCCAATGTGGTGCCTATATTTAAAAAGGGGTCAAAGTCTTTACCAAGTTGGGTGGGGTTTTTTTTGTTTTTTTATCTTCTATGTACAGGTACAGTCAGTAGTTTAGAGGCAGTTGAGGTTACAGGCATTTTTGAAAGCAGAAAAATCGCATTCAGGACTGTAGTTTACTGGCATTTTAAAGGCCAAATGCTTGTAACTGCAGTAAACTGCGTTTGAAAGTGTTTTTAAGGGGGGAATACATTTCTCATACTTTTTGAACATAGAAAAATGTTGAAAAAAAAAACACAAATTTCACCACATGCTTTTGACTGCATCAATGGATGAGTCCAGTAGCAACAAGCTCTGGTCATCTCACGCAATTTTCTACATCTTCAGGGCCTCATCGACATCTTTTCGTCACACATGCTCATGATGGGATCTTTTAGTGTGAAAACAAAAAAAATAAGACGGCTATCTACAAGCACACTGCTCTCTGCTGCTGCCTCTTCTCTCACAGAATGGCTGAAATAGTTAACCATTTCCCTCCCGGCCTATAGCAGATTGACAGCCGGGAAGTGGTTTTGTTATCCTGACTCGACGACATATGACGTCTTTCAGGATAACATTCTGCTGCAGGTAATTGCTGGTGCAGAGTGTCAGTTTGACACGCCACATCTCCGATTGTGCTAAGGAGCCTCTGACGGAGGCTCCTTACCACGTGATCAGGAAGAACCAACTTGGAAGAACGCCCCCTCCTATATTTAATAATTACGAACGATCCAAGTCTGATCTCAGATGTGGAAATACGGGAAAACTTGGGCTCTAGCGATCATAGGATGATCACATTTAACGTAAAACATTGAAAAAGGAGGCACGAGGCCAGACAATTGTTACTAATCTTTGTGGACAGCATATTGACAGGATTGGTACCCGCTGATTGGAGAAAAGCCAATATGGTACCAATATTCAGAAAAGGATAGAGGCTTGGGAACTACAGGCCAGTTTGCCTAACATCAATCGTTGGAAATAATTTTGGTTTTAGCCTGCACGGAAAATGTAATGTTTACTGAGACATTGTGCTGACAAATAATATCTCACAGTATATGCCAGAGCTATAGAAGATTTTAAGACTGGAGTCATACATTTTTATTTTTTTTACTGTTCTGCTTCCCCAGTCTAAGTATGGTAAGTGTGATCTCTATAACTAATCCAGTTGTAGTGAGATAGCTATAACTTACAATCTCAGCTGCATATGCAAACAGTGACTTAATCCAAATTACATCTTGCAGAACGTAGACGTTTTTAATAGAAAACTTCTGCAGATCTTCACAGATGAACACCAGATCGGTCAAAATTCATAATATGTATAGCTCCAGCAATTATATCTGCTCTGAACAGAAACTAAAGATACACTAAAGGAGGGTGGGACCAACTGTACAGAGCATCTCCTAGCTACAGAGTGAGAAAGGGTCAAAATTGGTTAAAGGCAAACAACAATGCATGTATAACACAATAGTGCCTTTTTCCTTGGGGCGTGCATATCGCTTCCCCATAGTCTGCAATCGTGTGAGGTTCTTACCTAGTGTGATGATAGGGAACTTCATCTTAAGGCTATGTTTCCACGAATGCGTCCCCAAAGTCGTGCGATTTTACCATGATTTTTTTTGCCACGACTTAAAGCAATACCTGTGTATTCTTGAGGTCTATAGACCTCAGGTCGCATCAAAGTGGGACCAAAGTAGTGCAGGGACTACTTTGAAGTCGCTGCATCTTGAAGTCGCACAGATATGAACGGTACTCATTGGAAATCATGAGGTACGACTTGTCATGCGACTTTTCAGTCCCAAATCACATGAAAAGTCGCACTAGTGGAAACCTAGCCTTAAACATATTCATATTCCTCATGCTGTGGCTTCTTTGATTTGGATTTTGCTCAACCAAGTATTCCCTCCTAAAACATTGACTTTAATTGTGCAAGAAGTTGCTTTTTTTTTAGTTGCCTGCTCAACCTTCTGTGTCCCTCTATGGCCTTACTCAGGGCAATCTTCATATGTTCTTGGAAGTTACTCCCTTAAAAGGTTCTCTGTATAAACGGAACCTTCTGTTTGTTGCTCCTGACTTGGCTCCCCTTCTTCTCCTTGATAACCATCTTTTTTCTTCTGCTACATGGAGACAAAGTACCATGGAAGCCAGGCCTTGTTGCTTCCTCTGTGCACTTCCTTTTGCCTTTATTGTGGGAATTTCATTCTTCTTCCTCAGGAAGAAGGCATTTCAAGCAATTTTCGCTTCAGCTTTATGGGTGGGGTTAAGGCTGCTATCTGTTGCTACCTGCCACTTCGTCCCTTGGGAAATGACCCCTCTTCTGTTTTGCCACAGGCCGGGTCCCTCTAGGGAACTCCCCCCTCTTCCATCTTGCTGGGTGGTTAATTTGCCTTGCTTAGGACTTGTGCTCTCAGAGAATGAGTCCCTCCTAACCTATCTAAGCCCATTCTCTTGAAGATGTTGGGGTTCTTGGGCCTTTTCAGCATCAAGCATCTGTTTTTCACAGGTTCATCTGCTTATCCTCTTTTAATGTTTTCTAAGCCATTTTTTTCCTGGCAGCTGTTTGAGCCCATGCCGATGCACAAGGTATTTCTGCTGTCAACTGTCTGGGTTTGTTGACCCTTTTTCCTGTGGACTTGTTACTGCTTTTTTTTTTTTTTGCTATGTTGCTGCCTGTCTATTAGCGGGTTGAAATTATGCCAGTTAGGCTCTGCCCTGGAATGGGAGGGTAAGGGTTAATGGGAACCTGGGGGTTCTCCCCTGAAGACATCAGCTACTGAAGAATACCAACTATTGGACCTGTTAATACACGGACTCTTCCTCTGCAGGTACGCTGGGGCAGCACATAGCCTGAGTTAGGATTAGGGATATAGGGAAGGAACTGTTTCTTGGGCATTGAACTCTGTCATGTTTTGCATCTTTTTCTAAGTAGAGCTTAAAAACGTTGCATTCTGCCTGGTCTGAAGGCATTCAAAGGAGTGCAATGCAAGTAACCGGCACACATAGTCTACATCGGTATAAGGAGTTAATACAGTGTGAAGTACAAGCCAGTAGTTACCAAGAATAACGAAGAGTTCACATGCAGCCTGTCATTAAGCGTGTACATGTGACAGGTGGCATAGCCTCTTGCAGCAGGAAGATGTTGGTGGCACTCTTTCTGTGAGCGGTCTGTCTTCCATGGCAGTGGAAGCATACTTGCACCTCAGAGGTCCCCAACCTCTGCACAGGTATGGCAAGAAGAAGTTTAGTGAGTGTGCATGGAGCCAGTGCTAGGCACATGGTGGGACCCCATACCGTTACTGTGAGTGCGGTAGCAGTGATATGCTGGACAGGTGGAGAGGGCATAGGCTCCGCATGTCCCTCTTGAATGCAACTGTGATATGAAAGGTGTACATTGAAAGGGGACAAGAGATGAAAAACTTAAGTCATCTGCTCAAAAGTACACGTGCTCAGCACCAAGGGAAGGTACCCCATGTTCAAGGCAAGTGACTCTGTTAAGGTGCCTAGTGTAGCCCAGAAGAACCCACCCTGGGTTGGCCTCCTATGTGACCCACACTTGGTGCCCAACTAGGCAGGAAACATGGAGGACATGACCACAACTCTATCCCCCTACACCATACATGCCACAGAGTGGGCAGGGTTTATATGAACATGGAGGTAGTGGGGGGGGGGGGGGGATATAAAATAGAAATAGGCATGTCCTCTGTTGACAAAACCTGTTCCAGTGCCTTCTGCTGTCTTTGGTGCCTTAACTTTCTTAAAGGTTTTTGGGACAGGGAGAGAAAGGAAATCTTTCCAATGAGAAAATGTAAGTTTGTATTTCTTCTAACATGTTCTAACACTTTCCCATTCTCTCCCAAACTTAAAAATAATGTTGTGTTCTTTTAAGTTCAGATCTCTGTTGGAAGGAATACAAATGTGCTTTAACCCCCCTGGCGGTTTTCCCGAGTGTGCCTCGGGGTTAAAATTCAGTCCCATTAGCGGTAACCCCGATCCACACTCGGGATCGCATTGCAGGATCCTGGTGCGGCGTTACTTACCTTGTCCCCGGGATCCTGCGATGTCCCCCGCTGTGTCTGCGGGCTCCGTCCTCTGCCCGAAGCCTCTCTGTGCCAGGCTCCGTTCCCTGCGAGCGTCGCGACGCACGGGGGCGGAGCCTGGCGGCAAATTCAAAAAATTGTCAAAATCATAACACATACAGTACTGTAATCTTACAGATTACAGTACTGTATGAAATTATTTCACATCCCCTTTGTCCCCAGTGCTTTGTCCTATGCCCTGCATGCAGTTCTATATTATATATACTGTTCTTTCTGGCTGGAAACTGGAGATTGTCCATAGCAACCAAAAAGTGTCCCTTTACGTCAAAAATGGTTTTAGACCAGCTAGAAAACTGCAATAGTAAATTAGAACACTTGCAGAATTGAGCGATAGTGAATCGTGGGGAAATGTATTTTATTTTTATTTTTATTTATTATTTTATAATTTATGTTTTTGTGTTTCAAACTTTATCATACCCGGGATATCTACTAGACTCTTGTTTGGACAGATTTAAGTGTGTTATTGTTAAGAATTACAGACCTACAATATAAAAAGCCAAATTTCCATGCAAAATAATTGTACCGCTTTCAGCACCTAAAATCCGAAATAATCATACCGCCAGGGAGGTTAATGGCATTATGCAGAAACATGCACTCATTTCCACATACAGCCTAATACTAGAGTTGTTCGAACGGTTTGGGCGAACACCCGCTGAACGGCCTGCAACTTCGGGTGTTCGCCGAATGGGCAAACAGGTGATGTTTGGGCCAAACTTTTGCTTGGCCCAAACCGTTCGACCAACTCTAGTATTTGGCTGTATGAGGAAATTAGTGCATGTTTCACATCAGCAGAGTACCCATCACACCACCTCCCTTCAGCAGAGTACGCATCCTGCAGCTGCCCATTGGCAGAGTACCCGTTCTACAACCGCCCATCGGCAGAATACCCAACCTACAGCCGCCCATCAGCAGAGTACCCATCACACAGTCACCATCAGCAGTCTACCTGTCCCAGTGTACACTACTTAGGAGGAGTTTCAAATCCTCAGTATGACTGATGAGAGCAGCTGGGAGATTTTACCTTCCGATTCGATGTACAAGCCAGGCGAAAGTAATGAATTAGCGACTGAATCTGAGGAGGAAAGGGTCCCTCTTAAATGGATACGGCTTTCCGAAAACCAGGCAACCACCAGCAGCGCCATACACCCCAATGTTCAATCGGCAAACACAAACGGCACTGGGACCCAGGATAAAAGGCCCCGTACCAGCACTGGAGTATCACACCAGACCCCTAGAATTAGGACCCATACAACTGATTTTTTTTTTTTTGCAGTTTACTTCAGTTTATTGTGGACCAGACTAACCTTTTTTCACAAAAATATATTGCAAACAACCCCAATTCATCCTTTGCCTGTTCGTTTGAATGGAGACCTCTTACATTGGAGGAGTTCGTTATTTTTGGGCATCAACATTAACATTCGCCTTATGAAAAAAATGAAGGACGTGCTTATTGGTCCACCCACCCCATCCATCACATGCCCATTTCCTCTTCTGTAATTCCCAAGACACGCTATGAAATGATCATGCGCTTCCTTCATTTCAATGGCAATACCCAGTGCCCTCCCCAAGATCATCCCAACTATGACAAATTATACAAAATTCGCCCTCTTTTTTTTTTTTTCCCCAAAGATTTGCTGAACTTTATGTCCCTGACCAGAACATCTGTGTGGATGAGTACCTTGTCTACTTAACTGGCCGGCTGGGAATCAAGCAATACATTCCCAGCAAAAGGACCAGATATGGGGTAAATCTCTACAAGCATTGTGAAAGAGCCACGGGATATTTGTATGCCTTCCATGTGTATGAAGGCAAAGACTCCCAGCTCCATCCCCTTGAGTGCCCAACCTACATCAGCGCAAGTGAGAAAATTGTCTGGGACTTGACATTTCTACTTTTCAAAAAAGGGTTATCGCATCTACCTTGATAACTTCTATACAAATCTGCCCCTTTTCCACCACCTGTACCGTGTGAAAACCTTGGCCTGCGCTACCACCCGAACAAACAGGAAGGGCTTCCCACAAAGTTTAGTGTCCACAAGGCTACAAAAGGGGGAGTCAGCAACTCTAAGGAACGACAAAGCATTGGCCATGAAGTGGAAGGATAAGAGAAATATGTACTTTCTGTTCACCATCCACAATGACTCCTCAGTGGAAATTCCCAGAAGACACGGTCCTATCCAAAAGCCTGCATGCATCCAAGATATAATCTCTACAAGGGGGGTGGATTTCAACAATCAGATGCTACAGCCCCATTTAGTAACAAGACTTTCCTGTTTCTGGTACAAAAAAGTTGCCATTTACATGATTCGTTTGGCCATTTATAATGTATATGTCACCTACAACAAATCCACAGAAAGACCAACCACCTTCCTCAGATTTATAGAAGAAATCGTCACATCCCTTATCTACCAGCAAGGATCTCCCCCAGAAAACATTCACTCTGATTCTGTGAGCAGACTTCAGGAGCGCCGCTTCCCTGAGAACATTCCACCAACAGAAACAGGCCAGACACCAAAAAAGATGTTGGGTATGCAGCAGAAAGGGAGTTAGAAGAGATACCAGTTTTCATTGTCCCGAATGTCCCTCCCAACCGGACCTATGCATCGGAGACTGCTTCAGACATTATCACACTTCTCTAAAATATTAGCCCATATTTCTAACAGTTTTCCAATATCTGCTGATCATTTGCCTGCTGCCTCAACTGACCATGCTTCTGCCTTCCACCTGAACTGACCCTGACCTGTTTATCGACTATGCCTCTGCCGTCTGGATTGTTTATCAACCACGTTTCTGCCTTCTACCTGAACTGACCTTGGCCTGTTAATCAACCATGATTTTTGTCTGCCTCTTGGACTGATCTTTCTGCCCTGCTACTGTAGTAGTGTAATTCAGGATAACACAGCAAATCGCTATGTGTGGCAGAAAACGAACACTTAACATCATCCTGAACACACTGTCCCCACCGTGAAACATTGTGGTGGCAGCATTATGTTGTGGGGATGCTTTTCTTCAGCAGGGACAGGGAAGCTGGTCAGAGCTGATGGGAAGATGGATGGAGCCAAATACAGGGGACTCTTAAAAGAAAACCTGTTATGCCCTGTACACACTGTCGGATTTTCCGACAGAAAATGTGCGATCAGAGCGTGTTGTCGGAAATTCCGACCGTGTGTGGGCTCCATCGGACTTTTTCCATCGGATTTTCCGACACACAAAGTTTGAGAGCAGGCTATAAAATTTTCCGACAACAAAATCCGATTGCGTCAATTTCGACCGTGTGTGGCCAATTCCGACGCACAAAGTGCCACGCATGCTCAGAAGAAGTTCCGAGACGGAAAAGCTCGGTCTGGTAAAATTAGCGTTCGGAATGGATATAGCACTTTCGTCACGTTGCAATGTTTTAAATTGTTTAATGCAGCGCACTCTGTTCTTCTTTATAATGCTAGAAAAATGAAGTAGTTTTGCTGCTCATATTCGCACAGACTTCTCACAAACTTCTTTCTTTATTATTTATCGTGATTCCCTCAATATATATTTGATTTGTCACATCTGACAAAAAAAGATTTTTTTTTTTTGTTTGTATTGTTTTCAAGCCTGATCGTGTTGTTAATTTTGTTATTTTTTTGGATTTTACAGCCAGAATATTTTTGGGTGTGTTTTGTGTGTCAAGTTACCACCACACCATTATTATCTTGTATTATTTAATCTCAAGGAGATTGTTTGGTGTTGGTGTCCCTTGTTAATTTCACATTGTATATTTGAAATGTACCTGCTCCTCACACACAAACTGTCCTTTTTGATGGAAAACACATATAGGCGAGTATAATTGAAACAAAAATTCCTTTATTAGGGGCTCAGAACCAAACAAAGAGGGAGGCAACGCAGGAGAAACAGCTGAAATTGGCGAAGCCTTTGACCTCCAGGGCAGACATCAATTCTTTTACAGCAAAATTAGTGGCCTGAGGAGTCCATATCTAAGGGTGTGCAGTCTGGTCCAGAAGTCCAAGAGATCATGACATCTATGTCCCCAGGCTGTGGTCATACAAGAGGCTGCATCTTTTGCCAGACCAGACTGAACCCAGGGCCATCACTCTCTGGTCTTCCTTCCACGCTTCCTTCCACGCTGTGGCTCTGGTGTTGGAGGTGTGGCAGGAGGAGGAGTAGGACCTGGAGAAGCAGGAGGAGGACCATGTGTGAGCTGACAAATGTGGCTTTCACATGTGAGTTGGCCCCTCAACCCCTTATTTACAGCTTCCAAAATTAAAAATTCACATAGGAGTCGTTGGCCCTCCTCCATCTGCATCATTTTGCATGCAGTTATGGCAGCAAAGTCCTCCTCCACACTGTGGGGTGTTCTGAGGGCCTCAGTAGCCTTCCAAAAGAGGCCTATGGCAGCCTCCTCCAGGTTACTCCTCCTTCTGCCACTTTGTCTTTAAAGGCGGAGGGGAGGGACCTGCATATCAGGCAGCCTGCTTGGCCCGGCCACCTCCTGGCTGAGACTTTCCTGTGTATGAAAAAGGGACATGGTTTTAGTTTTTGCATCATCAATCACAATCATAAATTAGTACTCAAAACTAACATCTATTTAACATCATTGATTGGACAACCAGCAATATTTAGAAGAATGCTATACCTGGCTCAATCTGGGCTCCTCCACATGTTGCTGCCTGGAAGGCCCAGGTTGGGCGTTAGAAGCCTCAGCTGGGGGGGAAGGAAGCGTGGAAGCAATAGTGGAGAGTGCTGGCCTGGGTTCAGTCTGAAATGCCAGAAAATGCAGCCTGTCATAGTACCACAGCCTGGGGACATAAATGTCATTTGCAGCTCCTAAACTCTGGGAATCCTGGACCTTCTTGCGCTCCCTTAGATAAGTGCTCCTCATGCCACCAATTAGGATCTTCAAATAGGTGATGTCTGCTGTGGGGATCACCGGCTTCACAAATTGCTGCAAATTATCCAGCGCTGCCTTCCTCTTTGTTTGGTTCTTATATTCAGGGTGGTTTATCTGCCATAGACAGGGCAGCTCCCTGAACATATCTATGAAGATTGGCATAAAGTCCTAATCATTGACTATATCCATTTTCATTGCAAGACATAACACAAGACAAACCCTAATGTCAGCCTAAAGTCTTCTAAACTTGTCCAAATACAGGCCTCAATCTAGAAGCAGTATAGGCCAAAATTTAAATCTTACCTTCGTTATCACGATCGGCGCCTCCGATACTCCTTCCTCCGCTCACAGATCGTACGTAAGATGCACAAGTGTTACGCTTTATATACACTGCGCATTTGTGAAACTCTGCCCGCCCCTGGCGTTCTTTCTAGTCTATTTCCCGCCCCTTCTCTTTCGGCGCAGTGGGGAAGAGCACATGGCGGAGACAGAGCAGGTATCTGATAATTACACCAACGAGGAGGAGAGCCCGGAGCCTGAAACGTTCCGATCCCAGAAGAGATGATTTAAGGCCTCAAATATGTCCTTTGGGGAGATGTTGGAGATGGTTGAAATCCTGAAGAAGGCCGACTATGATGGGAAGTATGGACCTTACCCCAACCCCAATGTCAGAAAGGCCAAGATCATGGCGAAAGTGGTCAAAAGTCTGCACCGGAATTTTGGGGTACGACGATCCAAGGATCAGCTCAGGAAGCGGTGGTCGGACCCAAAATTAAGGGAGCATGAGCAGTACAGAAGGATCAGGAGAGTGCTGCAAAAAAGTAAGTAGTTGTGCTGTGTTCCTATTCTTTCTTTTTATTACATTCGTGCTGCTCCATGTGCTTTTCTTAACTGTGGTACAGTTAAAAATGGCAACTTTCATGTTCATGGGCACATTATTCGTTCGTATGAAACATTGTTCGTTAGGCCTAGAAAACACCTGTTGTTTTGGCCATATGCATTTGAAGAAATTTTTTCTGGCCTACTTCTATTCAAATAATTTTGGTGTCTAGATGGGTTTGTAAGTAGAATGTAATGCAAACTGTGTAAGGAGAGGACACTCAGCAGTTTTCACATCTGGACGCTGGAGCACTAGTGTGGGACACCAGAACACCCTTTTTATTAGGGGGCCACACAGATGCTCCAGTGTATACTATAGGGATGTCTCCATCTGTGAAGCTTGTGCAAAACAGGTAAGTGTTCAAGCTTGACAAAGGGAACAAATATGTATTCATCTTGAAACTCTGTCAAAACAGACAATTGTACCCCACTTCCAAACAATGTTTCATATTCCTCTTTCTGTCATCAAATATCTGTGTGCTAAGTATACCTATTTTTTTTACATAGGGGAGAACACCACTCACCCATGGAGACCAGAGACCCCCCACCTCAGGGAGAAGGTGCAATCCCCCAAGGACAAGCAGAGCAGGAGGAGGGAGACGTGGTGGAACTAGTCACCACAACAGGTGAGTGTCTGCGACCACAGGCTCAGGTAAGAGATGGATGCCGGCATATTTATAATACATGGTATGTTTTTGTTTCCATATTTTTAGGTGATCGTGATGTGGATCCAGGTCATTTCACCAGTGAAAGTGCACAGATCCTGATCGGGGAGATCATGGGGTGTAATAGGGACTTGGAAAACATCCTGAAAAACATCAATGATGTTCAAAAAAAATGAAGAACATCATTGATGTTTTAGGGCGAGTTTGAAACACCTCCAAATCAGCAAAGCTGAGAGGAAGGGGTTGCACCCCCAAAACACGTCCCTTGATCCCCCGTGATGGCAGATAGCACATGTTGACATTCGGCAATTTGTGTGCATCTTCAAAATTTGGCTTTTCCAGGGGTGACTTCTCCCCATCTGAACGCAATATCAAACACAGTTTAGAAATACTCATGTCTGATATTGCCTTCAATTTCTACAAAAGTTGAACTTTGTAAATTCCAGATTTGTGTATTTCTTGTTGGTTTTAAACATGCCTGTTTGACCTAAAATGGACATTTCTACTTTTAGTAATGTGACCAAATTGTGATACAACAAACATGTTGGTTTGTTTTAAAAACCTTTGATAAATGCACATGTGATTGCGCTGGTATTAAAAAGATTGATAATCAAGAATGTTTGGATTATTGTTTCAATGCTCCAAAAATTTTGTTGTGCTAAAATTGGTGTTTTCAGTGAAAATGGGGGTTATTTCCTAAGGGCAAATCCACTTTGCACTACAAGTGCAGTTTCAGTGCAGTCTCAAGTACACTTGTAGTGCAAAGTGTCTTTGCCTTTAGTAAATAACACCCAACAGTGCTTTGTAATGATACACAATCACGCCATTTTCAGGATTCCCCACATTTCTGTCAGGGTCAGCTAAAATAAACACAAGCAGTAAATGTCACTAAAGATTTTAGTAGTTAAAATTATTTTTTTATTTAAAAAATGTTTCAGACATTGTCTGGCATATTGATGGCCCCCCTACCCGCAAAGTATTCTAGGTATCTAAGACGGACCTCGAGGGCACTCAGGGGGGGCAAGCCAGGACAGCCACTTTCAAGCGCCGTCAGGGTTGGTTCATTATGAATTCCAGCTTCAGGGCCAACTGAGCCAGCATAGTTGGCAGAATTTTGCCTTAAAAAGTTGTGTAGAACACAGCACATATGTATGTGTGTAAGAAATAGGCGGAACCGGCTGGCCATGATTCCAAACGTGTTCTCCACCACTCTTCTGGCTCTGGCCAGCGGGTAATTAAAAACCTTCTGGTCCGGGGTGAGGGTCCTCATAGGGAATGGCCGCATAAGATGGTCCCCCAGCGCAAATGCTTCATCCGCAACAAAGACGAATGGGAGTCCTTCCACATTGTCTTCTGGAGGTGGCAGGTCCAAGCTGCCATTCTAGAGATGCCTGTAGAACTCCGTCTGGGTGATGACTCCACCATCAGACATCCAGCCATTCTTCCCCACGTCCACATACAGGAACTCGTAAGTAGCCGACACCACCGCCAACATCACAATACTATTGAACCCCTTGTAGTTGTAATAGTATGACCCCGAGTTGGGTGGTGGGACGATGTGGACGTGTTTCCCATCAATTGCCCCTCCGCAGTTAGGAAAGTCCCACCGCTGGTCAAAGTGGGAGGCCACGGTATGCCATTCCTGTGGGTTGGAAGGAAACTGTGGAGTCAAACAAGAAAAATAAATTAATCATTTTGCACATAATTAATCTATCAATGGATCCACGCTTCAGACTATTAAACAACTGCTGCCCCCCTATGTGGGTAGGGAACACCTCAGTGATACCCCGAAAAGGTTAAAATCAAAATATAGAGAATGGCGCTGTGTTAAAACAGAAAGTATAGGTGTAAAATATTTCTAATTTCTAAAGTGACAAGTGCTCTAGTGCGTGATGCAATCCATTCGTAAATATAAATAAAAAAGGTGTAATGTTAAACAACTAGAAATTAGTATATATTATAAGGTGATAAATCCTTAGTTAGTGACAAAGGGAATTGTCAACTGTATATACAAGCAATTAAAATCCCATATAGTAAGCAAACCCAAACCTTATATTATCAACCCTATAGACCATGTGTTGGCAATAACTTATATAAATCCACTGATTAAGAAATGCAAAGTGACAAGTGCTAAATTGTGCTATATAAAACCGTGGTTATCAAACCACTGTGCAGTAATGTGCAAAAAAACGTTAGAAATTTTAAATAACCACCTATAACACCTGTAATTCATATGTGTTCGGGTTTAAAGGGATGAGGTGGCAACCCTATGTATATATGTAAGAAGACAGTGGATGTCCGGCTGGGATTGCGAATGGATTGCATCACGCACTAGAGCACTTGTCACTTTAGAAATTAAAAATATTTTACACCTATACTTTCTGTTTTAACACAGCGCCATTCCCTATATTTTCATTTTGCACATAAACATGGAAAGCAGATTAGACACAAACATTCTTGGCCAACATCAGGATAACATTTATTTTAGGGAGTATTTAAAGACCAAGGTATAAGGTCCACCTATCAGATTCCTCCCCCCCCCCTCTCATGGGCCATTTCTAACATTTTGGGGGGGGGATGTTTTGGACAGGTAACCCTCTCCACTTCATTTAGAGATGAATGCCTAAATAATGTGTATTACTTTGGCCAGCCCCTCCTTACTTTACATTATTGGCAGCCCAATGGACAGGTAAGAAGTGTCATAATACAAAGATATAAATACACACTGTACACATTTTAGCACATTTTGAAATTCTGCTATTACCTATCAAGATAATAATAGGATACAAAAACTTTAAACATTTAAAAGTATTCAGGCAGGCCCTTGCACTACATGGGGTGAATATAGGGCCAGGAGAGCATGCTGGGGAGGTAAGTGAAGGCAAATATGCATGAAGGACAAAAAAACAAATCAAAAAACCAGCATTCATGAGGACAAAAGGGACATTCACAGCATATTACAATCATGGTAATTAGGGAATGAGGAAAGAAATACAATACATTAGCAAACATTAAATACAATAAAATGTGATGTTAAAGGTTAAAAATCTTACCTTAATATAAGCATCCTTTGGGCTCCTTTTGCTAATCTCGTGTTAGTAAAAGTTTGATGAGAGACAATTCGCGCTTTTTCAGACTCGTGGCTTTCAGATCATTTTCTGCTGTTCAGTTTGTGCTTGTGGGTTTGTATCTGGTCTTCAGTGCGTGCAGTGAGTTCGCATTAATTTATCATTGTGTTCTTGTTCGTTCGTTACTGATTTTCAGGTCGCTCTTCACAGACCTTGCTGTTCTTCAGTGCGTTCTGTTACTTCGTTCTGAGCAGCCGACCGTTTTCTAGCCATGTTGCGTATACGTACTCCTCGTAGAGTTCGTGCTGTGCGGGGGCTTGGTGTTGGGGTCCTTACCTTGACACAAGCCCAGTCCATGAACAAGGTGGGGAGGAGTTCATGGACCAAGAATTGGTTGCTCCAGCGTGACCAGTTCTGTCATATGCCTTTGCTCCGTGAGAATAATCCTGACGATTTCAGGAACTTTCTCCAGATGACGGACCCGGTTTTTCACCGTTTGTTGGCTTTGCTGACCCCCTATATTAGCAGGCAGGATACCTGCATGAGGCAAGCCAGCACTCCAGAGCAGAGGCTCGTCGCCACCCTGAGGTACTTGGCGACGGGGAGAAGCCTGCAGGACTTCAAGTTCTCGACAGGCATCTCCCCCCAGGCTCTGGGGAAAATTGTGGCATGCATTTATATTCAGCCCCAATACTTTGTAGAACCACCTTTCCCCGCAATTACAGCTGCAGCTCTTTTTGGAGATGTCTCTACCAGCTTTGCACATCTAGAGAGTGAAATATTTGCCCATTCTTCTTTGCAAAATAGCTCAAGCTCTGTCAGATTGGATGGAGAGTGTCTGTGAACAGCAACTTTCAAGTCTTGATACAGATTCTCAATTGGATTTAGGTCTGGACTTTGACTGGGTCATTCTAACACATGAATATGCTTTGAACCAAACCATTCTATTGTAGCTCTGGCTGTATGTGTCAGGGATCTACCAGCATCAGACCAGGGCACTTGCATTCGCCTATGCGCCGGCGCGCTTCTGTTCAGACACGGCATCAAGCTGCTGTGCATCAGCGCGGCGCTCGGGCGCGCGCGGGTGCATGCGCGCGGGCGCCGCGCGTTCGCGTTAGCGTCAGTTTGGCGCCATTTAGCACATAAAAGTTCCCCTGTTCCATGAGAACATCGCTGCTTCGTCTCAGCTCTGTGAACCCGTTTGAACCTGTATCCTGATTGTCTGCTACCTGATTTGACCCGGCTTGTTTGACCATCCGACCTGCTCCAACCCCGATCCGGCCTGTCTGACTACTCTTCTGTCTGTATCTACTACCGTTGCCGACCCTTGCCTGTTCACCGTCTCTGCCTTGCCTGCTGTTATTACCTGTGCCAGCTACCTGCCGACCCGGACTGTCTGACTCTGCTTGTGCCTGCCGTTCACTTGCTGTTGCAGCTTCAGCTTCAGTGATCTCTCCCTCCAGTGTGTCAAGCCTGCTGCCGTTCCAGTCTCCTCTCACCTGCAACCCAGCCATCCAGTGTGTCAAGTCTACTGCTGTTCCAGTCTCCACTCACCTGCAGCCCTGCCATCCCAGGAGGGATCTCTGCCTCCACATCAGAGACTATACAGGCACTCCTACCCCACTGCGCTCAGGAGACCACTGTCCCCACTCCAGTAGCTCCTGAACCAGCGTTGTATGAGAGGTCTTCTCCTACAGTCAGGCTCTCCTACCAGGTACCTTACAGTACGAAGCAGCCATGACTGAGCCTGCAGGAGATACCTCTCCTTTGAAAGAAATATGCACCCACCTTGCGGCCCTCACTCAAGCCGTACAATCCCTCCAGGACAACTACAACAGATTGGAGGGACAAGTCCAGAACCTAGCAGGGCCTAACCCCCTGGCCTCCTCTTCAGCCGCAACCCCGGCACAGACGGCTCCTGGTCCTTCTGTTGTAATGCTTCCACCTGAACCAAAGGTTCCCACTCCTGATAGATTCTCTGGAGACCGGTCCAAGTTCCGGGCCTTTCGCAACGCCTGCAAGCTCTTCTTCGCGTTACAGCCCCGAACTTTTTCACTGGAGGCCACCAAAGTGGGGTTCGTGATCTCCCTCTTACAAGGGGAACCTCAGACCTGGGCTCATCGTCTACTTGAGGGGGACTCAGCACTAACCCAGTCTTTATCATCTTTCTTTGAAGCCATGGCACAAATTTACAAGGACCCTCAACAGACTGCAACAGCTGAATCAGCACTGTTCACGCTCCAGCAAGGTCGCAAACCTGCGGAAGACTATATCATGGACTTTAGACGTTGGAGTGCGGACACTCAGTGGAATGATGCGGCCCTGCGTCATCAGTTCCGCTTGGGTCTGTCTGAAGGTTTAAAGGACGAACTTGCCCGAGTGGGTGTACCAAACACTCTTGAAGCATTAATTAATGTGACTATTCAAATTGACCGGCGAATCCGGGAACGTCGTTCTGAACGATCCGCTTTACAATCCCGCCCGATGTGGATGACAGCCAGAGCACCACTCCCGGCAGCACGCTACTTACCCCCATCCAGTTCAAATCCAGCTAATGCTATGCCTGACTCTGCAGAGCCTATGCAATTAGGACTGATGCGACCTGCCTTATCGCCTGAAGAACGGGCCCGACGCCGGCAACTCAATCTGTGCCTCTACTGCGGTGGGACTGGGCACTATGTCCTGAACTGTCCAGTCAAGTTAAGTAAGTGCCCATCTTCTGTGTATACCAGTCTTTCTGCTCTGTCTGCGAACTCTACCCACATTGCCATTCCTCTGTCTTTACAGCTGCAAGAAGGGACTATAACGATCAACGCCATCATTGATTCCGGAGCATGCAGTTGCTTTATTGACTCAAACTTTGCCAGCCAGCATAACATCCCATTACGAACCAAGACCCATGGACTCGCTGTGTTTCTAGCTGATGGTTCCCGCATCAGATCGGGACAAGTAACCCAAGAAACCCTGCCTCTGCCTGCTTCTACTTCCTCCCAACACAAGGAACTGCTGGTTCTTGATGTCATCTCCTCCCCTATGTTTCCCATCATCCTGGGCATTCCTTGGCTGCAGGCCCACAACCCATACATTCATTGGACATCTGGAGAAGTGAAATTCTCATCTTCTTACTGTCTTGAACACTGTTTTAAGAAAGATTCGGATTCCTCATCTACCCTACTTTGTTTAGACACCGACCAGAAACTTTGCCAGGTCATACCTAAACAATATCATGAATTCATCGATGTTTTTAGTAAAAAGGGGGCAGACTCTCTTCCACCTCATCGGCCCTACGATTGCCCCATTGAATTGCTGCCAGGATCTGAAATACCATTCGGACGCATTTTTCCATTATCTGAGAAAGAACAGGAAGTACTAAAAACATATATAGATGAGAACCTGGCCAAAGGTTTTATACGCCACTCTACCTCTCCAGCTGGTGCCGGAATATTTTTTGTCACCAAAAAGGACAAGTCGCTCCGGCCGTGTATCGACTATCGTGAACTAAACAAGATCACGGTCAAAAATCGGTATCCTCTACCTTTGATACCTGAACTTTTTCAAAAATTAAGGACTGCCGTCATTTTCACCAAACTTGACCTGAGAGGGGCATATAATTTAAACCGTATCCGGGCTGGACATGAGTGGAAGACAGCATTCCGAACCCGATTCGGGCATTATGAATACCTGGTCATGCCCTTTGGACTCTGCAACGCCCCTGCAACCTTTCAACACCTGATTAACGACGTCCTCAGGGACTTTCTAGATGTATTTGTAATTGCATACTTGGACGATATCTTGATTTTTTCAGAATCCCGTGAATTGCATCAGGAACATGTCCGCAGGGTGTTGGGTCGTCTCCGCTTACACAGTCTGTACGCAAAAGCGGAGAAATGTGAGTTCGAGCAACAGAGCATCCAATTCCTGGGGTTAATCATCTCCGCAACAGGCATCAAGATGGACCCACAAAAAGTGTCCGCTGTCCTGGACTGGCCGGTACCCTTGGACAAGAAGGGAGTTCAGCGGTTTGTGGGGTTTGCAAACTTCTACAGAAAGTTCATCAGGGGGTTCTCAGCCATAATTGCACCCATCACGCAGTTAACCAAACAGAATATCCGTTTCTCCTGGAACCAACTTGCCCAAGACGCCTTCGAAAATCTCAAAAGACTGTTTACTTCAGCACCTATCCTCAGTCACCCTGAACCATCCCTACCGTTTATTCTAGAGGTTGATGCCTCCGAGATTGCGGTAGGTGCGATTCTTTCACAGCGCAAAGGTAGCAAAGAGATAATGCATCCTGTAGGGTTCTTCTCCCGTAAACTCTCCCCTGCGGAGAAGAATTATGACGTTGGTGACCGAGAGCTTCTCGCTATTAAAACTGCTCTAGAAGAATGGAGGTACCTGTTGGAGGGGGCTATGCATCCAGTACTAATTTATACTGACCATAAAAACCTAGAGTACTTACGATCTGCCAAACGACTGAAGCCTCGACAAGCCCGCTGGGCTCTGTTTTTCTCACGTTTCTCCTTCCATATCATGTACCGCCCAGGCTCTAAAAATATCAAACCAGATGCATTATCACGTATGCATGACAATCCTAAGGACTTATCTACTCCTGACACCATCTTACCCGCAAACAGTTTTTTTACTGCTGCAAAATGATTTACTTTCCCTGATTAAGGAAGCATCCTCTGAATCAGCCAGGCCTACTGGAATTTCTTTAGTAAGTAGAGATGGTCTGTTCTGGAAAGGAAGCCAAATTTTTGTTCCTGAAGACATTCGGGTCAAGGTTTTAACACTTCTCCACGACCATCCATTGGCAGGCCACTTTGGAGTCCGCAAGACCCTGGAACTAGTGCAGCGTACATTCTGGTGGCCCAATCTGAAAGACTTTTGTAAAAAGTATGTTAGTTCCTGTCCCATCTGCATCCAGAATAAGTCTTCCAGGAATCGAGCCTGGGGCCTATTGAAACCATTGCCTGTACCCGACAGACCATGGAAAATGATTTCTATGGACTTTATTGTGGAACTTCCATGTTCTGAAGGATGCTCAGCTATCTTTGTAGTTGTGGACCGTCTAACCAAAATGGCTCATTTTCTACCTTTAAGGGGAACCCCGTCTGCCACCGAAACTGCTCGCATATTTATCAAGGAGATCATCCGACTTCATGGAGTACCTGTAAACATAGTTTCTGATAGAGGGGTTCAATTCACTTCACGTTTCTGGAGATCCCTGTGTGAAACCCTAAAGATTGAATTGGCCTTGTCCTCGACCTTTCATCCTCAAACGAACGGTCAGACAGAAAGGACTAATCAGACCCTGGAACAATACATCAGATGCTTCACATCATTCACACAAGATGATTGGGTATCTCTACTACCCTTAGCAGAATTTGCCTACAATAATGCCAAACATTCTGCCACCGGTCAATCTCCCTTTTTCGCCAATTATGGCTTTCACCTAACCTTTCTACCTGGTTTCCTTTCAGAGTCTTCGGTTCCAGCAGTACAAAGTACAGTGGAGTTCCTTAGTCACAACAGCCAGTTGTTACAGGAAACGGTGTCCAAGGCTCAGGCAGATGGTAAGAGAATCTTCGACCGGAAAAGAAGGGGGGAGCTGAACTTGCAAATTGGCGACCAGGTATGGCTTTCTACTGTTAATATCAAATTAGCATGTCCTTCTAAGAAGTTGGCACCTAGATTCATGGGACCCTTTCCAGTCAGAAGGAAAATCAATGAAGTATCTTATGAATTGACTTTACCTGATTCATTTAAAATTCATCCAGTATTCCATGTATCTCTGCTCAAACCTGCTGTACCTGATCCCTTTCCTGCTAGGGGCACAAGACCCCCTGAACCTGTTGTAATTAATGGCAGCGAGGAATTTGAGGTTGAGGCTATCCTTGATTGTAGAAGAAGGCAAGGGCAAAACCAATTCTTAATCAAGTGGAAAGGCTACGGCCCAGAAAGTAACTCGTGGGAACCGGACAGTAATGTGCATGCCAGGCGTTTAGTGCGCGCTTATTTTTCTACTCATCCTGAGAAAAAGAGGTTGTTGGGCATCCGGAGGCTACCCCTTGGGGGGGGGGCAATGTCAGGGATCTACCAGCATCAGACCGGGGCACTTGCATTCGCCTATGCGCTGGCGCGCTTCTGTTCAGACACGGCATCAAGCTGCTGTGCATCAGCACGGCGCTCGGGCGCGCGGGTGCGCGGCGCGGGTGCGTTAGCGCCGGTTTGGCGCCATTTAGCACATAAAAGTTCCCCTGTTCCATGAGAACATCGCTGCTTCGTCTCAGCTCTGTGAACCCGTTTGAACCTGTATCCTGATTGTCTGCTACCTGATTTGACCCGGCTTGTTTGACCATCCGACCTGCTCCAACCCCGATCCGGCCTGTCTGACTACTCTTCTGTCTGTATCTACTACCGTTGCCGACCCTTGCCTGTTCACCGTCTCTGCCTTGCCTGCTGTTATTACCTGTGCCAGCTACCTGCCGACCCGGACTGTCTGACTCTGCTTGTGCCTGCCGTTCACTTGCTGTTGCACCTTCAGCTTCAGCGATCTCTCCCTCCAGTGTGTCAAGCCTGCTGCCGTTCCAGTCTCCTCTCACCTGCAACCCAGCCATCCAGTGTGTCAAGTCTACTGCTGTTCCAGTCTCCACTCACCTGCAGCCCTGCCATCCCAGGAGGGATCTCTGCCTCCACATCAGAGACTATACAGGCACTCCTACCCCACTGCGCTCAGGAGACCACTGTCCCCACTCCAGTGGCTCCTGAACCAGCGTTGTATGAGAGGTCTTCTCCTACAGTCAGGCTCTCCTACCAGGTACCTTACAGTATGTTTAGGGTCGTTGTCCTGCTGGAAGGTGAACCTCCGCCCCAGTCTCAAGTCTTTTGCAGACTCTAATGCCCCGTACACACGATCGGACATTGATCGGACATTCCGACAACAAAATCCATGGATTTTTTCCGACGGATGTTGGCTCAAACTTGTTTTGCATACACACAGTGGCACAAAGTTTTCGGAATTTCCAATTGCCAAGAACGCGGTCACGTACACCACGTACGACGAGACTAGAAAAGGGCAGGTCCGAACCAAGCGCCACAGTGCATGTTGGCATTCATGGTTCCCTCAATGAACTGTAGCTCCCCAGTGCAGGCCGCATTAATGCAGCCCCAGACAATGACACTCCCACCACCATGCTTGACTGTAGGCAAGACACACTTGTCTTTGTACTACTCACCTGGTTGCCGCCACACACGCTTGACACCATCTGAACCAAATAAGTTTATCTTAGTCTCATCAGACCACAGGACATGGTTCCAGTAATCCATCAAATGTTTATTTCCCAAAGACAACCTCTGGATATGACGCTGAGCACGTGCACTCAACTTCTTTGGTTGACCACGGCAAGGCCTGTTCTGAGTGGAACCTGTCCTGTTAAACCGCTGTATGATCTTGGCCACCCTGCTGCAGCTCAGTTTCAGGGTCTTGGCAAACTTCTTATAGCCTAGGCCATCTTTATGTAGAGCAACAATTCTTTTTTTCAGATCCTCAGAGAGTTCTTTGCCATGAGGTGCCATGTTGAACTTCCATTGACCAGCATGAGACAGTGAGAGCGATAACACCAAATTTAACATACCTGCTCTCCATTCACACCTGAGACCTTGAAACACTAACGAGTCACATGACACCGGGGAGGGAAATTATCTAATTGGGTCCAATTTAAACATTTTTCCCTTAGGGGTGTACTTACTTTTGTTGCCAGTGGTTTAGACATTAATGGCTGTGTGCTGAGTTATTTTGAGGGGACAGCAAATTTACACTGTTATACAAGCTGTACACTCACTACTTTACATTGTAGCAAAGTGTCATTTCTTCAGTGTTGTCACATGAAAAGATATAATAAAATAATTACAAAAATGTCATGGGTGTACTCACTTTTGTGAGATACTGTACAAGCCAACCTCAATGCGCTGTTTAATTGGGCAACTGTGTGGAAAATGAGGTTTAATGTTGATAAATGTAAAGTTATGCATTTGGGGGCTAAGAATATGCATACATCATACATACTTACTAGGGAGAGTACAACTGGGGGAATCCATAGTGGAGAAGGATCTTGGGGTTTTTAGTAGATCATAAGCTTAATAATAGCATGCCATGCCAAGCTGCGGTTTCCAAAGCAAGCCTTTCTTGTATTAAGAGAGTTATGGATTCCAGAGAGAGAGAGAGATATCATTGTGCCCCCACACAAATCATTAGTAAGACCTCATCTGGAATATGCAGTTCAGTTTTGGGCACCAGTTCTTTTTTCAACCTGACTATGTAACTATGTAATTTTGTTAAAAAATAAGTAAATTAATCTTCATTTTCCATAGAATTGTGGGAAAAAATTACAACTTCAAAAAACTCACTATGCCTTTTATTAAATATCTTGGACAGTCTACTTTCCAAAAAGGGGTCAGTTGGGGGTATCTGTACTTTCCTGGCATGTTCGGGCCTCAATAAATGAGATAGTCAGTACATCAGGATTGATCAATTTTCAATAATACGTACCATAACTTGTAGACTCTACAACTTTCACTCTGACTAACAAATATATACTGATTTGGGTTACTTTTACCAAAGAAATATAGCAGTAAAAATGTTGGCTTTAATTTATGAAGAAAAAGGACTTAGTTGCTAAATTTTACAGTAGAAACTAAAAAAACAATTATTTTTTCCAAAATTTTCAATTTTCTTATTGTGATTATATTGCAAAAAATAAAAAAACCTAGCAGTCATTAAATACTACCAAATGAAAGCTCTATCTGTTTTGAAAAAAAAAATTATATATATATATATATATATATATATAATATACAATCTGCCTGGGGTGTCCCCAACCATTTAACCATTTATAGTCCTTGCTATCTAAAGCAGACAAGGGACCACATGAAGCATTCACTGTCTTACCTAAAAGAAACGTAGAAAGAGATAGGGGGATAGGTAGAAATAATAGAAAGGAAGATAGTAGAAGAACAGCAAGGTCACCAATCTTACCACAGTGCAGTGTTTGTCTCCCAGCCTCTAAGCACAGATGGCCTCCTCATGCCGAAACTTCCCAGCTCCCAGACTTCATTTAATCGTTCTAAGGTGTTCCATAGATGAGCTGCAAATCCTCCTTTAGTTTATCCCTAATTCTAGAATGTAATCCTAATAAATCTGAAGATTTCAGTTATTTCCAATTAAGGGCTAGAATACATCTGCTGCAAAGAATATGTGATATCATTTATTGACAGGTTTAGAGAAACAAGATGGAAGTAGGGAATATTTAGGGGTTAAAGGTATCCATGAGTCTATTATGTGGTGAATAAGAGTTTGAATCAATCTCCAATGTAGTATAATTAGTGGACATTTCCACGCTATGTGCATTGCCGGCATCTATCACTGGCTGTCAGATATATCAAGTGGAGAAGTTTGAGGGTTAAATAGAAGATCTGAGGACGTCATTCTGTGATGAAACGACATAGGGAGGAGTCGCCAACGAGACACAAGTGCATGCTGGGATGCGGCAGCCATCTTTCTGGTGGGGACTGCTGGATTTTAAAACAAACACGAGCCATTTTTTATTTGTTGTAAATGTGAGTTCATTCCCTTGCTTGTTTACAAAATAAATGCTGTTTGATATACTGCGCAATGAGGTTTATCTCCTTCTATTCACATGGGATGACATTTGTGTGGTGAACATTGCTGGAGTGCATATTGAAGAAGGAGAGCTATTACCTGAGGTTGCTGCATCAATTATCCGGTCTGCTGCTACAAAAATATGGCATATTGAGATTGATGGGCTTCCTACTGTGTTTCCCCGAAAATAAGACCTACCCCGAAAATAAGCCCTACTGTGAATTTTGGGGAGGTTTGCAATATAAGCCCTACCCCGAAAATAAGCCCTATTTGGAAGGGTTGTGAAGTCCTAAAATGCACTGTATAATGTATGTATAATCTTGGCCCCCCTCCCTCTGCAAGCGCTCAGCTGATCTCTCCTCATCTCGCGGGGGATCTTGCCCGCCCTCAGCTGATCTTCACTGCTTTGCTCTTCAACAACCCGGGGCAGGCCATGGAAGCGCCGATATAAGAAGGTATTTGCACAAACTTTACCACAGCAACACACACCTTTTACACCATACAATCCTGTAATAGAGAGGTTTCCAGGATTTCAAAACCACTTTTACAGTGTTCATACTGGGGATTCCTGCATGGCAAGCCCTACCCTGAAAATAAGCCCTAGTGTGTTTTTGGTTGCCAAAATTAATATAAGACCCGGGCTTATTTTCGGGGAAACACGGTATATCATTTACATGCTGATGTGGCCTTTGTAGTAAGGGCCCACTAAGAAGGGTAAGCGGCTGTGTGATTGGGTGCTGGTGATGGTTTCTTCTGTCATATACCCCCTTCTCACCATTGATTGAATTGAATTGGATATCTATTACTGGATTGATTTCTTATGGACTTTTTTCAAGCGCTGCACCTTATCCATATATGCTTTTTATTGACTTATCTTTAATATTGTGCTAGCTGCTGGTGTATTATATTCTGTACTGAAATTTAAATAAGCGCAGCAGATTTGTATTTATTTTAAATAGAAGATCGGTCATTAGAAATGACTCCAACATTAGGGAGGGTTGGTGACTTAAAGTGTGCCATAGACCCTTGAGAAACAACAACTTGTGGAGGAGTTTGCATTATTCTATGCCACACAGCACAGCACAGTTCCACAGTAGAGAGTTAGGGTGGACATGTGCTATCCATAACTTTATTACTTCTGTCAATCTATTATAAGCATGAAAAGTGGACCATGACTCACTGGCTCATAGGTAAATTGCTTAATAATATTTTAATTGTTTTTGGAATGCTAAACAACGCTGCTTACGAGAGGTATATAGTACTGATTTAGAAATCCTATGCCTTTTATAGTTCCAGATGAAGTTCAACAAGTCTGTTTGCAGTCTTTTATGAGTGGCTAGGATGGGAATTGGTAGGGTCTCCAAAAGTTAGAGAAATTTTGACAAAATAGAGATTTTAATAGAGACTATATGGCCAAAGAGAGAGATAAAGTGTTTTCTCCATTGTTGAGGATATGTGCAGAATATTTGCATGCATTAAAAAGGGGATTGATTCAAGAGATAAAATGATAATTCTCCCGCTCTACAAGATTCTGGTCCAGCCGCACCTAGAGTATGCTGTGCAGTTCTGGGCACCAGTCCTCAGGAAGGATGTACTGGTATTGGAGCGAGTACAAAGAAGGGCAACAAAGCTAATAAAGGGTCTGGAGGATATTAGTTATGAGGAAAGTTTGCGAGCACTTATTTTCTCTGGAGAAGAGACGCTTGAGAGGGGATAGGGTTTCAATATACAAATACCATACTGGTGACCCCACAATATGATAAAACTTTTTTGCGGAAGGGAGTTTAACAAGACTCGTGGCTACTCAGAATTAGAAGAAAAGAGGTTTAACCTTAAAATACGTAAAGAGTTTTTTACTGTAAGACCAACAAGGATGTGGAATTCGCTTCCACAGGTGGTGGTCTCAGCGGGGGGCATCGATAGTTTCAAGAAACTATTAGATAAGCACTTGAACGACCGCAACATACAGGGATATACAATGTAATACTGACATATAATCACACACATAGGTTGGACTTGATGGACTTGTGTCTTTTTTTGACCTCACTTACTATGTAACTATGTAGCAAAGATGCTCTAACATCTCAGATAAGAGGAATGAAGTTTTCTTTGCAAAGTGTGTAGTGCAGGGGTAGGCACCCCACGGCACTGGTGCCGCAAGCGGCACACAAAGCCTCTTTTGCCAGCACTCGACTCCCTCCTCGTTAGCAGAGCAGTGCAGGGAAGTGTCAGTGAGACACTAATGCATTCAAATTTCAGAGTTCCCCACGCTGCACCTGCACTGAGGGGGGCACTGTGCCCCCATACATTGTAAAAGATGGGAAACATTGTTTGGTTCTCTAACATTCCTGGAGCTGCAATCGTCAGCTTTTGTGATGGGGAAGCCACTGCTAAAGCCAATCATGGTCCTGCTAGCTCTGCCCACCATCTGGAGGAAGATGACTCGCTTGGTTGCCACTACCAATCTCAGAAAGAAGGGATTTCACTGTGATTGAGAAAACCACAATCAGGTGACTGTTTGTGGAATTACTGTTGAGCTTCTGGGAACTTTTATTATTATTCCTGAACCTTTGCGTCACTTACTACTGAACCCCTGCACTCTGTGTCCCTTTAAGCCACAGCCAGTATTCAGCGCAATGAAAATCACACCCAACTTTTGCTGCGGCGCACAGCGCCACACTTTTTCTCAGGTACAGGGGCCCAACTTATGATCCTGTACACAGGCCCACTGCTTTCAGAAAATGCCCCTGACCTGAGCTCATCATTGCGCATCCATTCCAGATGCTTGTATGTGATATCACATACATCACCTACATCACATACATCACATACAAGCACGTGGGGTAGATGAGAGAGTTGGATCAGCAAGATGAGTGTGCCAGAACAGGTAGATGTGTCTCATCTCTGCTTCCTTTCACCACTCTGCATATCACGCATATCATAGATGAGCAGGAGGGTACAGTGGTGGAGCAGATGAGCAGAAGGGTACAGCGGTAGGTAAAATGAGCAGGAGGGGTTCAGAGGTGGCACAGATGAGCAGGAGGCTACAGTGGTGGGGCAGATGGCAGGGAGGTACAGTGGTGGAAGAGATGAAAAGTGGGTTCAGCAGTGGGACAGAAGAGCAGGGGGTACAGTGTTGAGCCAGATGAGCAGGGGGGTTCAGTGTTTGGCCAGATGAGTAGGGGGGGTTCAGTGATGGGCCAGATGAGCAGGGGGTTCAGTGGTGGGACAGATGAGCAGGGGGGTTCAGTGTTGGGGCAGAAAAGCAGGGGGGGGTAGAGCAGTGGGGCAGATGTGAAAGGAGGTGTATTGGTGGGACAGATGAGCAGGGGGTTACAGTGGTGGGGCAGAAGAACAGGTGGAACAAAGGTGTGGCAGAAAAGCAGGGGGTAGTACCGAGGTGAGATAGATGTGCAGCAGATACATTGGTGCGGCAGATGAGAAAGCAGGTTACAGTGATGGGGCATATGAACAGATGGGTTCAGTGTTTAGACAGATGAGAAGGTGATTCAGTAGTGAGACAGAAGAGCATGGGGATACGGCGGTGGAGCAGATGTGCAGGGAGGTACAGCGGTGGGGCAGATGAGAAAAGAGGATATATTGATGGGGCAGATGAGCAGGGAGGGTTACAGTAGTGGGAAAGAAGAGCAAGGGGGTACAGTGGTGGGGCAGATGTGCAGGAGGCACAGTGGTGGGAGGGATGAGAAGGGGGTTCAGCGGTGGGACAGAAATGCAGGGGGGTACAGTGATGGGGCAAATGAGCATGGGGGTTACAGTGATGGGACAGATGAGCAGGAGGTTACAGTGGTGAGACAGATGAGCAGGGGGGTTCAGTGTTGGGACAGATGAGAAGGGGGTTACAGTGATGGGAAAGATGAGCAGGGGGTTCAGCGTTGTAGCAGAGGAGAAAGGAGGTACATTGGTGGGACAGATGAGCAGGGGGTTACAGCGGTGGAGCAGGGGAGTAGGTACAGAGGTGGGGCAGATGTGCAGAGGAGAAAGGAGGTACATTGGTGGAACACATGAGCAGGGGGACAGAAGAGCAGGGGGTTACAGTGGTGAGACAGATGAGCGGGGGGGGGTTCAGTGTTGGGCCAGATGAAAAGCGGGTTACAGTGGTGGAAAAGATGAGCAGGGGGGTTCAGTGTTGGGGCAGAGGAGAAAGGAGGTACATTGGTGGGACAGATGAGCAGGGGGTTACAGTGGATGGGCAGAAGAGCAGGGAGTACAGTGGTGGGACAGATGTGCAGGAGGTAGAGTGGTGGGGCAGATGAGAAGGGGGTTACAGTGGTGGGGCAGATGAGAAAGGGGAAACATTGGTGGGACAGAACAGCAGGGTGGTACAGTGGTGGGACAGAAGAGCAGTGTGGTACAGTGGTGGGACAGATGAGCAGGGGGTTACAGTGGTGGGGCAGATGTGCAGGGGGTTACAGTGGTGGGGCAGATGAGAAAGGGGTACATTGGTGGGGCAGATGAGAAAGGAGTTACATTGATGGGGCAGATGAGAAAGGGGGTACATTAGTGGGGCAGATGAGAAAGGGGGTACATTGGTGGGGCAGATGAGCAGGGTGGTACAGTGGTGGGGCAGATGTACAGGGGGTTACAGTGGTGGGCAGATGAGCAGGGGGGACAGTGATCTGAAGTGTGGAGTTGCAGGAATTGGGGCTGATCTGAGGCGTGAGTGGAGGATGTTAATTTCTCACTACTAAAGTAGTTTACAGCTTGGGTAACCTGATATATCGTGGAGCCTCAGCATACCCTTCTTGGCAGTGTGGCAGCCTTGGACTGATCCTGGATGAGGGCCCCATTATACATGCGTTAACACCTCCCTGTATGTATGCACTGTATTGTGTCCTTGCTGGCTCCCCCTCCCTTCTCCCCCCTCTTTCCCCAATTGATCCTATCCCTCTTCTTGCCTCCGCCCCCCCATCCTGTTTCCCTCCCCCTACTGCCCCCCCACCTTCCCTTCCCCTTAGTATTGACGTCACATACCGGTTAATCTACTTAGTTTATGCACATATGTACTTGCTTCTTCAATATGTCATGTATGTATCATTATGTGGCCACTATACTGTTCTGTTCCCCTCTACATTGTATGCCATCTTTTTTCCAATAAAGACCAACCTTGTTGTTAAAAAAAAAAAGTAGTTTATAGCATTTACTTTATAAAAAATCATTTTCATAATTGAGAGTGTGAAGTTGACATTTGTTGTTATAAAATCGGCACGCTCAATTTCTTTGAAAGCATTTTTCAGCACACTGTTCTCAAAAGGTTGCCTACTCCTGGTGTAGTGTGTCAAAACAGTAGCGGAACTACCAAGGTCATAAAGGTCACACTTGCGACCGGGCCCTAGCATTCCGCCACCGTGGGTAGCCCCAAGACACCAAGCCAATAGAAAGAGCACAGTACCTGCCCCCTTACCCATGAATTCTAAGCTGTAACAGGAGGAGGTGGCGGCAGCTGGATAGGAGGGGGAGAGAGAGGAGTGGAGAGAACACAGCCTGCTATGGGGGACAGACTACAAGAGGCAGAGCGATTACTTAGCCCCTGGAGTGATCTACAGTGAGTTGTGTTTCTCTACACTTGGTCTAAAGGGAAAGAAACAGCTTCTGCCAGCATGGAGAGAACCTACTTGCTACAGTGTGGGATACAGAAGGTTATCAGAGCAACACCAGAGACAATATCCTTTATCCTATGCATCCATGCTGTATTCTGATACCAGCAGGGCTTTTGGCAAAGATCCTAAATGGGACAGACAGAACACAGACTTCATGCATTCCTTTCTGCCAACAGAAGTCTTGTTTTTTTACAGAGGCTTTCTAACAGGGAGAAAATGATGCAAGATGTCTGTGTGTTCTGCCCATCCATCCCACATAGACATTGCTGGAGTCACAGGATGAATGTATTGAAAATAGAATCTTGTCCTCTGGTGTCATTCTGCCAACCCTCTGTTTCCCACAATCTAGAAACAAGTCAGGGCTTTTTCACAAAGACTGCCAGAGCCAATTCAGTGTAATTGCATTTGAATTTCTTCCGTCCAGGCAGCTCAACTGCATTGTACATCCTGTTGTTGACATGAATGGTTGTACACTCATGTATTCCTCTATACAGTGGTGCGATCATAAACATTAGAATCAACTATTCATGTCAATGACAGTTGTAGCCAAATGGTGAGAGGTTGTGGACATACACAGGAGCTAAGATGATTCTCCCAATCCCTAATTATAACCAAATGCAGCGAAAGATAGATTTCTATCAAGAAACATGGGATTTTTATAGGGAGATAGTACGTCTATTCACAGTAGGTACCAACAAGTAGAGTATTTAAAAAGTTATTTTTATTAAATTGCAAAAAAGAAAAAAATGTACAAGACAAATATCAATATATATATATATATAAACATCAATAAGACCATCCAGTATTGTGTTCAAATTCTATTCATGCCTGTCAGCCAACATGTTTCGCAAAAGACTAATTGCTTCATCAGGGCCTAGATCGGCATCATTGATTCTTTTAAACTATAAGAACAACAGATAAATATACTAGAGTTAGAATTGTATGGTGGTCATACACATTCAGATGTCATAAAAAACATATAATGGTTGGTCTAAACATTTAATCTGATAGTCTCACCTACTGGTGCAAGTCTAAGGTCAAAAGCATACTCCACCATTGCCAGGCATCGTCCACTATGCCAGCTGGTGCAAAAACTCCAGGGGTGCCAGATCCCAACCGGATAATGCCAATAGAGGAACTGGACCGCACAGTTGCAGGACAAGAATCTAATAAGATATATAAAAAGCAAAACAAAGAAATCGATGAGCCAATAAGCTAACCAATCTAGAACGATAATGTATGTTTAGTCTATTCCAAAGAATAGTCAATACGACATATAGTTCATCTCGCTTAACAGCAGCATAGCATGGACAGGTGAGATAAATAAATGGCCATACATGCCTGGGAATAGGTCTAGATATGGGCAACTGGCAATTCATGTCAATGACAGACTACACTGTAGCTGAGATGCCTGGACGGAGGAAATTCAACTGTAATTACACAGAATGGGCTCAGCCCTCTGTGTGCAAGAGCCCCGAATCTCAATAAAACTAATGTGAACTTTCCCTCCGTACTATCCCTCCTCATGATAGTGTAAATTATACTCCATATTGACTTTGGTGGTCAGTACCACCACCAAATGCAATCTATGCAACAGAATCAGCCAATTTGCAGCTCTGCACTCTGTACATAGTGCACTCCTGAACTCTGCACTCTATATGTACCGCATGCCTGAACCCTGCACTTTGTATGTAGCACACACCTAAACCCTGCACTTTATATGTAACACACGCCTGAACTTTGCTGTCTGTATGTAATGCACTCCTGAACTCTGCACTCTGTATATAGCACACATCTGAACCCTGCACTCTGTATATAGCGCATGCCTGAGCTCTGCTCTCTGCACTTAGTGCACTTATGAACACTGTACTCTGTACTTAGCGCACTTCTGAACATTGCATTCTGTACATATCGCACTTCTGAAACATGTACTGTGCATGTAGCATGCTCTTCAATTCTGCACTCTGTAAGTAGCACACTGCACATTCCACAACCCTTCACTCTATGCATAGCATACTCCTGAACCCTGTGTGTAACGCACCCCTAGTATTTAACAATGACCCTTTAAGATTTTATATAGTGCTGACCTATGCACTCTGTATGCTATGTTGAATATTGCACAATGAAGGGGGCACACTGATTGCTATACTGCTGGAGGTTTATTATTGTGCAGTGTTTGGGGATAATTACTGTGCTCTGGATTAGTTGTGTGATGCTGGGGGTTCATTACTGTGTTGTGCTTGGGGTTTAATATTGTGTTGTTCTGGGGGTTAATTGCTGTGATGTGCTGCAGGTTAATTATTGTGCAATGCTGGGGGTTACCTATTTGACAATATTGGGACTTTTTGTTGTGCAATTTTTGGGGTTTATTGTTGTGCAATACTGGTGGTTAATTGTTGTGCAGTGTTGGGGGTTTATTGTTAATTACTGTGCCGTGCTGAGGGTTATGTATTGAACTATGCCCTGGTTAATTTTTGTGCTGTGCTAGGGGTTAATTTCTTTGACGTGCTGGGAGTTAATTATTTTGCTGTGCTGGGGGTAATTACTGAACTTGACACAAACTGAGGGTTATCATTTCTGGCCCCAGCTTGGCTTTTTTAATCCCACAGTCTCTTCAGTTCACCCCCAAGTCTTATTTGGTCTACAGAAAGGGAGAAAAGTGTTACACTGCAAGCTATAGACCATGAAGAAATGTCCACTTTCCGGCAACACCCACTTGCTGGCCATACCCACAGGTGGTCGTTTGGTGGCATGCTTTATGCGCTGCATTAGCACCCCCACTCATACTTCCACCACAGCACACCCAAAAAAAATGGTCTGGAGCAGCCCCAGCCACTGAAGAACATGTGAAAGGTTCTGTTGTGAGACCATAAGGCTCAGTTTACACTGCTTCAACCCCAAAGTTTTGCGACTTGCTTTCAATTTACTTGTGACTTCTTTGTAATTTGCTTTGATTTACCTTTGCAGTCTATGGCACTCAAATCACACCAATGTCACAAAAAAGTAATACAGAAACCTTTTTTTTGTTGCTGCGACTTGAGTTGCATTGTCTAAGACAGCACCCATTGAACTTAATGTTTTGACCTGTCATGTGATTTTACATGTTGCATGTTGCATGTTGCATGATAAGTCACAGCAGTGTGAACCAGAGCTTTTAAAGGGCCCTGTGAAGTAAATGGCCCAGGGATCAGTGGGAAGGGCTCCAGGCTAGGAGCGAAGGGCCCCGGGATGGATGGAAAGGGCCCTATGACCAATGGAAAGGGCCCTGGTAGTTAGGGGGACCCTTCATGGTTTCTTGTACCAGGGCCCTGAAGTTTCTAGTTACGGTCTGATACAAAGGTAAGATTTGGTAGGGAGGCATTCAATGAAAGTGCTTTCATTTTAGAGTGATTAATCTTGTACCCTGAAAAAGAAACATATGTGCCCAGGGTCTTGTGTAGTTTAGGAAGGGTGACACAAGTTTGAGTTAAAGCGAGGAGTTCATCATCTGCGAAGAGCAATATTTTGAACTCTCTGTTCCTAACAGAAATTCTATGTATATTTATGTCTTTCCTAATGTGTTATCTATACCTATTAAATCAATAACCCTTCGAATATTGCCCCTACTTGACAAAATGGCATAAAACCTACTTGGTCTGTCCATGTATTAAAAAAGGGAGGACTGTATTCAATCTGAGAGACAATAGTTTTGTAATAATTTTCAAATAAAAATGTGATAGCGTAATGGGCCTATACTTAGAGCATAAGGCGTGATCTTTAGGCTTCAGTATTAGCATAATATAGAAAGATTACATATCTCGTGATATAGAGTCTTTATGCAGGAAACCATTAAACAGTTTCAAAATATGCAGGAGTAGGATTGGAAGGAATATTTTATAGCATTCATAGGGGAAGTCATCTGGCCTCAGGGCATTATGTGTGGGTCATGTTTTAATGGTTGTCGTGATTTTGTCCTCATCAATGACAGCATTGTCACAGACATATAGACAGTATTAGTTTAGGGATGCCACTATCTGCAAGGTAACATTGCATTTGTGGAAGAAGATCCACAGAGGGTGGATTGTGGGGTATATTATTATTGTGGAGGTCTGCATAAAACTCTCTAAATACTTGATATATACAGTTGTGCTCATAAGTTTACATACCCTGGGAGAATTTATGATTTCTTGGGCATTTTTCAGAGAATATAAATGACAACACAAAAACTTTTCTTTCACTCATGGTTAGTGTTTGGCTAAAGCCATGTATTATCAGTCAACTGTGTTTACTCTTTTTAGATCATAATCAGAACAGAGACTACCCAAATGACCCTGATCAAAAGTTTACATACCCTGGTGATTTTGGCCTGATAACATGCACACAAGTTGACACAAAGGGGTTTGAATGCCTATTAAAGGTAACCATCCTCGACCAAAGAATTGCAACCACAAATTCCTTATTATACACATTCATCTTTTATTTCTGATATGTCGTTACAATGCATATTGTATAAGTAACATGATGTATAGAATCGCATGGTGAGACAATTTTGATTATTATGTGTCCTAACAAATATGAAAAGTTTTTTGTTTATTTTTATTTTTTGTATCTTTTTTCAATAAAAATGATCTGATTTAAAAAAAAAAAAGGTAACCATCCTCACCTGTGATCTGTTTGCTTGTAATTAATGTGTGTGTATAAAAGGTCAATGAGTTTCTGGACTCCTGACAGACCCTTGCATCTTTTATCCAGTGCTGCACTGACATTTCTGGATTCTGAATCATAGGGAAAGCAAAAGAATTGTCAAAGGATCAGAGGGAAAAGGTAGTTGAACTGTATAAAACAGGAAAGAGATATAAAGAGATATCCAAGGAATTGAGAATGCCAATCAGCAGTGTTCAAACTCTAATCAAGAAGTGGAAAATGAGGGGTTCTGTTGAAACCAAACCAAGTAAAATTTCAGCCGCAACTGCCAGAAAAATTGTTCAAGATGCAAAGGAAAACCCACAAATAACTTCAGGTGAAATACAGGACTCTTTGAAAATATGTGGCGTGGCTGTTTCAAGATGCACAATAAGGAGGCACTTGAAAAAAGATGGGCTACATGGTCGAGTCGCCAAAAGAAAGCCATTACTACGCAAATGCCACAAAGTATCCCGCTTACAATACGCCAAACAGCACAGAGACAAGCCTCAAACCTTCTGGCACAAAGTCATTTGGAGTGATGAGACCAAAATTGAGCTTTTTGGCTACAACCATAAACGCTTCATTTGGAGAGGAGTCAATAAGGCCTATGATGAAAGGTACACCATTCCTACTGTGAAACACGCAGGTGGATCACTGATGTTTTGGGGGTGTGTGAGCTACAAAGGCACAGGAAATTTGGTAAAAAATTGAAGGCAAGATGAATGCAGTATGTTATCAAAAAATACTGGAGGAACATTTGCATTCATCAGCCAGGAAGCTGCGCATGGGACATATTTGGACATTCCAACATGACACTGATCCAAAACACAAGGCCAAGTCGACCTGTCATTAGCTACAGCAGAATAAAGTGAAGGTTCTGGAGTGGCCATCTCAGTCTCCTGACCTCAAAATCATTGAGCCACTCTGGGGAGATCTCAAACATGCAGTTAATGCAAGACAGCCCAAGAATCTACAGGAACTGGAGGCTTTTTGCCAAGAGGAATGAGCAGATTTATCATCTGAGAAGATAAAGAGCCTCATCCACAAATACCACAAAAGACAACATTTTTAGGGACTCATTAATGACTGGAATAGTACCACTGGGTTGGCACAGGGCAAACATGGTGCCTATATTTAAAAAGGGATCAAAGTCTTTACCAAGTAACTATAGACCTGTTAGTTTAACTTCTATAGTCGGGAAGATACTGGAGCGTTTAATAAAAGACCACATAGACGAGTTCTTGCTGGAAAAAAACATTTTAAGCAATGGACAGCATGGATTCATGTAAGACAGAAGTTGTCAGACAAACCTGATTTCTTTTTATGAAGAGGTAAGTAAAACCTTGGACAGAGGGGTGGCTGTGGACATGGTATACTTGGATTTTGCAAAAGCGTTCGACACAGTTCCCCACACGCGGCTCATGTGTAAGGTAAAGTCTACAGGCTTGAAAATATCAGTTTGTAAATGGATAAAAAACTGGCTAAAAGACACAATTCAGAGAGTAGTGGTTAATGATTCTTACTCTGAATGGTCTAAGGTTATCAGTGGTTTACCCCAAGGTTCAGTGCTGGGACCCTTACTTTTTAATATCTTTATAAATGATATTGGGTCTGGGATCAAAAGTAACATTTCTGTCTTTGCAGATGACACCAGGCTATGCAGTGGAATAACGTCCTTACAGGATGTCTCCAATTTACAAGCCGACCTCAATGCACTGTCTAATTGGGCGACTATGTGGCAGATGAGGTTTAATGTTGAGAAATGTTAAGTTATGCACTTGGGGGCTAAGAATATGCATGCATCATACATGCTAGGGGAGTACAACTGGGGGAATCCGTGGTGGAGAAGGATCTAGGGGTTTTGGTAGATCATAAGTTCAATAATAGCATGCAATGCCAAGCTACGGTTTCCAAAGTGAGCAAAGTCCTTTCTTGTATTAAGAGATGTATGGACTCCAGAGAGAGAGATATAATTTTGCCTCTGTTCAAATCATTAGTAAGACCTCATCTGGAATATGCAGTTCAGTTTTGGGCCCCGGTTCTCAAAAAGGATATCAGGGAACTGGAGAAAGTGCAGAGAAGGGCAACCAAACTGATAAGAGGCATGGAGGAGCTCAGCTATGAGGAAAGGGGAACTGAATTTATTCACTCTTGAGAAGAGGAGAATAAGGGGGGATATGATCAACATGTTCAAATATATAAGGGGTCCATATAGTGAACTTGGTGTTGAGTTATTCTTTTTACGGTCAACCCAGAGGACACGGGAGCACTCTTTACGTCTAGAGGAAAAGAGATTTCATCTCCAATTACGCAAAGGTTTCTTCACAGTAAGAGCTGTGAAAATGTGGAATAGACTCCCGCCAGAGGTGGTTCTGCCCAGCTCAGGAGATTGCTTTAAGAAAGGCCTGGATACTTTCCTAAATGTACATAATATAATTGGGTACTAACATTTATAGGTAAAGTTGATCCAGGGAAAATCCGATTGCCTCTTTGGGGATCAGGAAGGAATTTTTTCCCCTGCTGTAGCAAATTGGAGCATGCTCTGCTGGGGTTTTTTGCCTTCCTCTGGATCAACTGAGGGTATAAAATTGGGTATATTGGATTGTATGATATTTTTTATTTTATTTATTTAAAGGGGACAATACACTGTATTAAGAACTGGGGTATGTAAACGTTTGATCAGGGTCATTTGGGTAGTTTATGTTGTGATTATGATTTCAAAAGAGTAAACAAAGTTGATTTATAATAAATGGCTTCAGCCAAACACTAACCATGAGTGAAAGAAACATTTTTGGGGGTTATTTACGAAAGGCAAATCCACTTTGCACTACAAGTGCACTAAAAGTGCACTTTCAAGTGCAGTCGCTATAGATCCGAGGGGGACATGCAAGGGTAATAAAAAACTGCATTTTAGCTTGCACATGATTGGATGATAAAATCAGCAGAGCTTCCCCTCGTTTCAGATCTTTCCCTCAGATCTACAGTGACTGCACTTCCAAGTCCACTTTCAGTGCACTTGTAGAGCAAAGTGGATTTGCCTTTCGTAAATAAGCCCCTTTGTGTTATCATTCATATTCTCTGAAAAATGGCCAAGAAATCATAAATGCTGCCAGGGTATGTAAACTTATGAGCACAACTGTATACATGTAGGCTGTGATTGGAATGTGCCATCTTTGTCTTTGATTTGTTTTAAATATATATATGTACTTATGTGTACAGTATCTCACAAAAGTGAGTACACCCCCCACATTTTTTCCAATATTTATTTTATCTTTTCATGACAACACTGAAGAAATTACACTTTGCTACAATGTAAAGTAGTAAGTGCACAGCTTGTATAACAGTGTAAATTTTCTGTCCCCTCAAAATAACTCAACACACAGCCATTAATGTCTAAACTGCTGGCAACAAAAGTAAGTACACCCCTAAGTAAAAATGTGCAAATTGGGCCCAATTAGCCATTTTCCCTCCCCGGTGTCATGTGACTCATTAGTGTTGCAGGGTCTCAGGTGTGACTGGGGAGCAGGTGTGTTAAATTTGGTGTTATCGCTCTCACCCTCTCATACTTGTCACTGAAAGATCAACATGGCACCCCATGGCAAAGAACTCTCTGAGGATCTGAAAAAAAGAATTGTTGCTCTACATAAAGATGGCCTAGGCTAAAAAGAATATTGCCAAGACCCTGAAACTGAGTTGTAGCATAGTGGCCAAGACCATAAAGCAGTTTAACAGGACAGGTTCCACTCAGAACAGGCCTTGCCATGGTCGATTAAGAAGTTGTTGAGTACATGCTGAGTGTCATATCCAGAGGTTGTATTTGTGAAATAGACGTATGAGGGCTGCCAGCATTGATGCAGAGGTTGAAGGGGTGGGTCAGCCTGTCAGTGCTCAGACCATACGCCGCACGCTGCATCAAATTGGTCTGCATGGCTGTCATCCCAGAAGGAAGCCTCTTCTAAAGATGATGCACAAAAAAGCCTGCAAACAGTTTGCTGAAGACAAGCAGACTAAGGACATGGATTACTGGACAACTAGGTGAGGAGTACAATGAGTGTCATGGTCTGGGGCTGCATGAGTGCTGTCGGCACTGGGGAGCTACAGTTTATTGAGGGAACCATGAATGCCAACATGTACTGTGACATGAAGCAGAGCATGATCCCCTCCCTTCGGAGACTGGGCCACAGGGCAGTATTCCAACATGATAATGACCCCAAACACACCTTTAAAGATGACCACTGCCTTGCTAAAGAAGCTGAGGGTAAAGGGGATGGACTGGCCAAGCATGTCTCCAGACCTAAACCCTATTGAGAATCTGTGGACTATCCTCAAACGGAAGGTAGAGGGAAGCAAGGTCTCTAACATCCAACAGCTCTGTGATATCGTCATGGAGGAATGGAAGAGCACTCCAGTGGCAACCTGTGAAGCTCTGGTGAACTCCATGCCCAAGAGGGTTAAGGCAGTGCAGGAAAATAATGATCGCCACACAAAATATTGACACTTTGGGCACAATTTTGACATTTTCACTTAGGGGTGTACTCACTTTTGTTGCCAGTGGTTTAGACAATAATGGCTGTGTGTTGAGTAATTTTGAGGGGACAGCAAATTTACACTGTTATATAAGCTGTACACTCACTACTTTACATTGTAGCAAAGTGTCTTTTCTTCAGTGTTGTCAAATGAAAAGTTATAATAAAATATTTACAAAAATGTGAGGGGTGTACTCACATTTGTGAGATACTGTATGTTAACCACTTAAGCCCCAGACCATTTGGCTGGCCAAAGACCAGAGCACTTTTTGCGATTCGGCACAGGTAATGGCTGCGATCGGCGATTTTTATCCTGACTGCGAGATTATGGCGGACAGATCAGACACTTTTGGCACTATTTTGGGACCGTTCACATTTATATAGCGATCAGTGCGATTAAAAATGCATTGCTTACTGTGGAAATGTGACTGGCAGTGAAGGGGTTAACCAGGAGGGGGCGCTGCAGGGGTTAAGTGTGTCCTAGGGATGTGTTCTAACTGTGGAGGGGATGGGCTACGTGTGACATGACCCTGATCACCGCTCCCGATTACAGGGAGCAGTGATCAGGGTCCTGTCACTAGGCAGAACGGGGAAATGCTTGTTTACATCAGCATTTCCCCATTCTTCCTCTCCGTGAGACGATCGCGGGTATCCCCACGGACATCTAGTCCGCGGGACCCGCGACCACACTCACGGAGCTCGTGGCAGGGTCGCGCACGCGACCACATGGCAGCAAATTTAAAGGGACGTACCTGTACGCCCATTTGCCTGTCCGTGCTATTCTGCCGACGTATATGTACATGTGGCAGTCGGCAAGTGGTTAAAATGGTAATAAAACCAAAAGAAAACATTTACTGTATTGCAGCTTACTATTTCTTAGATGTGATGGCTGCATTGCGTTTTCTTTTTTAGGCTTTATTTTTATTTTCACCTGGTGAACCAGCCAATGAGTCTGTCGTTTTTTAAAGGACAAGCTCTCCTGCAGATGTAGCAATTACAGGGGTGACAGGGAGGTGGAATAATACTGCGCAAAAACATATACCAAATATGACAGCTGCTACACTAAATGTGACAAATTTCAATACAAGGGGTGTGAAAAAATGTGCACAAATAATAAGTGCAATACAGTGAAAACAATACGTAAAAAAAACAACATATATAAGAGTGTGACTGTGAGTCTCTATCCCCAAATCCTAACCAGGAAATGGGAAGGCAAACAAATAAAAGTCCTCAAACAATGAAGAGAGAATCTTCTTTTACGTGCAGGGAATAATGTGAAACATCCACACTGGTGAAACCAGAAAAAAGGAACAAATGGGTACTCTTACGAGAGCAGGTGGACCCGGATGTCAGCGACACCGAATCATAAAGGCTTAAAGATCCAGGATGACTGATGGAGCTGAGAATCCCCCTCCTCTCTTCTTTCTTATACATCGTTGTTTTTGATGAGAGTTGCTGCTGAGGTTACTTCCGAGATGTCTTTTTTCTGGTCGGGTCGCGTTCACTGAGATCCTTTGGAGCCATCCGTAGAAGACCCTGGACCTCTACTTCCATCGGAGAGTGCACCGGATTCGATCTTTAAGATTTTATGATTCGGTGTCGCTGACATCCGGGTCCACCTGCTCTGGTAAGGGTACCCATTTGTTTCATTTTTCTGGTTTCACCAGTGTGGATCATTCACATTATTCCCTGCACATCAAAAAGATTCTCTCTTCATTGTTTGAGGACTTTTATTTGTTTGCCTTCCCATTTCCTGGTTAGGATTTGGGGCTAGAGACTCACAGTCACATTCTTATATATGTTGGACTTTATACGTATTGTTTTCACTGTATTGCACTTATTATTTGTGCACATATTTTGTTAAGCGCTACATTTTTTCACACCACAATTACAGGGGTGAGACAAACCATTTAACACTGACAGCTTTTATTTTCTTATGTAAAACCTTTATCCCAAAAGGACTGTTTACTGTAACTGCTTATAAAGTATTAGCTGAAGTTTGCCTACAATTTGTTAGTGTATTTAAATCTGCTACTACATCTAACATGACCCGCCTCCAGACTGACAATGCTGCTGTCCAAATCTGCTCCTTCATCCAGAGTGACACACTAATACAGGAGGTGTGTTACTGGCCAGATCACCAGGTAAAACCCAGAGAAAAGAAAACTTAAAAAAGGAAAATAATGCAGTCACCACATCTAATGATTGGTAATCTGCAATATATTACATGTTTGGTTTTGGGTTTAATATTGCTTTAATCTGGACAGTAGATAAAAATGAGATAGTTTATACTCGTGCCACAATGAAAGCATAGTCAAATAATTGAAATAGAATTAAATATTTTTTATAACATCGCTTGAAAGCACAGCCAATTGGGAAATTAGAGATTATGTCAATGTGTCCATGTAGACATTATGGAGGACAGACTTCTAAAGGTTCAGGCTGGCCATACACTATTCAATTTTCCTGTTCAACTTTCCTTTAGATTTACCAAAACCATATAATATGAGGTGAAACCTAAACACTTTCAATTTGGATGCAATCAGACAGGCCCTTGTACTACATAGTTGAAGGTAAATCTAAAGAAAATTGAACAGGAAAATTGTATGGTGTATGGCCAGCTTAAGTCTTTTAAACACAGCTGAGAGACGGAGCAATTAAGAGCAGTAGTCTCTACACAAAGTCTTGTTATTTAGAATAGGATAAGAAAGAGTAGGGCCCCTTTCACACAGGCGCCTTCTCTAAGCGGAATCTGCTTGCTCAGCGGGGGGATCTCTCCACTGATCCCTGCTGAGCAGGTGGATGACAGGCCCATGTCTGCTATGCAGAGTGGACACAGATACAGTCCCCTTTCCTCTATTGATATACATTGTATATCCCTGTATGTTGTGGTTGTTCAGGTGCTTATCTAATTGTTTTTTGAAACTATTAATGCCCCCCCGCTGAGATCACTGCCTGTGGAAGGGAATTCCACATCCTTGAAGCTCTTACAGTAAAGAAGCCCCTACGTAGTTTAAAGTTAAACCTCTTTTCTTCTAATTTTAATGAGTGGCCACGTGACTTGTTAAACTCCCTTCCGCAAAAAAGTTTTATCCCTATTGTGGGGTCACCAGTACAGTATTTGTAAATTGAAATCATATCCCCTCTCAAACGTCTCTTCTCCAGAGAGAATAAGTTCAGTGCTCGCAACCTTTCTTCATAACTAATGTCCTCCAGACCTTTTATTAGCTTTGTTGCCCTTCTTTGTACTAGCTTCATTTCCAGTACATCCTTCCTGAGGACTGGTGCCCAGAACTGGGCAGCATACTCCAGGTGCGGCCAGACCAAAGTCTTGTAGAGTGGGAGAATTTTTGCTTTATCCCTGAAGTTAATCCATTTTTTAATGCATGCCAATATTCTGATTGTTAGCAGCAGCATGCCATTGCTGAGCCTATCATCTACTAGGACACCCAGGTAATTTTCCATCCTAGATTCCCCCAGAGGTTCTTCCCCCAGTGTATAGATTGCATTCATATTTTTGCCACCCAAATGCATTATTTTACATTTTTCTACAATAAACCTCATTTGCCATGTAGTTGCCCACCTCATTAATTTGTTCAGATCTTCTTTCAAGGTTTCCACATCCTGGGGAGAAGTTATTGCCCTGCTTAGCTTAGTATCATCTGCAAATACAGAGATTGAACTGTTTACCCCATCCTCAAGGTCGTTTATGAACAAATTAAATAGGATTGGTCCCAGCACAGAACCCTGTGGAACCCCACTACCCACCTCTGTCCATTCTGAGTATTCCCCATTTATCACCACCCTCTGAACTCGCCCTTGTAGGCAGTTTTCAATCTATGTACTCACCCTATGGTCTATGCCAACAGACCTTATTTCGTACAGTAAACGTTTATGGGGGAACTGTGTCAAATGCTTTTGCAAAATCCAGATACACCACGTCTACGGGCCTTCCTTTATCTAGATGGCAACTCACCTTCTCATAGAAGGTTAATAGATTGGTTTGGCAAGAACGTTTCTTCATTAATACATGTTGATTACTGCTAATGATACCGTTTTCATTACTAAAATCTTGTATATAGTCCCTTATCATTCCCTCCAAGAGCTTGCATACTATTGATGTTAGACTAACTGGTCTGTAATTCCCAGGGATGTATTTTGGGCCCTTTTTAAATATTGGTGCTACATTGGCTTTTCTCCAATCCGCTGGTACCATTCCAGTCAGTAGACTGTCAGGAAAAATTAGGAACAATGGTCTGGCAATTACTTGACTGAGTTCCCTAAGTACCCTCAAGTGCAAGCTATTTGGTCCTGGTGATTTATTAATGTTGAGTTTCCCAAGTCTATTTCTAATTCTGTCCTCTGTTAGCCATGAGGGTGCTTCCTGTGACCTCCGCTATGTGTCTTTCATGTTCTAGCTTAGCCGCCCTAATTGGACCCTTACATTTCTTGCTGCATTCTTTATAATTCTTATAAAGTTTGAATGCTAATGATGATCCCTCAATCTTGTATTTGCTCTTGTATATGCTCTTAAAGCCAACCCACCTCTCCTCCCTGTTCTTTTTCCCTAAGATTTTATCCCAATATGTATGTTCTAGCAAGGTTCATAGTTTAGGGAAGTTGACTCTTTTGAAATTCAGTGTCTTCGTATTTCCCTTATGTTTCATTTACCCCCAAAGGAGTTGCTGTTTCTTAGGTCCCCTGTTTCTGTGTTTACAACTCTTCAAAAAGCACCACACACTCCTACACAACTGGCTGGGTTGGGAATGTTTTTTGCAGATTCTTATGCAGTATCCCAGGAGCACACACACATTGAAATTATTCTTGGAGAAGATCTCCCGACATCTCAGGATTTGAGCTTTGGCCCTCTCCATCAAGGTATGTATGGGTAAAACTTTTCTATTGGAATCTCTTCTTCTGCTCCCCCCACCAAATCAGATGATGAGACTGGGGTAGCTGTATTCACCTGCCATACAAGCATTTGGGCTTGTTTTCCACTAGGGAGTCAGTAATGTTGTAAATGCTGAATTCTTCCATAGTTTTGTTGTAAAGCCCTGGTCAACACTACTTCAGTAATCAACTCCACCCAATTGTCCTTTCCCTGTGGATCGGCTTTAAGGACAACAAAGGGCCTGGCTGGTTCCAGCTAAGCTTCCTTATGGCTTGCAGGCACACCACTTCTCCAGACTGCAATATCTTCTCCAGCCTCCATAGCTCTACCACTCCTTCTATTGGGGGTTTCTGCTCATGTACTAGGCGCTGATACACCTGCAATAGCATGGGGTGTACAGCCTCGTTTGCTGGGACACTCTGAGAGATGAGTAATCTCCTGAAGAGATCAGTATTCAACTCCATTATCAGGGAACTCCTGGTGGCACCAGGGGGGCCAGGACACACAATGGCTAAGGTGTAACATGCCTCTGACTGCCCAACCACTCAAAAGTCAACCTGTTTATCAGATAGCCTTAACTTCTTGACTCCAATACACCAAACTTCCATATCTTCCAGCTTTCTCATGGTTAAGTACTTTAGATGTTTCTCAAATAATTTCTGGTAAAGCAGAGTCACCTGTGCTCCTGAGTCTTAGTGTAGATACCCTCTTCCTGGACTGAAATGATAGAATAAGGGCCTACCTGCTTACCAGGGACCTTGCTTGAAGAAACTGGGGCCACAGATCCAGTGGTTTGCTCTTGAGCTCCCTTTATCACTTGTCGATGCTTATGTCGCCACAGAAACTGGGTTTTAGGAGGTTGATGTTCATTGTCTCCTCTGAATAGAACACTCGAGGTCAAAGCAATTGAGCTGGATGGTCTCTCAGAAACAGCAGGGGTTGAAGACTGATCAGATCCATGGGTTGAAGACTGATCAGATCCCTGGAACACTCCCAACAGAAAATGTGGTAATTTTAACTGGTTACATTTCTCCCTCCTCTTTATTTTTGTCTCCGGTTTTATCATGTATTTTTTCTTTTCTATTCACGTCATTAATCACTTTAAACAGCATTGGGCTTTGTATATTCCTTTGGCTCTCCCATCCCCCATCCCCTTCCCTTTCTCCACCCCGCCCCCCCTCCCTATCCTTACTTAACTCTCTAGCATGTCTAGTAGAGTAGTCTGTTGAGAAAGGGGTGCGGCTTGCTTACCACCCAAGCGCGCTTGCCCAGGAAACGCGTCCACTACTGATGACGTCATCCCCCTGCAGCCAGCTGTCGTGTGTCTCAAGCATCATTCTGAGGCCGCTCCTCCATTGTCTGAAGTCGGCTTATTACAACCAGGAAGATCTGTCACTACATCCACCTCAGAGACTGTTCACAGGCACAGGACTGGGAGCGCCATCCATGACTCTTACTATCATGCTTGGGGGAAGATGGTAGTTGCGCTGTGATGAAGGGGGGGGGAGGGAAGCTACAAAGATGACTAAAGTGGCAAAGTGAACTAAAAAAGCAGAAACGGGCCAAAGCATGAATGGATCCTACATGCTAAAAGAACATGGTGGGGATGCAGTGCAGTGCAACGTAGCTGATCAACATGACTATAATGTTGCGGGCAGACAAAGCCTAATATATAAAGGTAATCGTGAAACAGTGACTGCTTGAATATAGCAAAAGAAAAATGCATATACTAACACAAATAGGATGAATAATGACACAATGCAAAAAAAAATATATAATGCAAGAAAAATATATGTGGGCTAGTGCCCCATTAGCAAAAACGTGCCAGATCCTGGTGAACTACAAGTGACAAATCCCTAGGACAAACATGAATATTAGTTCTATCATCCAGTCCAAAAAACAAAAACTCGTGATGAGAAACACAAAACAAGTCCAATCGTGAAGGGAGGGGGGATCTTCAGTGAGGATACCTCTGTGTTTGCAAGCCGCTTACCTTACAGCTGTAAGGTGTACAGCCTATGTTGCAAATGACCCGCAGGTGTAGACGTTCCGTGTATACAGGCAGTGACAATGATGAACATGCCAAGCGAAATATAAAAAGTATACAGCATGTAAAATAACTCTGCAATGACCACAGTGGAGGGGGGGCAAGACACACACGGGGGGGAGGTTGCACTCACTTTCATGAAGTGAGTGTGGGCATCAATCCACGAGCGCCGAGCTCGTATGCCTCCAGGAGTGTCACCAATCTGGAATCTGTCCCCGTGCCTGGAAACTGGAATATGTCCCCGTGCCTCTCTCCTCAGTGTTCGTCAGGTAGAGTATTGATGCACAGTGTGAGGGGGAAAGAGACACACATAGCGTGATCCCATATAAAAGGTATATTTATTTAATAAAACAAGTCCAATCAACTTACATTTAAAACAATGCGTATCCTCTGAAGAAGTCACGTGACGTGACGATATGCATTAGGATTGGAGCACGGGACGCTGCCACAGACAAACAACAGGAGACGAGCTCGGTGCTCGTAGTTACTACACACTGCAGTATTGTTTTAAATGTAAGTTGATTGGACTTGTTTTATTAAATAAATATACCTTTTATATGGGATCACGCTATGTGCGTCTCTTTCCCCCTCACACTGTACATCACTACTCTACCTGACGAACACTGAAGAGAGAGGCACGGGGACATATTCCAGTTTCCAGGCATGGGGACAGATTCCAGATTGGTGACACTCCTGGAGGCACTGGAGGCATACGAGCTCGCCCCCCCCCCCCCCCCCGACAGCGCAGGAGTTTCCACTTTCACAGTACTATCATGCTTGTTTTTATCACCACAATGTGAGTTTATCTCTATATATCTTATTAAAGCATTTTAAATCTATAAAAACGTCTGCACCCAGAGGCGCCTCTTTACTTGTTGTATTTCAGCCTCAGGACCATGGTTTCGTTCCTACTATGATGGCAGCCCTGCTTGCTTCTCTGAGCGTTTTTTTCCCCTCATCCTGATCACAACAATATATGGACTATTGGCCCATTGAATGGATTGTCATTGTTCACATTTTATATTTAGTTTTTTGACTGTCCTTTGATTGCTGTATTGTATAGCTTTATTGTATAGATTTGATTATGTGGGAGCTCTAGGTGATTGCGCCTAGACTTGTTATTTTAGGTGATTTTAACTGCCAGTAGAGCTGTAATTTCCATCCTCTGGGTTACCTGGGTCTTCAGAGGTTCTATCTCTGAGTTGCCACTGACTGCACTAGCCACCCTGACTACTGCAATAGGCTCTGACTCCAGACTCTTCTTTCTGCTTTTCAACAAGGCTTCCTTTTCTCGCATTGTTCTAATTTATTCAGGGTACCTCAAGATTCCACCACCCCCTCGAGTTTTCAGCTGACTCATGATGGGGTCTAAGGTATGAGCTCCCCTTAAAACCTGTTGCGCCCTAACTTCATCCACTGTTCTGGTGTCTATACCTATCTTCAGTAGTAGCTGATGCCTTATCTTGTTGAGGCACCACATGTATGCAGATAGCTTCTCCCTCACTTTGGTAAGTATATTCAAACTGATACACAATGTCAGTGGCCTTCTCTGTCCTCCTGAACACATCTTGAAGGATGTGTTCAGGAGGACATGCAATCCGTGATGCAATCCGCGGGCTGAGTTTTAAGTCCTAAATAGCTTCTGAAGCAGGTCCTCTTAAACTATAATTGATTCTAGTGATCCTCTGTTTTTCTGAGTCTCAGGAACGTCTCATTCATCCAGGGCTCACATGGCTTGCTCCAACCACACCTCAAAGCCTTCCTTACTGGCAGGTAGTGGCTGTTTCCTCCAAAAGGGTCCCCAATTCTCAGTACTCAGACACAGTGTATACTGGAATACTGTTCGGGCACTTTGCCATCAATTCTCCAAGACTGGCAATTAATTCAGGCCCTATCATAGCCAAGGTGCTGTTAGAGAACCCCTGTCACCTGAGTTGACCTCTTAGGGTTAGCATCCAGCACTCTCTGCTGAACCAGATGAGCCTTATTGTCATTAGTCAGCTCTAGACTAGCCCCAGAAAACAGGTGGGAATTTCTCTCCCCCACTCTAATGCCCCGTACACACGGTCGGACATTGATCGGACATTCCGACAACAAAATTCATGGATTTTTTACGACGGATGTTGGCTCAAACTTGTCTTGCATACACACAGTCACACAAAGTTGACGGAAAATCTGATCGTTTTGAACGCGGTGACGTAATACACGTACGTCGGGACTATAAACGGGGCAGTAGCCAATAGCTTTCGTCTCTTAATTTATTCTGAGCATGCGTGGCACTTTGTGCGTCAGATTTATATACACACGATCGAAATTTCCGACAACGGATTTTGTTGTCAGAAAATTTTATAGCAAGCTCTCAAACTTTGTGTGTCGGAAATTCCGATGGAAAATGTGTGATGGAGCCCACACACGGTCGGAATTTCCGACAACAAGGTCCTATCACACATTTTCCGTCGGAAAATCCAACCATGGGTACAAGGCATAACAGCATATAGGTGTGAGACATATATAACAAAACAGTGTTGCGCTGCCTAAATACCAAAGTGACTAAAATAATTCCTTAAAAGAATATATGATTAGCTTGCAAGATACTTGGTGCACAATCAAATATTCATGTTCCCTAATTGGGAATAATAAACACTAAAATAACACAGTGATAATAATACAAGTCCACACAATTAAGAAATTGTGATAAAAGTCCAAAAGACAATCCTCAATCTTCTGAACAAAAACAGTTTTCAGACGCAGAAAACACCAATAGTGCATTAACTTTGCAAGTGCTAGTGCTCTCCTCCACCTCAAT
>JBBGZY010000630.1:2055000-2245000 GCA_037952925.1 Lithobates clamitans | reverse complement strand
TGGGAGACACCCTGATGCTGTAGAACTTTGCATAAAGATATTTTGCATTAATAAAGTGTCACACCAAAGATATTCACATGCTTCAAAGGTTCATGCTCACATATACATGGTATATTGTCTTGAATTTATGTGACCTCTATATAGCAAGTGTAACAAACACCAGTACTCATTTATATTTGTATCGCGGGGCCCTCACCCCTGTTTGGAGTGGAATAAAGTTTATATTTGCAAAAAAAAAAGAGGAGGTCTAGGGCTAGAATTATTGGTCTCGCTCTACTGTGATACCTCACATGTGTGGTTTGAACACCGTTTTCATATGCGAGCGCTACTCACGTATGCGTTCGCTTATGCACGTGAGCTCGGCGGGATGGGGCGCGTTTAAAAATTTTTTTTTTTCTTATTTATTTTACCTTTTTTATTTTTACAGTGTTTAAAAAAAACATGTGTCACTTTTATTCCTATTATTGCATGACAGGACCTCTTAAATATTAGACCTGGGGTCAAAAAGACCTCAGATCTCATATTTACACTAAAATGCAAAAAAATAAATAAAAATGTGTCATTTAAAAAAATTGCCCCTTAAGAGCTATGGGCGGCCCTGCAGTGTCATGGAGACGGGTGGGGGCCATCTTCCCCTCGTCTCCATCCACAGCCACGGGAATGATCCGATCGCCTCCGCCTCTGCTGACGGATGCGATAAGCATCGGAGAGCACCGGATCGCGGTGGGGGGGGGGGGCCTTATCCCACCGCTGATAAAAGTGATCTCGCGGCGAATCCGCCACAGAGACCACTTTTATCTTGTACCGGACCGCTGGCTGAACACGGTGATACCAGGGTTATGGCAGCTAGCTGCTGCCATAACAACGATATCCGTCCTCAAAGTGAAGACGTACATCAGCGTGCGGCGGTCCGGAAGTGGAACGAACACCGATATAGATAATGTACCTATCTAAGTAATGAAAATTATATTTTGAAATATTTTTTGTTATAAAAGAGGGCGACATAAAACAAGTGTGATATTTGACACAGTTTTGGATAAACTAACGCATCAATATCTGTTTCGATGGATGTAGTAGCAATTCTTAGGGTGCTCATCAGATATAGCCTTTGTTGTGCTTCATCCTTGAAAATGTTTGCTTACAAATTTAGTTGCTGTGGAAAACGGATGATATGAATAAGGCCTGATTGTGAAGAATGGGATTTTTTTCTTTGGGAAGATACAAGGTGTGTCCAGAATACAATGAGAATCAAGTTCCTGTGTTCAGGAAGGGCTCTGTGAAGAGAGAAGCTGGCCAAGGTTACTTGGGGTGGGGTGAAACGTATACGTTAGAACACTTATCAGTTGCAATACAGCCCTGTCAGAGTCGAGACCTTTCTTTTTTGTGACACGCTGTTCAAATGTCTCGTATTAAGAAAAAGTTTTTGTGTGAAATTGGGTAAAAGTTCATCAAAAACTTTGGAAATGATGAGATAAGCTTATGGAGAAGCTGCACTATCATCTGCACACGTGTACCACCAATGGCAAGTCAAGTCAAGTGATCACGGGAGATGAATCCTGGGTGTTTGGGTATGATCCCGAGGCGAAGAAACAAAGTTCAGAATGGCACACACCCACGTCAGATTGCCTCAAGAAACCTTGAATGAGAAAATCGAATTTCAAATCAATAGTCATTGTTTGTTTTTGATTCACATGGAATTGTCCATAAGAAATTTGTACTTACTGGTCAAACTGTGAATCAGAGATTTTACCTGGAAGTTCTTAGTTGCTTGAGACGAAGAATTTTTTGTGTGCCTCCTGAGATCGTCTCATCCTGGATCCTTCATCACGACAGTGTACCAAGTCACAGCGCTTTGGCTGTCAGAGTTTTTGCCTGAAGAACACATCACGTTGCGACCTGGCTGTTTGACACTTTTTCTTATTCCCAAAGATATAGAACGGTTTTATAGGACACCATTTTGGTAGTGTGGATAATGTCCGAAGAGCCACTACGCAGGCTCTGATCACCAGCTCACTAGAAGACTTCCAGGGTAGCTAGGAAGAATGGAAGAATCGCTGGGAGAGTTGTGTACACTCACAAGGTGCATACTTTGAAGGAGACGATGTTCAATTGTAACATTTTTCTGGATGCACCAAACGTATAAATGTCCAGTAAATAGACACTGTCAATTTCTTTTTCGGCCGCATGTGTTTGCTAAGTGTAAATGCATTTTTTACAAAGCATTCCCCAAAAAATTCACACTGGTGCGATGCGAGAACCCTGCGAATCCACTGCGGGTTCCCGCATCGCACCGACTCGCACGGCAGTTCACACTGCCATATGCGAACTGCTGGGGAGTGTCAATACATTGTTAACGACACCCCCAGTTCAGCTTGCATATCGCACTGCGAACTGACAGTTCGGACATGAATTGGATCGCATAGGTGTTAACACCCATGCGATTCGATTCTGGTTCGAACAAAAAAAAGGGTCCTGTGTGTGTTTGGACCGAATGCGGTGCGATATCAGCCATACTATCTGTATGACTGAAATTGCGTCGCACAGATATCACATGTGATGTGAACAGCAGTGCGCTGCGAATCACATGCGATGTCTGGCATCGCAGCAGTGTGTACCGGGCCTTAAAGTATCTGTCATTGGAAAAGTGTACATTAACTAATGCACCAATGCAGCACCTGTTATAGATTTTGTTCTTGCATGAGCACGTTAGGTTAAACACACACACTTTTGCCATGTCAGGATTACTTTTAGGGTACTTTTCACACTGAGGTGGCGGTACAACGGCGCTAAATATAGTGCTGCTTTACCGTTGTTTTAGCGACGCTATTCAGCCGCTAGTGGGGCAGTTTTAACCCCCGCTAGCAGCTGAAAAAGGGTTAAAACCGCCCGCCGGCGGGTTTGCAGCGCTGCCCCATTGTTTTCAATGGGAAAGGGCGCTTTAGGAGCGGTAAATACACCGCTCCTACAGCGATCCAAAGATGTGGCTTGCAGGACTTTTTTGACCACCCTGCAAGCGCACCGCTCCAGTGTGAAAGCCCTCGGGGTTTTCACATTGGAGTGCATTGAGCAGCTCTTTCAGGGAGCTTTGCAGGTGCTATTTTTAGCACTTTAGTGCCTGCAAAGCGCCTCACTGTGAAAGCAGCCTTAAAGCAAACTTGCAGTTTGTCTATATCGGTCTTTCTTAAACTTTTTACCCTAGAGGAACCCTTAAAATAATTTCTAGGTACCTTAGATAAAACCAATTCACTGGGGGTAGTCATAGGACTGCTCCTCCTCTTACAGATAGCTCTAAAGATAATTGGTGTCATGCCACTGGTCCTGCCAAATGACATTAGCCTCAGAACTATGCAAGCACCATCAAAATGGGAGGTCAATCAACCACAGCTTAAAGCGGTAGTAAACCGCAGTGTGTGGTGTTTTTTTTTTGCAAGGTAACGCTATAATGTGCTAGCATGCATCACATACTAGCACATTATGTGAAACGTAACTTAGAATGAAGCCTTCCAGCGGCGTGCTGTCACCACTGACAAGGCTTCCATCTTCACCTGGTCTTCCTTCCGGGTTTGTGAACTCCGTCTGTGTGAGTGGCCGGAGCCGCGATGACGTCACTCCCGCACATGCGTGCTGAAGCCAACTTTTACGGCACAGAGCGCATTCGCCAGTGAGGTCACAGGCTGCATGTACAGTAAGTATCTCCTAAACGGTGCATGTTTAGGAGACATTTACAGTACCTATAGGTAAGCCTTATTATAGGCTTACCTATAGGTAAAAATTATGCATGGACGTTTACTCCCACTTTAACCTCCACAGAACCCTGGTTGAGAGTGACTGGTCTAACCCGCTCACAACTTACCAAAGCAAAAAAATAAAGGAGATGAGGGAATTTTCATATCATCTCATAAAAGGGTAATAAACAGCCTAATGTTCAGCGTAGAAGGTTCTCGTTATAGATGGTACCATAAGCTGATTGTACTTATCTTCTCTACGTTCCCTGCTGCTCACATCAGAAAATTGTGATGCAACTTTCAATTGTTTGAAAGTATAAATTCTACTTTAAGATCATGGCCACTTCACTGGAAATATTATTATATACATGATATAAATTATTATATTTACAGTACATGTGTATTCAAAAGGATAGATAAAAAATGGATTGCTAAAATAATTCTCTTAAGCCTCTTTATACTCAAAACTAGACAAAAAACTGGACAGTAATGAAAACATAATGAAAACATAATGGTTTGACTGTTAAAGGTCACTGTTTCTATAAATGTGTCATAATTAATGTAAAATATAACTCCATTGGGATAACTATGCTGGAAAAAATGGATTCCTAGGAAATGAACCATTGTGCACTATGCTATTATTAGGCTGGTGGAAGATGGATTAGTGTTTCTGTTGCCCATTCTGTTGCCAGTTAAACGTGCATTCTCTACAGATGAACAGAGGTGGATAGAGATTTGCATAGATGTATTCATATGGTGTGTTCTTATTCTGCCACATTTGTTTGAAAAGTTAATGGGAGCCGTTACTAACTGCCAGGTAAATTAAATGGAGCCATATGAAATGAAATCACTAATGCAATATGTAGAAAGCTCTGCCAGCAAACAAAATTGAGTCAGACCGAGTCTCTCATAGTCTGATCTTTTCTGGTTTAATTCTGATTAGCATGACTGAAAACGATGTTGGTATTACATTAAATGGTGTTCCATTCTACTGCACATCTCTTGGCCAGCTTTGCTGTTTTTATGGTTGTTTTTCTTCAAGTTGCTGATTGGCTGCTTTAGACCTTGTACTGTACATATGAGTACACGTGGAGCATTCAGGGGAGCCACTATATGAGTGTTGCAGCTCCAAAGTGTATAGACACTACAGGCAGCATTTGGTTTTAGCATTGCAGCTAACCTGTTTCCCGTAGCGTGATTGTCAGAGATGGCTGCAATATAAGCCCTACCCCCCAAATAAGCCCTAGTTAAAGTCCTTGTAGGTCTTCTTTTCAGGGTAGGGCTTATTTTTGGGGAAACAGAGTAGGGCTTATTTGGGGGGTAGGGCTTATATTGCAGCCATCACTGACAATCACGCTAGGTCTTATTTTCGGGGAAACAGGGTAGCACACTGGGGTATTAGGAAATGTTAGTATTATGTCCTAAGAGAAATGGTCATTTTATGGCATTTCCAAGAAGAAAAAAAGTGACAGAAATAACATGTAAGACGAGACTATAAAGAGTGTGACAGTGTGGCGTGCCTGTCACGGTGTTAAAAGGGATTTAGGTCACCCAGGATTCTCAACTTGGCAAGTTGAGGGTCTGTAGGATTCTTATTTCATTTGGAGGTAACCTGGGTTTGCAGTTTCTTCTGTGGTTGGTAGACCCAGTTTGGGACCTGGAGCCTGGAGATTTCATAGAGATTTGGGAGGGAGAAATCTCCAATCCTGGCACCAGGTTTTGCAGGCAACCGGCAGAATGTTGGCACAGGTGTTCAAACCTGTTATAGTCTAGAACCTGACGGTAGATCAACAAGGGAACAGCCAGAAGTGTGCATGTTTGCAGGGGACAGAGGGCCCAGACCTGAGGGCTGGAGCAGCAAGGAGCTGCCAGGAGAGCTGGCAGAGGTACAGCTTTTGCACAGGAACACAAGGATGCTGTTAGATGGTCAGGAGGACCAGAACACAAGGCTTGAGGAGCATCGCTGCTAGAGAGAACAAGGAGGCTGAATATTACTTTTGTTTCGTGCTGGACATTTGTTCTGTTGGACTTTTTCATTCTGCTTTATATAAAGTGGGCTAACAAGCCCGTAAATAGCACATCTGTGTACTCACTGGTGAGCATTACACTTATTAGTCTAAACAATCCCCAAACATAATAGGAGATAAAAAGATGTAACTCCTTGTGCGTGTTCAGAGCTCTGCCCAGGCCCCCGGCAGCTGTATTTTATGGTTTATGATGTTGCAGAAAGAGGTAGTGATATAATGACAACTGCACTGCTTTTTGCATTATTACAATGTGAGTGCAGGGTGCTGTAGTGACATCCCTTCAGGGGACAAATCTGTGACACCTGGCACTCACAGGATGTGCTCAGTTTTCTGGGTTGAATTAAGATAGGGTCATTTAACCGAGAAGATGTAGATCTAGAGGCACAAAGAAATGACTGTGGTAGACAGTCCTGGAGAAAAGGGAAGTATTGCAGCCAGAGCTGAGTTTTTTAATAATATCACACGGCGCACCAGTACGAAAAAATGCTTAGGCTTTAACCCTTTGACCATGTAACACATATATGTGGCATCCAGGGAGTGGGCCTTAATGCTGGCGCTCCATATATCCTACTGACAATCAGAACTCGGGGGAACCGGACCCCAATCACATGATTGCTGTGATAGTCTCTGATTTGCTATCACAATGATTATTCATCTTGTAGCCCATGGCAATATTGTTCCTCTGTCAAGAGTAGCAAACAACTGACTACTCCTCCAGCAAGGAGGATACAATGTATCTATTTCTACTCCCTAGAAGTCTGAAAATCATTTTTTAAAAAAAGTAAAAGATCTAGTAAAAAGATTAGGTTTAAGGCCCCTTACACACTGGGCGGGCTCCGTTGGAGTCCGCCTGCTCAGCAGGGAATCTGTCCGCTGATCCCCGTTGAGTAGGCAGATGTCTGGACCACTGCACTTATGCAGAGCAGACACAGACATCACCTGCTCTCCTCTATGGGCAGTCAGATGTAAATGAACCACCTGTCTGGTTACACCTGGCTGCCATTCGATCCGCCAGACGGATGGGGAATGGACCCCAATCCATCTGTTTATAGTATTGGATTGGAAGTTGGTGGGTGTCAACCAGCACATGTCCATTGACATCCGCTGCTCCATAGAGGAGACTGGAGGGTCCAATTGGGTCTGCCCGTGTGAAAAGGCCCTAACTAGTTCAGGACTAGTTTAGTGAGTGTCAGTGTCAGTGCAAGGCTGGTCATAGACGGATCAAATTTTGGCCAGATTAGCAGGAACCAACCAAATTTTGATTTGTCTATGGGTAGGCTGGTTGTACTGAAGTCAATCCATTGATCAATCAGTACAAATAGCCTGTTGGGGTTCTTTTTTGTGTAATCACTGCCAACGGCTATAGCCGCGAGCAGTGATCATTGTATTCTGACGGCAGAGAAACCTTACACTGTCAGAATACAATAGTGCAACGGGAGGGATTCCCCCGCCATCAGAATTCAACCTTGGGTTAAAGGAAATGAAATTCCATAATACATAGCTTGTTTAAAGGAGAAGTACAGCCAAATTTCGTTCTACACACCCGTGACCCATTTTCAGCAGACAGCGGGCTGAAGCCCACTGTCGGCTGACGTCACAGAGGCGGTCCAGGCTCGGGCAAGATTGCAACAATGAAGTCGGTATCCACTCACATGTCTGGACTGGCACCCGGCTCAGCCTCTCAGTGGGCCACTGAGAGCTGGAGCAAGCCCCTCCCGCCCCCTCCACAGCCCAGCTCTCCAGTGAGTACGGGGGCGCTGAGCATAGATCGATGACTGACCGTCACCAGCTGTCTGTTTAGGGAGCCCTGAGAACTGAGTAATCTGCGGTGTTTGATCGCTCGGTTCTCAGTCTTGGAGTTGGTGGGGGACAGATGCAGCATTGGACTGATGCTGCATCCATCTAGGTAAGTATGATTCTGCAAAAAAACAAAACAAAAACATTCTTCTCTTTTAAGTGTCAGTTAGTGACGGTGTGTCAGTTAGTTACAGCTTAACCCTTTCACTGCCAGGTCTGTACATCGACCTGACAGCAGGGGGTTTAACACACATTCTGGTGGCTGCAGCCACTGGCATTGTGTGTGAAACTGACACTCAGACTCCTCCCTGTCAGGTGAATCCATTTGGGGGCGTCAGGGCTGTAGGCCGATTACTCACACACACACCCCTGGTACCGCCCCCCCCCGCCATGCTTTGTGGGCTCCGCTTGCCCATCTGCGGGCCCAGGAGCGACATGGCAGGAGGCGCTCTCTTCCCCTTCTTACTGTGACCCAGAAAGCGTCGTCCGTGACATCACTTCCGGGTCAACATCTAGGTGTCTCCAGCTAGCTTAGCTGGGAAGTAATGTTTTGCAATGTGATGTGCATTGCAAAACATTCAGTGGAGTACAGGGGAGACATGCAAATTTTGAACCCCCCCCCCACCTCCCACATATACGCATGTACAAACGTAAACGCATGCATCTGGGGGCGCCTACATATTAAAACGTTGATTACGTTACATATCACTGCGCATGCTGGAGTGAGAGCAATGATTCTAGCACAAGACCTCCTCCATAACACTAAACTGATACCTATAGGGGGCTTTTGAAGCGTCGCCTATAGAAAATATAGGGTACTGAAGTTTGTCGCCATTGTACGTACGCACACAAATTTAAATTTTGGCATGTTTGGTATCTATTTACTCGCCGCAACCTCATCTTTTATATTTTACCAAAATTTGCATAATATATTGTGTTTGTTTGCCCTAAAATTCACTTAATGTGTTTCTTACTAAAATTTTGTGTTTCCTAAACCTTTGCGGTAATATCGCGTGACATAAAAAATTGGAACTACCACTATTGTATTCTCTAGGGTGTCTGCCTTCATAAAATATAATAATGTTTGGGGGTTTTACATCATCTTTAGGGGTAAAATAATTTTTTAAACATGTGTGCAAAAAATGCAAAAACAGCTCTGGCAGCGAAAAGGCCTCATTCACGCTATACATGCAGAAAAACTGATGGAAACTGATGCATTGGTTTCACTTGTAGAGAAAAGAGTTTACTCTTTTCATCAGTTTTACATCAGTTTTCATGCACATTTCAGTGAGTTTTATACATGTTGCAGATTCCTGCACAGAAAAAAACTGCACCTGATACTAGTGTTGTGGTGTGAACAGGTCACAATTGTTTCGTTTTTTTTTTCTTGTGCCCTTGCAGAACGTATGCAGAAAAACTGACATCTCTGCACATGGTGTGAACGAGGTCTAAGTGTCAGCGTGCCATTTAGTGGCAGTGTAAGTATCAGTTAGAAACAGTAAGTTTTTGATAAGAAAACAAAGGGCATTAACCACTTGCTTACTGGGAACTTATACCCCCTTCCTGACCAGGCCAATTTTCAGCTTTTACACTGACACTTTGAATGACAATTGCACAGTCATGCAACACTGTACCCATATTAAATTTTTATCATTCTTTTTACGCAAATAGAGCTTTCTTTTGGTGGTATTTAATCACCAGTTTTTTTTTTTTTTTTTGCTAAACAAACAAAACAAAACAAACATTTTGAAAAAAAAAGTTTTTCATATTCTGTTATAAAATTTTGCAAACAGGTAATTTTTTCTCCCTAAGTGATGGACACCTAAAGAGGTGGCACTGATAGGCAACACTGATAGATGGCGCTAATGAGGCAGCACTGGTGGGCAGTGATCAGGAGGCACTGATGAGGCTGCACTGATGGAGGGCACTGATGGGCACTATTCAGGAGGCACTAATTGGCAGCACTGATGGGCACTGATAAGTGGCACTGATGGGCACTGATTAGCAGTACTGATAGGTGGCACTGATGGGCACTGATAGGTGGCACTGATGGGCACTGATTAGCGACACTGGAGGGCACTGGTGATCACTAAGGGGACTGATGTCACACTAACAGAAGTCGGTCTTTTTTTTTCACGCTGACAACGTGAAGAAAAAAAGGCGGAAACCGGCTTCTGTTCACGCCTATGATCAGCTGTCATTGGCTGACAGCTGATCACGTGGTAGAGGGCCTGCTGTGATTGGCCCTTTACCCTGTTCTGTGATCAGCCATGTCCCAAGGACTCGGCGATCACATAGTGTGCCGCGCGTGAGAATGGGAGGACGTCCATGTACGCCCTCCTGGCATTTTAAGCCCACGCTGTAGCCTTCTTTGGGTTAAGGTAATTTTGTGCACTTCATTGTCCCTATTAAAAGATTTCCCCTTTTTCCGTTCTGGTGACAAACAAACATTTGGGATTTTCTTTTACTTTCACTCTCAGTGATATTGGTAAACAGGGTCACAGGCAGCAATAAATACCTGATAGGTGATCTAATCCCTCTCCACTGTATCCAAAACTTAAAAAAAAAAAAAAAAAAAAAAAAGTTATGCCTTTTAGTTATACTTTTAAGTAGAGCTCCAGTCTCTCTGCCCCCACCCCCGCACCCCAAAAAAGTGAAGTCAGCAGCTCCAATACTGCAGTTGCTGACTTTTATTATAAGGATACTTACCTGTCCAGGGATCTAGCCATGTTGACACCCGAGACGATTCTTCAATTGTTTTTGGGTGCAGGCACCAGCATCTTCAGGCTTCACAGCCAGTTTCCTACTGTGCAAGCGTGAGTGGCGCTGCGCTTTGTGAATGGTCCCGCCATCTTCTGGGACCTGTGTGTGTACTAGAAGGCAGTGGGGGGAAGGAGGAGTAGGGCTGGACATACTCGTAGATCACCGCAACAAACTTCCCTGGAAGTGGGAACGGGTACCTGTCAAAATCAAAAAGTGCCAAATGTGGCAGTGGAGGGGGTTGCGCTTTAAGTACAATTTAAAAAACATTTAAGTGACCTGAAAAAAAAAATGGAGGTTCACTGGGTAACCTTCATAGCAAGGCTGTAGTAGGAAATACTGTAGGTTATGTATCTTGTAGACTGTAGCGTAGCAGTGAGTAAATTAAGAACTTCTTTTGTGGGTTCTTCCAGTGGAAGATTGAAAGGTATACAAGTATGTCACGAAGTTGTGTCATCGGGCTAATATCATAAAAAGGCTTTTTGCTAAAATTAATTTGATGTATTTGAAACAAAAAAAAAATGTGGCTGATGTGACAAATTGTTTAACTTTGGCCTCTTTCACACGGGGCAGATCAGTCATGATCCGCCCCGTGAACATCCGCTGGCTCAGCGGGGATCGCTCCGCCGATCCCCGCTGAGCAGGAAGATGACAGGTGCATCGCTGCACACTGTGCAGCGACGGACTTGTCAGAGCGCCGCTCTCCCCTATGGGGGGATCGGATGATGACGGTCCGTAGTGTCCGTCGTCATCCGATCCGATCCGAAAACGGAGGAAAAAGTAGGTTTTTCCTCCGTTACACTTTTCGGATCGGAGCGGGGCGGATGTCAGCGGACATGTCACCGCTGACATCCGCCGCTCCATAGGGATACATGTATGTCCGTTTTTCATCCGAAAACGGAAGGATGAAAAACGGACATACGGATGCCTCGTGTGAAAGAGGCCTTTAACTGCAAGAACTTCATTACAACTATATATTATAACAATAACTTCAAGTAAAAGAAAATATTGGTATTGGTGTATACGAGAGTGTCAATGTCAGATGATCGCAGTTACTTGGCCAATACTCATCACTACATAGTCATTTCCTGCCGTTGAAGACAAGGCAACTTATTTTTGTCGTTGACAGATAAGCTCTTGTAGATGTGTGACTTTAGTTGTAGCAAAGTAGAAGATGAGCACTACAGTCCTTTATACATGCTAGTTTATAGAGATGTACCAAGAAATTATTATCTCCAATAATAAGCAATTACCCTCAGGATAATACTTGTTAAATAAATATTACAGGAAATGATAGGCATTAAGGAACCAGATGGAGAATTTCATTTACACATAACAAAGCCATGCATTTATAATAATAATATTATTATTGTAATTGCCACGATTACTACTTTGTATATGCTTGCATGGTTTGCAACACGTTTTTAGAATTTTGGGAAATCAAAAATTAAATATTTGAATATTAACATATTGTAAGCCCAGTCTGAGGAAAAGTGAGAATCAAACAAATTATTACATATACAAAGGACCAGCCAAATCTAGATTTAAATGGAAAATGTCAGGATAGAAAAAATAGAGCTGCCATAGCTGACTTGTCTTTAATGGTTGATGCTTCAGGCTGTCACATTTCTCCTTTAGCTGGGCATAAACTATTCAATGCTTTTGGTCAGCCTGCAATACAGCACAGATGGACAAATTCCCCTGTTAGGGTATTGTATCCTGACAGCGGGCTCTGCTGGCTGGTTCATTTGGAACCAGATGAAATTTGCTCAATGTACGGCTAGCTTTAGTTACAGGTTCCCTAGGTTCCAGTAGCTTTTATCAGTCCAAAAATACTCTGACTTCCCATGCTATTGGCAGGCAAAGATTACCAAGGTTCTGTTTAGGAAATGTTTTGGTATCCCCTCCATGACCAGTATTAGCTGACTTAATTATGTCCTGTCCATAGGTGCTTCTTGGCTCAGGATCATTTAAAAAAAAAAAAAAGATCACCTGCATTTAGGCCCAGCATTACAGGAGCCCATATAGACATTTGCAAGTACAATAAGCTGAGCTGGTGAAGATGTAAAGGAGCTTTACACAGGAGTATGATTTTTTTTTTAATATGTACTTTAATATGTTCTATGAAATGTCCAAACAGTGGCTGCATCTGATTTGGCCAACAGAGCCATCCACTAAGCCAACAAGAAGCTTGTATTGATGCCTTAAAGTTTGCAGGTCATTAGGAATTGGGAAGAAACAAATGGGATTGAGGAGAAAAGTTACAAATGGTACACCAATATAAATAACCACATAGAACCAACAATTTATAAAAAAGCCTGCTCACGTGAATGGGCACTTTTTTGATCAAAAAGAACACCTTAACATCTTGGCGCCGGCCGAAAGCAAATATGCGGTCTCTTGTTGGGTGGGCCTTGGCGCCAAGCGGCTGCATATTTGCACACATTAGTGCAAATACAGGTATGCTGAGAGCCCGCTCCCGGAACAGTTCCCAGTGGCTAACGGAAAGCTCCTGACCGCTGCTTTCCGGTGGCTAACAGAAATCTCCCGACCACTGCTTGCCTGTGGCTAAAGGAAATCTCCCGATCGCTGCTTGCCGGTGGCTAATGGACCATAACATGATTTCATTTGATGTTAGCTGTAAGAAAAAAAACACATACGGGAAAGATAAAAACACTTTAAGAGAGCAAATTTTTCAAGGATAAGGGCTGCTCTCCAAGATTTAGACTGGGAGGGAATATTGGCATTGATGAACACAGAACAGAAATGGGAATTCTTTAAAAAAGACTCTATGTGATCTCACTGCAAAGTATATTCCCATGGGCAATAAGTTTAAAGGCTAAAAATAAAACCTATGTGGCTCACGGCCAAAGTTAAAAATCTATAAACTATCAGAAAAGAGCTTTTAAAAAATATAAAAATGAAGGAACACTATTATTTTTTAAATTTTACAAAGAATATAACAGAATATGTAAAAAGGAAATCAAGGATGCAAAAATTCAAAACAAATGACAGATTGCAGGTGGTTCTGGCCAGCTCAGTAGATTGCTTTAACCACTTAAAGCGGAGTTCCACCAGGTGTCACATTTGACACCTTTTAGGGGGGAGGGGGGAGCAGATACCTGTCTAATACAGGTATTTTGCTCCCACTTCTGGGCATAGATACCCGAGCTACCCACAGGTATCTACTCCACTTCCCGCCCCCCCGCTGTCTTCTGGGATACACATGGGTCCCAGAACACAGCAGGGACCAGTGGGATAGCGCAGCGTGAGTTGCGCATGCGCAGTAGGGAACCAGGAAGTGAAGCTGAAAGGCTTCACTTCCTGATTCCCCTACCGAGGATGGCGGCAGCAGCACCCGACAGCCGAGAGATGGATCGGCTTCGGGTGCCGACATCGCGGGCGCCCTGGACAGGTAAGTGTCCTTATTTTAAAAGTCAGCAGCTGCAGTATTTGTAGCTGCTGACTTTAAAAAAAAAAAAAAAAATCTGCGGAGCTCCGCTTTTAGGACTGAGCCTCTTTCTGAGATTTGGTGTTTACAAGTTAAAAACAGTTTTTTTTGCTAGAAAATTACTTAGAACCCCCAAACAGTATATATATTTTTTCTAACACCCTAGAGAATAAAATGGCGGTCGTTGCAATACTTTCTGTCACATAGTATTTGCGCAGCGGTCTTACAAGCGCACTTTTTTTGGGAAAAAATACACTTCTTTGAATTAAAAAATAAGAAAAGTTAGCCCAATTTTTTCGATATTGTGAAAGATAATGTTACGCTGAGTAAATTGATGCCCAACATGTCACGCTTCAAAATTGCACGGCCGCTTGTGGAATGGCGACAACATTTTACCCTTAAAAATCTCCGTCGGCGACGTTTAAAACGTAAAATGTTGCATGTTTTTAATTACAGAGGAGGTCTAGGGCTAGAATTATTGCTCTCGCTCTAATGATCGCAGTGAAACCTCACATGTGTGGTTTGAACACCGTTTTCATATGCGGATGCTGCTCACATATGCGTTCTCTTCCGCACGTGAGCTCGGCGAGACGGGGCGTGTTTAAAAAAAAAATGTATTATTATTATGTATTTTACCTTTTATTTTTTATTTTTACGCTGTTCTTTTAATAAAAAAAAAATTGTGTCACTTTTATTCCAATTACAAGGAATGTAAACATCCCTTGTAATAGAAAAAAAGCATGACAGGACTTAAAAATGAGATCTGGGGTCAAAAAGACCTTAGATCCCATATTTACACTACAATGCAAAAAAAAAAAAAAAAATGAAATGTTTAAGAGCTATGGGTGGAAGCGACATTTTAACGTCGCTTCTGCCTTGCAGTGGTATGGAGATGGGTGGGGCCATCTTCCCCTCACTCGTCTCCATACCACAGACATGACAGGACCAGATCGCCTCCGCCGCTCTCGACAGGTCCGGTAAGCGGCAGAGGGCACTGGAGCGCGGTGGGATGGGGGGGGACCTTTCACGCCGCCGATAAAAGTGATCTTGCTGCGAATCCGCCGCAGAGACCACTTTTATCTGAAAGCAGACCGCCCGCTGAAGAAGAGGATACTGAGGTTATGGCAGCTAGCTGCTGCCATAACAACGATATGCCTCTTCAAAGTACCGCCGTATAATGTAAGTGGTTAAAAAAAGATTGGATTCTTTCGTTAATGTACATAATATAACTGGGTACTAACATTTATAGGTAAAGTTGATCCAGGGAAAATCCGATTGCATCTTGGGGGATCAGGAAGGATTTTTTTTCCCCTGCTGTAGCAAATTGGATCATGCTTTGCTGGGGTTTTTCGCCTTACTCTGGATCAACTGTGGGTGAAGGATTGTGTATATGGGATTGTAGGATATTATTTTTTATTCATTTATTTTTAAGGTTGACCTAGATGGACTTGTCTTTTTTTCAAGACTAACTATGTAACTTTTGTAAAGCTCCCGATCACTGCTTCCTGGTGACTAACGGAAAGCTCCCGATCGCTGCTTCCTGGTGACTAACGGAAAGCTCCCGATCGCTGCTTATTGGTGGCTAACGGAAAGCTCCCTATCGCAAGCATTATGTGACCACCATGATAGCCAATCACGGCGGTCACATTATCATAAACCCTGCTCCAACTCTCGACATCCTCAACCCCTTAAAGGGCTGGGAGGCGATGGTTTCAAGGGGTTAAGGGCGGCTTCACACTACCCCTCTGCATTGTGGCAATTTTGGTGAGTTTTCTGAAAGCACACCAAAACTGTAGGAATAATGGAAGTCTATGGCAAAGCACAGCTAATCCACACCAAAACTACAGGGCGAGGGCAGTATGAAAGCTCCCTAAAACACAATAATAACCACTTCAGAACTTTTGGTTGTTTTCGACTACATTGTTTAAAGTGGAGCTCCAGGCTATCCCCTATAAATACTGTAGCTGCTGACTTTTAATAGAAGGACAATTACCTGTCCAGGAATCCAGCGATGTCCTCATTAGAGGTCCACCAAATTGAGATTTTGGTACTGTAAATGCAGGATGCACTTGGCCCGAAAACCAAAACTGAAAATGAGTTTTTAAAAAAAAATAAAAAAAAATTTATATACAATTGTGTTATATTCGACTTTTTAATTAATATCATAAATTTAAATGAATATGAATTTATTGTTGGCCATTATCGGCACCTTTAGCGCAAGAAAAGCATAAGAAAAATGCATCCCTTTATATTCTCTATATATCTTCAGACTGGTCCATTGCGCTTTCATTGTGTTGTTAAAAATGTTGTTTGCTGCATTTTTGGTCAGTTAAAAAACCGCACTTCCTCATTGAAATGCATTCCTCTTACATTTTTGATGCAGTTTTTGAGTTCCATGACCTATAAAAGACACACCATAAGCATAGTAAAATCGCTGCAAAATCACGTGCGTTTTCTGTGCCATTATCGGCACCTTTTTCTCTTACCAACAAAATGCCGATAACACCGTTTTTGGACGCCGAAATTTCAATCTCTAGTTCTTGCCCCAAATTGATTCTTCAGTCAGCGGGTGCAAGCGCCGGCATAGCAAGTAGGGGAAACAGAAAGTGAAGCCTTGCGGCTTTCCAGTCAGCTTCTACTGCGCATGCGCAAGCCGCGCTGCACTTTCTGAATGGTCCCGTAGTCTTCTGGGACCTGTGAAGACTGTAGGAGAAGAAGGGGGAGGGCGGAATTTCAAAACCAGGTACCCGCTTCCCCTTAAAAAGTGCCAAATGTGGCAAACAAGCGGAACTTTCCCCTTTGGGTGGAGCTCCGCTTTAAGTACTGGTGCAGTCATCTTGTGTGGAGATTCTTCTTTTCTATACTTACATTATTTTTGGTTATATTTTTTATGGAATTACCGGAAACAGGTGTACTTCTTACCCCCAAAGAGCCGCTGTTTCTAGGGTCTCTCTTTTCCCGTGTCCATGACTCTATAAGTAGCCCCTCAATCTCTGATACACCTGCTGAATGTGGAATGTTTATTGCAGATATCTGTATACACAGCCATAAAAACCATAAAAAAACATAAAAACACAGCAAATGGTTGAGCGCAATAGCAAGAAGTAGATTGTAACAAGATAAACCATAGAATAAATATACTGTACTGGAGGTATATTGCAATGGATAAATATACTGCAGAGATAATAATTGTCTCAAGAACAACCCCTTCTAAATTCTAAACTGGGAAAGCCAAAATAGGGGAAGATATATCACAATAAAAGTTCAGTAGTCGGTAACATGCTATTCTCCTGGCCAGCTTTCTTAGGGCCTATTTTGGAGTGCTTGAGGTAGTATCTCTTTAGGAACTTTTACAGACACTGACACTGTATTTCTCCCTTTTTTTTTTTTATCAAGGTGTAGTGCAGGGTAGGCCAGTGGCCTCTAAGTATACCTGGGTCAGTGTCACTGGTGAGGTCAGTACCAATTAATCCCCCCCCCCGTTAGTGTCGGATTGACCGCCGCAGTATCACAGTCCCGTTATAATTTGCTGATCGTGGCCATTAGTAGTATAAAAAAAATATATAGTATATACAAAAAAAAATACAGTATATATACCATAGTTTGAAAATGCTATAAATGTCATGCAAACCAATCAATAAACACTTATTGGGTTTTTTTTATTTTTTATTTTTTTATCAAAAACATTTAGTAGAATACATTTTGGCCAAATTTTATTAGGAAATTAGTTTTTTGTTACATCAAATTTAAAATAGCATGCCACAATTGGTAGACTGTGCCGCTTGCCAACCATGCATAATTGAAGACAATGGGACTGTGACATGGTATACAAAAAAGTAAAAAATGTTTTGATTGTTGTTTTTTTATTATAATCCTGCCAGACCATGCTGCAATCATGTGCCATGGACATGGTTATGATGTGGATGCTGTGCAGTCTGGTGGGATTTCAGTGTTAAATGCCCCTTGGGGAATGGAAAAATTAAACATTCAAAAGGTGACATATCAACTACCGAATGTCCCCAGAAGTGGTTTTAGACAGCCTCTGAAAAGCGATTCATGGTGGATTCCTTTTGAGAAGCAATTTAGAGATGACAAGCATATACAAATGTGCTGCATGTGTGAACAGGGCCGAAGGGGAGAAAAGCTGCATTTTGCTATTTCAACTTCTCTGTTCTGAAATTTCAAGATTCATCTCTCCACAGTGCCTACAGCTACAGGGATCAGGGGTCGCTTGTTTTAGGCTTCTTTTACATGGGCTTTCCTTGTTGAGTAGGATCAGAATGAAAATGGAGGTCATTTATCTGCCCATTCTATTTTTTCCTTCATCTTGTGATGAAGGGAAAAAATCAGACCTATGTAATCCCTATGGGTGGCTGGATGTAAGCCAACATGCATCTGTCTGTATCCGCTCACAACTTGCTGAGAATATATAAATACTTTGGCCTTATGCCAGTACTTTGTCAATAGTGTGAGCACAGGTCCCCTTTTAAGAGCTTATGATGTCCCCAAAAATCCATTTTTTTTCCCCATGACTTTGTCAAATTACAGAGATGGCTGAAGGATTGCTTTACTGCTAATTGTCCAAAATCATATGAGCTATTATGGCAAAAGGAAAATAAATTTAATTAACATTTTAGGAACTGTCATCTTACTTGGGGATTTTTTGGCATAGATTGTTATAGTGAAAGCTGGCCTGCAGGCACAGTTTTGTCAGTAGAGTAATTTTCCCAGCATTTAGCAGCTCTGCGGCTGAACAGCATCAATCTGTATATGTACATGAGACTGCTGGCTCAGCAGATAAGGTCTATTCATTTACACATGGAAATGGCAGTGGGCCCAGCTGTCAGGCAATGAAGAGAACACCTTGTGTAATAATGATTTGCTCTTTATTAGTCGGACTGACAATGGCCTCATTTAAAAATAATGTTTCTAAAAACTTCCAGAAACATTGTAATATAAATTGATGTTTTTCAGAATTCCATCATATGAAATTGTGACGTATTGTAAAAGAAGAATACAAGAAGAAAAAAAAAAAGAGTTTTAGTTTCAGCCTGATGTGCTGAAAATTATATGCAGTAGAACAGGGGTGTTAAGCTCCATTTCATCAGTGTGGTTGCCCTCAAGGGCGGGTTATATCTTGAGTGCAGGGTTCAGGAGTTTGTTACATACAGAGTGCAGAGTTCAGGGGTGCGTTACGTGCAGAGTTCAGTGGTGTGCTACATACAACGTGCAGAGTTCAGGGGTGCGCTACGTGCAGAGTTCAGGGGCGCGCTACGTACAGAGTGCAGAGTTCAGTGGTGTGCTACATACAACGTGCAGAGTTCAGGGGTGCGCTACGTGCAGAGTTCAGGGGCGCGCTACGTACAGAGTGCAGAGTTCAGTGGTGTGCTACATACAAAGTGCAGAGTTCAGGGATGTGCTACGTACAGAGTGCAATACCAACCAACCACCAAAGCCCCCCCCCCCCCAAAGCTTCCATGCATCTCTACTCTCTCCTACCTGGCCCGGCTCTAGTACCTCCCTGTGTAAGCTGCTCTACTACCCATGTATTTGGCTCTAGTACCTCCCTGTGTAGGTGGCTGTGGCTGGCCTTGCAGGGAGATCATTTTTCTCTCCTCAAATTCTGGCGATCTGTCCCCACCATGAGTGCATGCAGGGATCTGTTCGATCTGGAAACCGCTGAGAGCAAAGCTGTCCTTGTAAACACAGAAGGCTTCTGTGTTTACAAGTGACAGCAGGGAGTGGAGGGTGAAAGCTGGAGGTGGCGGAATAGAATTCTACCATGTTCCAGCTGCAAAACTGGGTGTGAGGGCCACGTGAAAAGGCCTGGTGGGCTGGATTCAGCCTGCAGGCCTTGTGTTTGACATACAGTGCCTTGAAAAAGTAATCGTACACCTTTAAAATTTTCCACATTTTGTCATGTTACAGAATTTTTATCATTTTGTTCCCACAAATAGAGCTTTCTTTTGGTGGTATTTGATCACCTCTGCTGTTTTTATTTTTTGCTAAACAGATAAAAAATTAAAGTTTTGCTTTTTTTTCTGTTATAAATTTTGTAAATAAGTATGTTTTCTCCTTCACTGATGGGCACTGATAAGGCGGCACCGATGAGGTGACACCTAGGAGCGGGCACTGGTAGGCGGCACTAATGGGTGGCACTGATATGCAGCACTGATGGGCATTGATAGGCGGCACTGATGGGCACTCATGGGTGGCACTGGTGTGCACTCATGGGCACTGATAGGCGACACTGATGGGCACTGAAAGGCTGCAAAGATGAGTACTTATGGGTGGCACTGATAGGCGGCACTGATGGGCATTGATACGTGGCACTGGGCACTGATACGAGGCACTGATATGTGGCACTGATAGGCATCCCTGGTGGCACTGGCAGTAGTAGGCATTGTGAGTGGTCACTGATTGGCAGCTGCCTGGGCATTGATTGGCAGCTGCCTTGGCACAGATTTGCATTTACCTGGTGGTCTAGGGGGGCATACCTGGTGGTCCAGTGTGGATGGCCATTCTTGTGTTCCTGGGCAGCATGATGGTGGTCATGGGCGGGATCCGAGGGGGGGCTGCGCTGATAATCAATCAGCACAGACCCCCCCTGTCAGGAGAGCCGCCATTTAGCTCTCCTCTACTCGCGTCTGTCAGATGCGAGTGAGGAAAAGCTGATCAACGGCTCTTCCTGTTTATATCGTGATCAGCCGTGATTGGACACGGCTGATCACGTGGTAAAGAGGCTCTTTATCGAGATCGGTATAGTGGTGTGTTAGACTGACACACTGCACCACCGATCGCAGCGATGCGCGCCCCCATGGGCGCGCGGCGGCTGTTATCCTGCAGGACGTCATATGACGCCCAGTCAGGATAACTGAACCACCGCCCGGCCATCATTCTGCTATAGGCCGAGCTGGAAGTGGTTAATTTAGCATCAACACCGGTGGCAGATCACATGAACGGAGTGCGATTTCATTGCAGTGCAGGAAACTCTCAGGATTCACTTAGGGGTTGATTTACTAAAACTGAAGAGTGCAAAATCTGGTGCAGCTGTGCAAAGAAGCCAATCCGCTTCCAGGGTTTATTATCAAAGCTTATTTGAACACGCTAAAGTTAGATGCAGATTGACTACTATGCAAGGCTGTCAGATTTTGCACTCTCCAACTTTAGCAAAGCAACCCTATAGTGTATTACATGTTGTGTTCTCCACCTGTTAGTTTCCGGAGGAGGGGTTATCTTTATCTTAGTGGTGGTGCACACTTGCAGTATCCTCTAAAGAGCAATCTATGTTGGATCTCTCTTTAGAAGACATTTGACAGGCAGTGAGGAGGTGTTTTGTCCTCTCCTCACCACTTCATTTAACCCTGTAAATGCCACACTACTGTGCTCCATAGACTTGCATTGATGGCATTCGATCAAGATAACACAAATGCAACATGCTGTTATGCCGAGGCTACAAAGCCACAGCAAGTGTACAGCCATGAGCGGCTGCATGCCCAAGTTTAGATGGCTGGTTTGGGGGGACAGTAAAACCATGGCTAAACTCCCTGTTTTTTCTGTCCCTTAGCTGCACGTGCAAAGGATGCCTTGATATGTATGTCAAGTCAAATCAAGTCAAGTCAGTGGTGGGGTGGAAAATGGTTGGGACTTCTGTCTGTTTTTATGTCATGCTAAAAAAATTGAAATAGATTGGAGAATCGAAAGGACTTCCGTCTGTGTTTACTGCTATCTGAGGCTCCAATAGAGAGATTTCCCCTCACATCCTACCCTGCTGATAATTGTTTAACCAGACAGAAGGTGAGGAAAAGTCTGCAAAAGAGACAGGAATTAAAATCTATCACGGGTTCTAGCCTTCCTTTTTTCTACCAATAAAAAGCATTTGTATTTCTGTCTGTGTTGCTGTTGGATAGTTCCCCCTGCTTCTAGTCTGGAGAAATGTTGTCAGCAGGATAGGAAGTGAGGAGAAATTTCGCTAACGGCGCTCAAAATGGCAGTGAAAACCCGCCAGGGGTTCCAAACCTTCTCTACTAACCTAACAAAAAAGGTTGTGGCCGGACATACACTTAAACCTCAAAGGTAATAAAAGCTCCCTTGAGTTGCTTAGACTTAAAAGAGGAGTAAAGCCAAAGCTCGTTTGGCCGTACTTCTCCTGAGGATCACAGGAGTGCAGATTGTTCTGCACTCCTGTGACCCGTTTTCAGCAGACAGTGGGCTGAAGCCCGCTGTCAGCTGACGTCACATAGCTGGTCCAGGTTTGGGAAAGATCGCGACCGTGTGGTCGGGATCCGCCCACATGCCTGGATCATCTCCCGGCTCAGGCTCTCAGTGAGCCGCTGAGAGCCTGAGCCGGCTGCTCCCGCTCCTGCTCCCTCCACAGCCCAGCGCTCCTGTGAGCGAAGAGGGGGCAGAGCAGAGAGCCGGTGAATGACACCAGCTCTCTGCTCAGGAGGCTCTGAGAACCAAGCAATCAGCAGTGTTTGATCACTCGGTTCTCAGCCTTTGAGCCAGCGGGGAGTCAGATGCAGCATCAGACCAATGCTGCATCCACCTAGGTAAGTATGATTTTTCACCACTTGCCGCCCGCCATATAGCAGAATGACGGCGGCAAAGTGGTTTCAACACCCTTACTGGGCGTCATATGACGTCCGCAGGATATTGAGCCGATGCGCGCCCCCAGGGGCGCGCATTGCGGCGATCGTTGTTGCAGGGTGCCAGTCTGACACCCCGCAACACCGACCTAGGTAAAGAGTCTCTGAAGAAGACTCTTTACCACGTGATCAGCCGTGTCGAATCACGGATGATCACGATGTCAATAGGAAGAGCCGGTGATCAGCTTTTCCTCACTCGCGTCTGACAGACGCGAGTAGAGGAGAGCCAATCGGCTGCTCTCCTGACAGGGGGGGTCTGTGCTGATTGTCGGATCCTACCCAGGACCACCAGGGAAGCCGCCCAGGACCACCAGGGGAGCCGCCCAGGACCACCAGGGAAGCTGCCCAGGACCACCAGGGAAACCAGCCACACTGGACCACTAGGTATGCCCCCTAGACCCCCAGGGAAATACTAATCAGTGCAAAGGCAGCTGACAATCAATGCCCAGGCAGCTGCCAATCAGTGCCCACTCCAATGCCTACCACTGCCAGTGCCACCAGGGATGCCTATCAGTGCCCACCAGTGCCACCTGTCAGTGCCCATCAGTGCCACCCATAAGAACCCATCTTTGCAGCCTTTCAGTGCCCATCAGTGTCACCTATCAGTGCCCCTCAGTGCCCACCAGTGCCACCCATGAGTGCCCATCAGTGCTGCCTATCAATGTCCATCAGTGCTGCATATCAGTGCCGCCTACCAGTGCCCATCAGTGCCGCATATTAATGCTTATCGTCAGTGCCCGCTCATTGGTGCCACCTCATCGCTGCCGCCTTATCAGTGCCTGTCAGTGCCGCCTTATCAGTGCCCATCAATGAAAGAGAAAACTTACTTATTTACAAAATTTTTAAACAGAAACAAAAGCAAAAGTTTTGTTTTTTTCAAAATTTTCGGTCTTTTTTTTTGTTTCGTAAAAAATAAAAACCGCAGAGGTGATCAAATACCACCAAAAGAAAGCTCTATTTGTGGGAACAAAATGATAAAAATTTGTTTGGGTACAGTGTTGTATGACCGCGCAATTGTCATTCAAGCTGCGACAGCGCAGAAAGCTGAAAATTGGTCTGGGCAGGAAGGTGTCTAAGTGCCCTGTATTGAAGTGTTTAAAAAAAAATTCTCATACCTCTCTTTTAAAATACATAGTGACAACTTATGTTTCTGGGACAAGAACATTTTAGCGTATTTAAATCCAAGACCAAAAAAAAATATCTACTACATGAATTACCGTATGTTTGATTAGGTCGAATGACAGCTACAGTGTGGCCGGCTAGTTCTGGGAGACCATCATATGTCCGGAGGACAATGCTCATAACAGATTGAGGCAAAGAGCCAATAAGCAGCTCTTTACCTTATGATCAGCTGTGTCCAATCTGATCATTGGTTACTTCCAATGTCAATAGAAGCCGGTTATTGCCACTCCTTTCCTCATGCTGACAGCATGGGGAGAGGAGAAGAAAGGCGATAACCAACTCCTCTAAAAGGGATATATACACCTATAATCAGTGCAGTCCCAACAGTGCCCACCATTGCTGCCAATAAGTGTCCATCAGTGCTGCCAATCAAATTAGTGCCTCCTCATCCGTGCGGCCTCACCAGTGCCTCCTCATCCGTGCGGCCTCATCAGTGCGGCCTCAACAGCGCACATCAGTGAAGGAGAGAATTTACCTGTTTGCAAAATTCTATAACAAACTATGAAAGTTTTTTTTTTTTCCAAAATTGACGATCTTTATTAATTTATCAAAAAATAAAAAACCTAGTGCTGATTAAATACCACCAAAAGAAAGCTTAAATTTAAAAAAAAAAATGTAGTTTGGGTACAGTATTGCATGACTATGCAATTATCATTCAAAGTGCGCTAAAAGATGAAAATTTGGCCTGGGCAGGAAGGGGGTAAAAATGTCAAGTAGGCAAGTGGTTAAAACACAGAATTCTGAACTGACTTGTGTAGCTGATTGTCTCAGAGGGAGCTTGCAAAAGTCCTGTTTGGAGTTTACACATCTCCCAGGCTCCTCATACACTTTTTTGGATCTCTGATCCTTGGTCCAGCTCAGGTTTTATTCCTCTCGCCGAGGGCAATTTATACTCACCTTAGACATACAGGCAGTGCTCTCATATCTGGGGAACAGACAAGTCCTGTCTGGGAGAGCTGCAAGGGTGGTGAAAAGCAAGCACACTGTGTATGTGGAGGCTGGCAAGCATTAGGCTTGCTCAGCCTGAGACAGAGTTGTGATTTTGTGTAGTTCACGCCATGACATGGCTAGGATTTTGTTTTGTTGTGTGTGTGCCCTGTTTATTTTTCTGAAACACTAAGCAGCACCTGTAAATAGACTTGTGAATGGTATCAATAAACACACCACTGTTTGATTCTACTCTATTGATCTGGTATCTGTGCCTGAAAGTGTGCTCACCCCAGGGAGCTTTTGTGCCTGCTAGCAATCCCCAGCTCACAGCAGGTTGATCAATTTATTGGCTTATTGGCACACTGGAAATGAAGAAAATCTCTCTAATAAAGAGGGAAGTCTATTTTTGCTGTCTGTGTCCGTATTAGAGGGGTTTTCCCTTATTTAGTATTTAGTTAACAGGTAACATTACATTTTAATGCTTTCTAAATTACTAGCCTGGAACAAGTATACAGATCACTATGATTTCACTTGCCCCCTGCTTTTTTCCAGTCGTGACAAAGAATGTCTTAAAGCCAGAGACAGGCAAGAAGCTTGCATTCAAAAGAAAGACAGCTACTATGGCAGCCCACATTATCCTACCCTGACAAGTGTTCTTTTAAGCCTTGTTCACGTGGGTGAAGAAGTGTGTCAAAGAGATGTTGGATTTCTGATTTACAATAATCTCTAAATTGAACGCAGCTGTCATATACACTCGGCACAAGTTAGAGCTGCAAAGCATTTCATCAAGTCAAGACTGCAGAGATTTGAGTCTGCTGATCATAGGTGTGCACAGACTTTTGTATTGGGGTGTGCACCTCAAAGCTAAAACATATATGTGTGTGTGCATGTGTGTGTATGTATATATATATATATATATATATATATATATATATATATATATATATATATATATATATATGTATATGTGTGTGTGTATGTGTATATATATATATATATATATATATATATATATATATATATATATATATATATATATATATATATATATATATATTGACGGTGTCAGTAGAGCAATGGACACTGTCTGTAGGGAAGAGATTGGTGTCAGTAGGGCAGTGGATGTTGTCCAGTACTTTTTTTATTATTATTTTATTTATTATTTTCTACAATTATTTCTAGGATCCCCGTTAGGGGGCTTTGGTGAAATATCAGGGGTTTAAACAGTGGGAATCTGCACCACACAGAGTGATTAGGGTGTTCCCAGACACACCCTGTGCGCACGCCTATGCTGCTGATGTTATCTGTAAACCTATCCTGTGCTGTATTTGTGTAACATACTTATTCAGCAGGTAATTGTGGGCCTTCTCAATCTACTAGACTCAATTACAGTAGAAGGGATTAAAGCGGAATTAAACTCGACTAAAAATGTAATATATTGCAGCTTACCAATAATTAGATGTGGTGGCTTTTTCCCATCTGTTTTACTTGGTGATCTGGCCAGTAACACACGTCCTTTATTAGGTCCTAATTACAGGCAGTCACCGAGTTACGAACACCCGAGTTACGAACGACTCCTACTTACGAATGGCCTCAAATGCCGGCCACTTGTGCTCCACGCGGGTTCTGGATATCTTTCGAGCACTTCCGAACACATCCCACACTGCCGTACTATGCCCCAGATAACATAAGCGCCCGGAACATCTCACATCCATGCACAGGCGGCAGTTACACTTACGAATGCAGTGTTCCGACCGGAAGTTACACTTGCTGATGCAGTGTTGCGACTTACGAACAACTTCAACTTACGAACAAACCTATAGTCCCTATTGTGTTCGTAACTCGGGGACTTCCTGTATATTTCTTCCTTTTTGTCCATGGAAGTACTATGATCATAATCTGTTGTGTTCCAAGCCATGGAACGTGTGCTGTATTAGTCTACGTTCACATCTATGCGGCTGCGCTTGATGCGTTTTTCAGGCACATTTTGCATTTTTAAACCCTCATTTTTTATATGTATTTGCATGCAGTTTTCATTTTGCGTCGTTTTAAGGGTTTTTTTTTCTTTCTCTTTAACCACTTACCAACCATCCACCATCATTGTACTGCAGCAGGTCGGCTTGTTCCTGCGAATCGCTGTCATTGTAAGTTGACTCGGGAACTCTAGGAACTCTACGTTGTGGGCGCGTGCGCGCAATTGTCAGTTAGAGCGACGCAGTGCCATATCGCAAAAAATGGCCTGGTCATTAAGGGAATAAATCTTCCTGTCCTTAAACACACTGTAACCGCACTGTACATTGCAGGTTGCTGAGGAGCAGGCTGGGAAGCCGGCCGCCGCGTCCTTAACAACCGATAAGTCATCAGCTGTCAGTGGAGTTCCCCCGCTGACAGCTGAATGTAAAAAAAAAATTGACGGCAAAAAAAACAGTGTGGTGCCCCCCCCCCCGGTCCATACCAGGCCATTTCTGGTATGGTCTAGCATGGATTCGGAAGGAACCCCCCACGCCAAAATGTTTTTAAAAATGATGTGGGGTCCCCCCAAAATCCACGAATGCAAACCGGCAGGTCAGGAAAGGGAGGGGACTAGCGAGCGCCCCCCCCCCCCCTGAAAAATACCAGGTCACATGCCCTCAACATGGGGGGATGGGTGCTTTGGGGCGGGGGGACAAGGGCCTCTTCCCCACAACCCTGGCCGGTGGTTGTGGGGGCCTACATGCAGGGAGCTTATCGTATTCTGGAAGCCCCCTTTGTGAATAAGTATGGGGTACATTGTACCAATTCACCCCAAAAAGCAGTGATGTGTTAAAAAAAACAAGAGACGCTTTTTGACAAGTCCTTTATTAAAAATGAAAAATGTCCCCTGTCGTAGCTCCAACGTGTCTTCTTTTTCCAGTACCGAAGTCTTCTTCCTCCGGTAGTTTCTTCTCTCTCCGGTGCAGTGTTCTCCCCATGGTGCTGTCTTCTCCTTGAGCTGTCTTCTCTTTGTGCTGTGTTCTTCCTCGCTGCCGCTTACCCGCTAAAAACAAAAAAAAAACGATCTTCTTCTAACGCTGTCTTCCTATCACAAGAGGTGGATTCTCTGGGTGACGTCATCGGATGGCCCCATGGCTATATAAGAAATGGCAGATAGCGGGAGACAACACAATGGAGGAAGACAGCATTAGAAGAAGATCGGCTTTTTTTGTTTTTAGCGGGTAAACGGTGGCAAGGAAAAAGACCGCACAAGGAGAAGCCTGCACCACGGGGGGGGGGGGGGACTCTATTGGAGAGAGAAGAAACTACCAAAGGAAGATCCCCCGCCCCAAAGCACCCATCCCCTTATGTTGAGGGCATGCGACCTGGTATGGTTCGGGGGGGTGTACCTCATCCCCTTCCATTCCTGATGTGCTGGGCTGCATGCTCGGATAAGGGTCTGGTATGGATTTTGGGGGGGGCCCCACTCCATTTTTTTTTTATTTGGCGTGGAGGGCTCCCCTCCGAATCCATAGTAGACCCGAGGGGCCTAGTATCGGTGGACCCGGGGGGGGGGGGGGGGGGGTGAACCCACGCCAGGTTTTTCGCAATTTTTTTTTTGACAATTTTTTTTTTTTTTACATTCAGCTGTCCGTGGGGAACCCCGCTGACTGATCGGTTGTTAAGGATATGTGTGTGTGTGTGCAAAATGCAAAACACATAATAAATCGCATCACAAACACAACACTTGCGTTTCTGCTGCAATTTCATTGAAGTCTATTACACACAAAGCATGGAAAAAAGCCCTCGACCCCTTCCAAAAACGCACCGGCTGCAATATGCATGGATGTGAACTTGTACCATAGGAAACCATGTTAAATGAACTGTAGTGTGTTTCAGCAAATTGCAAAATGCACTAAAAAACGCATATGTGTTAACCTAGGGTAATTGACACTATGTATGAGGTTTTATAACTTCACTGGCACAGTATTGATGTCTTTTTTTTTTTTTTTCTTCTGTTTAAAAACACACCTCCTGTATTAGACCTCATGTACACTTAGCGTTTTTTTATAGCTGCTGTTTTTGCCTTAACCCTCTTGGGCATGGAGTTCATCAGAGCTTCACAGGTTGCCACTGGAGTCCTCTTCCACTCCTCCATGATGACATCACGGAGCCGGTGGATGTTAGAGACCTTGCGCTCCTCCATTTTCCGTTTTGAGTATGCCCCACAGATGCTCAATAGAGTTTATGTCTGGAGACATGCTTGGCCAGTCCATCACCTTTACCCTCAGCTTTTTTAGCAAGGCAGTGGTTGTTTTGGAGGTGTGTTTGGGGTCGTTATCATTTTGGAATACTGCCCTGCGGCTCAGTCTCTGAAGGGAGGGGATCATGCTCTGCTTCAGTGTGTCACAGTATATGTTGGCATTCATGGTTCCCTCAATAAACTGTAGCTCCCCAGTGCCGGCAGCACTCATGCAGCCCCAGACCATGATATTCCCACCACTATGCTTGACTGTAGGCATAGTTACATAGTTACATAGTTAGTAAGGTTGAATAAAGACACCAGTCCATCGAGTTCAACCTGAGCAAGTGTGGGTGGTGCATGTCTACAACTATCCCTATTTTTATTTAAGGTACCCATATAGCGCTGTGTCAATTTTTACGCAGTGCTCCACACATATATCGCACACTCACATCAATCCCTACCCTCAAGGAGCCCACAATCCAAGGTCCCTAATATTCATATACTAGGGCCAATTTTGGACAGAAGCCAATTAACCTACCAGCATGTCTTTGGAGTGTGGGAGGAAACCTGAGGACCTGGAGGAAACCCACGCCGGCACAAGGAGAACATGCAAACTCCAGGCAGGTAATGTCGTGGTTGGGATTTGAACCAGCGACCCTTTTTACTGCTAGGTGAGAGTGCTACTCACTACACCACTGTGCTGGCAAGACACACATGTCTTTGTACTCCTCACCTGGTTGCTGCCACACACGCTTGACCCCATCTGAACCAAAGAAGTTTATCTTGGTCTCATCAGACCACAGGACATAGTTCCAGTAATCCAGTAATATGTCCTTAGTCTTCTTGTCTTCAGCAAACTGTTTGCATTCTTGTGCATCATCTTTAGAAGAGTCTTCCTTCTGGGACGATGGCAATGCAGACCAATATGATGCAGTGTATGGCGTATGGTCTGAGCACTGACAGGCTGATCCCTCACCCCTTCAACCGTCTATGTCCCAAAGACAACCTCTGGATATGACGCTAAGCATGTTTACTCAACTTCCTTGGTCGACCATGACGAAGCCTGTTCTGAGTGGAACCTGTCCTGGTAAACCGCTGTATGGTCTTGGCCACTGTGCTGCAGCTTGATTTAAGGGTCGTGGCAATCTTCTTATAGCCTAGGCCATCTTTATGTAGAGCAGCAATTCTTTTTTTTTCAGATCCTCAGAGAGTTCTTTGCCATGAGGTGCCATGTTGAACTTCCAGTGACCAGTATGAGAGAGTGAGAGTGATAACAACAAATTTAACACCAAGGGGATTTCTCCAAGTCCTTATTCAAAGTGAAAACACCACCACCGTGCACTTCTAAGCAGTAGTGACAATCCACCCTAGTAGTAGAGCCTGCTTACCAGATGGCAAGCATAAAAGGGCAAGTGGCTTTAGCCTAGCCAAGGCCTTTTAGCTTGCTGACGCTCCCGGTGTTCCTATGGGGGGTAAATCTCCAGGCTCCGGGATGGTGCTTGCCCTGGGTGCGCTGTAACCAACGGCAGGAAACATCTTTGTAGAAGAACATTGCAATCGGTTGCAGGGAAAAGACTGCCGTTGGTTACAGCGCACCCAGAGCAAGCACCATCCCGGAGCCTGGAGATTTACCCCCCATAGGAACACCGGGAGCGTCAGCAAGCTAAAAGGCCTTGGCTAGGCTAAAGCCACTTGCCCTTTTATGCTTGCCATCTGGTAAGCAGGCTCTACTACTAGGGTGGATTGTCACTACTGCTTAGAAGTGCACGGTGGTGGTGTTTTCACTTTGAATAAGGACTTGGAGAAATCCCCTTGATGTCATTTATATGAACTTTTAATAATTTTAGCGCAGCTTTTTACAGGACTCTAGATTTTGGTGTGATCGCACTATATGCTGCTGCTTATATGTTTTTGTGTTAGCGCGGTTCTTCCCATTTACAACAAATTTAACACGCCTGCTCCCCATTCACACCTGAGACCACTAACAAGTCACATGACACCGGGGAGGGAAAATGGCTAATTGGGCCTAATTTGGACATTTTCACTTAGGGGTGTACTCATTTTGTTGCCAGCGGTTTAGACAATAATGGCTGTGTGTTGAGTAATTTTGAGGGGACATCAAATTTACACTGCTACACACTACAAGCTGTACACTTACTACTTTACATTGTAGCAATGTGCCATTTCTTCAATGTTGTCACATAAAAAAATATAATAAAATATATACAAAAATGTGAGGTGTATACTCACTTTTGTGAGATACTATAGGCTTTTATCAGCATTTTTTTGCTGGGGAGTTTTCTGGCTGGAAAAACCCCCAGAACCTAGTGGGTTTGAAAAGGCATTTTTCAGCTGTAAAAATGCTCTAAAACTGAAAAATGCTGAAAAATGCATCTATTTGGCTCTTATGAGCTGTTTTGAGCCATAAACGTTTGGGGGGTATAGTTTTGCTAAAAACACAAACGCTACAAAACGATAATGCAAAAATGCTGCAAAACTTGCATTTTTAACGCGGCATTCTATAGCTAAAGCTACTGGCATTTTTATACCGTCTAGTGTGCATGAGGCCTTAGAGCGCCGGTGAGTGGACAACAGCATTGTTGATAAGGGTGGAAGGGAGTGTTAGATGTACTTGCAGATTTACACTAACAAATTGAGGCTGAACTCCAGCTAATACTTTATAAGCAGTTACAGCAACGGTTTTGTTCCTTTTGGGATAAAGGTGTTACATAAATAAAAGCAGATCACTGTCAGTGTTAAATGGTTTGTCCCATCCATGTAACTGATACATTCTCAAAAGAGCTTGTTCTTTTGAATCACAACAGACATACTGGCCAGATCACAAGATGAAAATATGGGAAAAAAAGCTTAAAAAAGAAAACTAATGCAGCCATCACATCTAAGAATTGGTAAGCTGCAATATGTTTTCCTTTTGGGTTTAAAGGGGAAGTACAGCCAAAGCTTGTTTGGTTGTACTTCTCCTATGGATCAAAGGCATACAGATTGTTTTGTACCCCTGTGACCTGTTATCAGCAGACAGCGGGCTAAAGCCTGCTGTCAGCTGATGTCACAGAGACGGTCCAGGCTCAGGAAAGATTGTGACCATATGATCGGAATCCGCCCAGATGACTGAACCAGCACCCGGCTCAGCCTCTCGGCAAGCTGATGAGAGCCTGAGCTGGCCGCTCCCGCCCCCTCCACAGCCCAGCGCGTCAGTGAGCACAGAGGGGGGGCATAGCAGAGAGCCGGTGACTGACAGCCACTAGCTCTCTGTTCAGAGAGCTCTGAGAACCGAGCAATTGGCTGAGTTTGATCGCGCAGTTCTCAGTGTTAGACGCGGCAGGGGACAGATGCAGCTTCCACCCAGGTAAGTATGTTTAAAAAAGAAAAAAATCACATACTTCTCTTTCAATGTTGCTTCAAGCAAGGTGTCTTTGACAGGCTTCTATATCTTGTGAAGAACTCTAGATTTAGCCATGCATGACTGTGTTGTAACTATATACCAACAAACTGTGATATGTTTTGTGTTCATTGCTGCTTAGACCTGCTTAAGTGCTCAGTATAAAATTTACAGACCCAGTCTCTATAATCGATGGCTAAAGAGGAGATTCATGCCTGCAGGGAGCTAAAGAATGTAGAGTTTTATCTTTTTGTAGAAAACACAGAAGACTACAGTTTCTCTCCCCTTGAGTCTCTGGTGTACCAAAATAATGAGTTAAAGGCACTGTAGGAATTAACAGCCGCCCTTAAAAATAAAGATGACTGCTAATCTGGTTCTACTGGTTTGACTTCACACATTCTCAGGAATACCAAGAGCTGCTGGCTGCTATATGGATACACAATGAGAACAAGTATATACTCTGGCTAATTCAATACCTCCAACCTAACCCACTGCCCCCCCCCCCCCTTTTTTTTTTTTTCAAAAATTTTCACTTTTCTCTTTTTATATGTTCTCTTCTTGCTCTCCGCGTCTTATCCTAGTTCTGCTGTCTTATTAAATCTAACTTTTGGAAACCTATGGCTTCTATGCATTTTTTGCCATCTGCCACCCCATTGGGTCAATTTCCCTTCACTTCCTGTCCCTTAGCCAAACAGGGCGTGAAAGGAAATCTCTCCAAAGTAAGGGAATTCCTTGCTGTCATCAGAACTAGTGTCTCCATTCCTGTCCAAGTGACAACCCACTTTTTCACTCTTTGTGATAATGGTAAACAAAACATATAGAGAGGGTCAATATCCTTAACTGGGGCACAGAAAGCAATTAAAACCTGACTACAGGTGTTCTAATCCCTTTCCACACTATCCAAAACTAACAAATAAGAACTGATGGCACAAGGATTGGGCGAAGGTAAGAGAAAAGAGTACCTGTGGTCTACAGGATGGTTAGGCATGAATCCAAAGTACTGAAGCTGAGTATCTGTATGAAAGTCAAGAGGCTAATGTTAATCTGGGAGGGTGATAGACCATAGCATTATTCAGAGATAATCCGAGGTCAGGACAGGCAGCAGAACAGGCACAGCAAAATTCAGAAATGGGCTGAAGTCACAGTGGGCAGTAGAGAAGTGTAATTAAAAAAATAAAAAATAAATCTGAGGTCAAAGCCAGGCAGCAGTCCAAAGAGTAGTCTGTATTCCAGGCAACAAGGGGTCGGTAACAGAGACTTTTACTGGTAAAGCGGAACTAAGCCCATGGATTTAACTGTTTTCCAAAACCGTTACATTCAAGGAATGCTGTGAATGTTAACTGTAACAGAATTGTCAAGCCATCAAATGGCTGGTGTCATAACTGATCACATGTGCATCACCATGGCAACTGCGGATCAAACAGAGGCTAAGATGGCATCTTATTTGACTGTGAATGATAGGGAGGTTTAGTTCCGCTTTAAGGCAGACAGGTACCAAGGCAAGGTGAGGGTTAGAGGCCAGGTAGGGGGCAGTGTTGCTAACCGTCAGTATTTTTACTGGCAGTCAGTAAAAAACAGGCAATTTTCTCATGCTAGTAAAAGGAAAAAGTTGCCAGTAAAAAATATGGCTGTGATGTTCGGCCCAGTCCAGAGCCGGCCAAGACCATCCAAGTGCCTGCTACAGTGTGTTCGGGCAGCTCTGGTGAAGGTGGTGCCCGAGCATGTCGTGTGATGTCCTGGTGCAAGGCAGCCAAGCAGAGCGGCCAGAGCCTCGTGTGTGGGTCTGCAGGAAAGCAGCAGGGCAGGTCGGGAGCAGGACTGTCAGTGCTGTTTAGACTGGAGTGGACTGAAGGGACCACCTGGCTTGGAGAGAGACTCTCACTGTGACTCAGGAGGGGGACATTTCATGCCGGTGAGAAGTCAGCATCATCTGTACTGCTGCACACTTCTGTCATTGCCACTGTGAGAGTCATGTTGATGTGTGCCTTCCTATTCTAATTTCTTGTCCTCCTGAGTCCTGTCCCTGAGCTACTTACTTACTATATTGAAAATAAAATAAGAAATATGTTTTTTGCCCTAATATCTACCTTAAATAACATTGCTAATTGCATGTTGTACTTGTTTGTAGCCTAAATAATAAAATTTGCACTTAAAACTGTAATTTTTTAACTTTTGGAAATGCCAGTAAAAACTTGGCTGTGCCAGGAAATTTTGGGTGTTGTGTCAGTAAATTTCAATCTGGTAGGTTGGCAACACTGGTAGGGGGTGTGTGGTTTTAGACCAATTAATACAGGGGAGGATTGGCAGACAGATCTGACCCAACGCCTAGCACTGAGGACCATTCTGAGGACATCACTGACGCCAGTCAATGGAAGCAGAGGGAACGGTGTGTTTGTTGCCAGGCAAAAAAGAGGCAGGAAGGGCAAAGGGTGGCAGGCATCAACACACATACACCCTACTTCACGAAAAATGTGGCCAGCTCAAGTATGATATTGGTATAGTTACTTGGGCACATGGCCATACAAGGTGGCAAGATGCAAGAGCCTGCATAATCGGTCTACTGGGACTCGCAGCTGCCGAGTACAGCCGCACATAAACGCATGTAAATATATGCATAAACGCACATAAATATTGTATCATTAGGGGCATTTTTCTATCAAATTCTGCCAGAAAAAATGACGCTTATTTTCATAAGCCCACATGCATGAGGCCTTATTTAGAAAAAAGCTGCTGCAAAGCTTTCCGAGTTATAATGACAATATAATGTTACCTAAAGGAATATATGTTTTAAATTTGGAAGGAAATAGAGTAACTAAGCAGCAGTTTCTGTGTATTTTGATTCTGGAACATCTGTTAAGCACTCTCTTATGTCCCTCGCATGCGTTGGGTAGGCTGCCAAATGTAAGTCCAAATATAGACTGGGCAAAGAATCGTGTTGTCTCCAAATTATACAATGTGCAGTGCTTATTCTCTTACAGGTCTAAGTTCGTGTAAACACATTTGTTTAATTAGTTTAACTCGTCTTTATGCTGTGCAATAAATTCCAGGTGATAATGCAGAAAAGGACCACCGCCTATCCAGATTACCGTACACTGCCTTGAAGGAATCCTACATTTTATTTTACCTTCTATGCTAATTGTTTAACGTGGTTCTAAAGTTCAAATTTTTTTTTTTTTTTTTTTTTACCTTTTAATGCATTCCCTGCATTAGGGGAAAAAAAGTCTCAAAATACCTTTGGCTATGCTTCTCCTTTAAAATGATAGAAAACTCCTCCTTTTGCACTTGTACCTACAGGTAAGCCTGTAATATTTGTAAACCAGACGGTGCGGTGCAGTGCATCTACTGTCAACTGTGTTCTTTAAGGCATCAAAAATGACAGTAAACTAAAGTGATACAGAATAATAATTGTGACACTGTCATTAATATATAATGACCAATAAAATCTTTTGTACAGTGAAGAATAGTGACTATAAACAAACAAAAGAAGTGTTCATAAATTGTCCTAAGACAGAAAGAGAAGTGACTGATGTAAACAGTCAAAATGAAGTCCCACAAGCCATGATGGAGATGGAAAGACTCCCAGGATAGCCAAAGTGACACCAGTCATTCTCACATGAGGCTTACCGGAATGCTTGTGACCCCCTAATAAGTGTGGTCAGCAAACGCTCAATTAAACCGAAAAGCCAACTTCATGAAAAAGGGTTAATCTTCATATGCAGCCCAGAGATATATAGGAGTGATTCAAGTACAAGTTCTTTTGCTATTTAACAGAGGCTCCTCAGACAACCAGCTCAGCCAGTTAACTCGAGATGTGCCGTAGAATAAAGAAATTAAAAATACTCCACATAGCGTAATGCTGTAAACCATTTCGGATTTAATAACAGAGGATGCACTTACATTACATCATAAAGTAAAAGCGTATCTCGGGAATGCCAAAAGAGAGGTCTTCCTCCTGTAACAAAGATGTCTGACAACCAACTGCGCATGTGTGGTAGCGCGTGTGCGTGGCTCCGCCCTACACACTTTGTCAAACGTGACATCATCAGGGGCACCTATTTTATATGGCTTGCCTGTAGGTACAGTCTATATCTCCTAAAATTGCAGTGTTTAGGAGACATTCACACGGGATGCAGCTGGTGACTTTACTGGCGCATGCACTCTGAAGGGATGACATACCCATGCCGTCTGTTCAGAGCTCAGTGCCGTGGCCGTGACTCCCATGTACATGTGTGGGAGTGACGTCATCGTGGCTCAGCCATTCATAGGACTGAAGCACGGAAACTGAGATGGAAGACCAGGTGAATATGGAAACCCTGTCAGCATTGACAGCATATCGCTGGAGGGCTACATTTTAAGGGTAGTATGCCAAAATGTGCTTTATGGCTTAAACCACCCGGGGCCCTTTTTTTTTGTTTGTTTGTTTTTCTTTAATTCAAAAGTTTATTACCCCTTTAACTTGCAATACAAGTGGAGTTGATCAAACACCAGTGGAATTTTGTTTAAAAAATGTTTTTGGAACATTCCTTTGATGTCTAATAGTTAATGGGGTCGAATTAGCAATTGTTTTCAACCATAGTGACAGAGAAAATTTAAGAAGGATAAAAAATTTCTCCTGAACAAAAGAACATCTTAACTGTGAGCTCAGTTTTAGTTCCTAAAAAATCGCACTTATTGTAATGCACATGTGAAATCTGAAATCAAATGTAGAGTTTGAAAAATTGGCATTGTGCAAACTTTTTCAGGGTCTTCATGCAAAATTTGTTGAGTCAATAATGGTACTATCGAATTTGTTCAAAACATATAGCTTAATGTGGAGTTTGGAAGGAGTTGAAGCATCTTAAAATGACATTAAAGCCTCGGTTTTCTTTTATTAAAATAACAAACCTGTTATACTTACCTGCTCTGTGCAATGGTTTTGCACAGAGCAGCCCCGATCCTCGCTCTTCTGGGGTCCCCCGCCAGTGCTCCAGGCCCCTCCTCTTCAGCGGATGCCCCCACGGAAAGCCGCTGTCCATGGGGGCACCCGTGCATGCTCGCTCCGGAGGTCTGCTGCATCCATTGACATAGACCAGGGGTCTCAAACTGGCGGCCCTCCAGCTGTTGCAAAACTACAAGTCCCATCATGCCTCTGCCTGTGGGAACCATCCATGTAACTGTCAGCCTTGCAGTGCCTCATAGGACTTGTAGTTTTGCAACAGCTGGAGGGCCGCCAGTTTGAGACCCTTGACATAGACAGTGGGACTCGGCCCTGTCCCCGCTTCCATGCATTTGATTGACAGCAGCGGGAGCCAATAGCTCCCATTGCTATCAGTCTGCCCAATGAGGAGGGAGACAGCGACTGGAGCCGCTGCTCTCGTGCACGTCCTTGGGTTGGATCGGGCTCAGGTAAGAAAAAGGAGGGGTCTGAGGGGGAGCTACAGCACAGGAAGTTTTTCATCTTAATGCATAGAATGCACTAAGGTGAAAAACTATATAAGGCTTTAGAACCACTTTAACTCCTTCCATTCAAGTCTGTGGTAATGCACCATAAACATGCCATTTAGGTCTTGTTCACAAAAGCCAAAGAAATAGACATCTAGGGTGTAGGGTGCTTGGAGAGCATTTTAACGCACCGTGTACGCCTGTTAGGCGTGCATCAAATGCTACCAACAACGCACATTAAGTCATATGGCGCGTCAGTATTTTGAGCAAGTGTGGACAAGGCCTAAGTCTAATTGGCAGATGTCAGAAACCTCTAGTGTTTATTTCTTACAATCAACTTTCTGTATGTGAGATACATCAAGGGGCCTGTAGTGAATGGGTTTTTAATCGCAAGGAAGGTTCCTGTAAGAGCATCAGGTTGCCAGTAAAAGACAGTATATGATAGATCGGTGCCTTACAGCAATATTAGCTTCCAACTGTTCTCTTTTGGAACCAAACCCCTGTGTACCTCTTTCCTCCCCATCTGGCCCCTTTTTGTCCTAATGTATAATGTATAAACCTATTAAAAAAAATGTAATGTTTAACTTCCTAAAGGGTTATACCACACTAACCTTTCAGAGCCCATTTGCACCATTGTACTACATAGAACCCAGCTCATCTCTATAGATGGTTTGTGCTAGGCAATGCACATTAATGCTGTGACACAATGGACAGGAATGCACTGCAGCGGCCAGGGCTGGTGTTAATTGGCCCTCAATCAAACTTTAAATTGCTGCATTTGTTATTTTAAAATCCTAGTATAAAGGAATAGTAATGGTGAAATAATGTACTTGTGGATTTAATCATTGTTTACTGATTATTATTTTATTCTCTACGTAAAAGGCATGGATGGGGTGTGTCCTTTGCCTAAATACTTTGTGCTAACCGGTGTTCCTCTTTTCCATTTCAGATTGTTGGGAGACGTAACAATGCCTGATGATAATCTGAGCACACAGCAGGTAAGATCTGTTCTCTCTACTCATCTCAAGGTTTCATTTATAGTTTGGCAGGAGTGTAGCTATTGGACCAAGGTTATTTTCTCATAATAAAATAATCTTTTTACCCCAGGCATGAAATTCTGAGTTTACGTTCTGAAAAGGGATTTTCTTGCAGTATACTGGGTCCTTTCACTCAGGTAAGTGTTTTATGACTCTTATACAAGGGAAACAGGGGTGACAGGTGTCATACCTGTCACTGGGTTTAAAAAACTGCCCAACTCCATTGTCACATACAACTGTGTCCCTGATGACCTCAGTATGCTAGCTGAAGATGTCATTGTATGTGGGTCCAATTAGAGCAAATTGTATATTTTTTTTTATTATTTGTTGTTTTATTTTTATTGGGATATTAAGGGGGATATTACAAGGATGTTGAATATAAACACTGCACAAAAATGATTGTAAACCGATTGGGAGAGTCAGCCATGGTTTGCATATGAACTGGTTCTGGCCAGCTCAGTAGTTAGCTTGAAAGCGGAGGTCCACCTACCTATTGTTTTTTTTTTTTTTGGAGTTCATTCACAAACTTTTCTTCTCATGATTATCTACTCACATGTTCTGTGTAATAAGTCCGCCTGTGTCCGATTTCGTTGTAAAGAATAACTTATAAAATTCACTGAAGGTGGTTTCCATCTTCATTGTGGGCATTTGAAGCCCACAAGCATGTATTTCCTGGATGCGGTGAATGCTGTGCTCCCAGCATTCACTGAGATGTTGTGATGACGCTGTTGCACAATGCATGCTGGGAAGCCTGTGACTAGCTCCCAAGGGACTGTGGGAGGTCTGGGAGAGGCAAGAAACACGCCTACTCCCATGGGAGGAAAACCAGGAAGTGCTAAGAAGATTAGAAAAAAAAGGTAATTACGGCGATTTACATTTTTTTACACAGCATGTCAGCATCTACGCAAGGAAGAGAATGCATAGAGATAATCTTCAAAATTTGGGTGGAACCCCGCTTTAAAAAAGGCCTGGATTCTTTCCCTCGTGTACATAATATAACTGGATGCTAAGACCCCTTTCACACTGAGGCGCTTCTAAACTGCCAGTAAAACACTGAGCGCTTTTGAAGAGCTTTTCAGGCGCTTTTGAAGAGCTTTTCATTCATTTCAATGGAGAGGGATGTTTTTTCACCGCCCTGCAAGCGCACTGCCCCAGTGTGAAAGCTTTCATTGATTTTAATGGACATAGGTTTTCATGAGCTTTTCAGGCACTTTTTTTAGCGTGAAAGCGCCTGAAAAGAGCCTCAGTATGAAAGGGGTCTAACATTTATAGGTAAAGTTGATCCAGGGAATATCTGATTGCCTCTCAGGGGAACAGGAAGGATTGTTTTTTCCCCTGCTGTAGCAAATTAGATCATGCTTTGCTTGAGTTTTTTCTTTTTGCTTTCCTCTGGATCAACTGTGAGTATAGACTTGTGTATATGAGATTATATAATGCTATTATTATTATTTTTTTTTTTTTATTGGTTGAACTAGATGGACTTGTCTTTTTTTTCAACCTGACTAACTATGTAAATTGCATTGAATATATCTAAGCGTTGTAAATATTTTCAGAGCATAACATTTTCTTACAGCTTTATGGTTGTAGTGCCTCAGTCTGATTAATGATCTGCTATAATTTTATTTTAAAATGGCAAGCAGATTACATGACAACAAGAATGATCTCACTGACGTTATAAAAGAATTATCGCCAGTTACCTCAGATTCCCACTACGGTGAAGGGGCTAATTGTGATCTGTAATTTAACGGTTTCATCAGCCAGTTCTATAAGTAAAATGTGCTCATTTCTATCGTTTTTAATAAATTTTCTTAGTTTCTGATCAGGTATGGAAAAGTAAGCCCTACAATAGGGAATTGTTACTAGAATGGATAATGCCCACTGACGCGTATTCTTAAATCGGCTTTACTCAGTACCCGGCATACAATAATGTGGCTTTTTTAGAGCGTTTGGTGTATTTTTCAAAGCTGGAAGTTCGGTGTTTACAGTGGTGTCAGAATGAAAGTTAGGTTAAAAAAATCGAACGCAACATTATCCATCCAACGGGATACACACATCATTAGGGCTAATTAATTTTAAACCGCAAATGTGCAATTTTTGTTTCCCCGGATTTCATCTTTAAGATTCGAGGGGGCACTTGAACTGCCTTTAAATCGGTACACTATGGATTTTTTTCATGAAGCTTTTTTTTTTTTTTTTCCAATGCTATTTTATAGTGCAGATGTCTTCTATGTGCATTTTTGTCACACTGTTAATTGCAGTGGAGCAGGTACTAATATAAATATTTCAACATTTCTGCAAACTGCTGTGTGATGTGTCAGTACTGGTTAAATTGAGGATAATAACATATCTTCACTCACAACACACTAAATAGATCAATTTATGCCCGCTTACATTCACTTCTAAGCTTTCAGCATACTGGGAGCTACGTTTTATTAAAGAAATGGCTCTGGGGGCTTGCAAATAAAAATTCCTAGAGCATATTTCTGTCCCTCTGATTCCATCCAGTGTATAAGGCTTTTCTGGTTCATTGTCTCCATGTAATGTGTACATTGTATAGACTGGACCTTCCAACACCATGAGGTCCCTCACTTCTCTATTGGCCTGTGGGGGATGACATCACTTCTGCTCATTCTAGTCATCCTGGCCCAGCACTGTAAGCTGAGCCACGCATGAGGTGATAGGCAGTGAAATGGATGGCCTCTGAAACCCAGAGATAAAACAAATCCTTCTATATAAGTTGTAGCTGTTTATCTGTAGTCTTCTCTACAGCCTTTCAGAGTTCAGAATTTATAAAGCTTGTCTAAGCTTTCAGAGGACGGGGCAGAGAGCTGAGGCTACACTCTGCAGAGCTGAGAGCTACCGTATTTATCGGCGTATAACACGCATCGGCGTATAACACGCACCCCAAGTTTAGGAGGGAATTTTAAGGAAAAAAAACTTTTAGGAGGGAAGTTTAAGGAAAAAAAACTTACATTAAAATGCCCATCAATGCAGCCTTATCTGTCCATCTGCAGCCTTTTCAGTGTCAGTGCAGCCTTGCCCCAGTGCAGCCTTGTCAGTGCAGCCTTGCCCCAGTGCAGCCTTGTCAGTGCAGCCTTGTCAGTGCAGCTTTGCCCCAGTGCAGCTTTGTTAGTGCAGCTTTGTCAGTGCAGGTTTGCCCGTGCAGCTTTGCCCCAGTCCAGCCATATCAGTGCAGCTTTGTGCACTCGCCGCCAACATACACAGCCATGGGTAGATTCAAATATGGCGCAGAGACTGCAGGGCTTCGTCGGAGCCGAGATACACATACCCAAATGTTCTCGGCTTTTTTCGGCGGCGCCGTCATGCCCAGTCCCGCCCTTGGACCTGTGTTATGTCCATCATAGGGCGGGAATGGGCGTGACTGTGAGCGGCGCCGAAAAAAGCAGAGAACACTCGGGTATGTGTATCTCAGCTCTGTGTTATATGCCGATAAATACGGTAATTGGAAGGAAGGGACACCCTCTCCTTCGCACAGCACGCAGGAACAGAGCTGAGGCTGTCAATCATAGGCTGTGTGCTGGAGTTTCCTCCCCTGTCTTCTTTTTTTCTTTAGGTGTCAGGAAAACTTGTCATAAGTGATTCATGCTGATAGTAGAGGAACAAGGCAGGAGACAAAAATGACACTTAGTGCTTTTAATTGAGACAAGTACATACTACCGAGAGATATGCTTTGTTCATATTTCATGTCTGTGGTTTACAACCACTTTAAAGATTTTCCAAAACATTCAGGGCGTGCCTCGAATGATAACTGCCACAGTTACTAGTGTGCTTATGTTACCTCTGAATCCATGGAAACTTGAGATCAAACAGAGGCTAGGATGGCAGCTTCCTTGGCTCTAAAAGATATGATGGTTTAGTTCCACTTTAAATTAGACCTTTAAACTTTTGCTACAGTTTTTCAATTGTAAAAATTCTAAACTGCAAACCAAAAAGGTAAAATACAGCTTTTCTTTCTTTCTTTCTTTTCTTTCTTTTCTTTCTTTCTTTTCTTTCTTTTTCTTTCTTTCCTTTTCTTTTCTTTTCTTTTCTTTTCTTTTCTTTTCTTTTCCTTTCTTTCTTTCTTTCTTTCTTTCTTTCTTTCTTTCTTTCTTTCTTTCTTTCTTTCTTTCTTTCTTTCTTTCTTTCTTTCTTTCTTTCTTTCTTTCTTTCTTTCTTTCTTTCTTTCTTTCTTTCTTTCTTTCTTTCTTTCTTTCTTTCTTTCTTTCTTTCTTTCTTTCTTTCTTCCATTCAGAGGAAACAACAAAGACACCAGATTTCAGGCAGGATTTTCTTAGCCTGAAAATGAAAACTAATGCAGTCTCCACATTTGAGGACTGGTAAGCTGCAATATATACAATTTTTGAGCTTGGGTTTAGAAATCATTTAATGAAAAGTTGTTTAACTGTCCGTGTCTGGCCTGCTCATAAATTTTGTTTGCAGCAGCGTATTCATAAATCAGTTCATCTTCTAATTGAGAAATTCAGAATTAGGTGCTGCCTATGCCCACTCATTCTAAGTATAAGGGTTTTTGCCAAAGAATTAAGCAAAAGATTTCTTAAAAGGCCTGCCTGTAGAGTTATCTCTTAGGTGTGTAGCATACGTTTAGATGCCTGGTTCACTGGTGCCCTCTGTGGTTCCATATGCTGACACCCCAGTAATGACTTGGGGCTGGAAGATGGTATAGCATATATTCTATATAAAGGAGAGAAATATACTGTAAAGCAGGGATATGCAATTAGCGGACCACAAGCTATTGCAGAACTACAAGTCCCATGAGGCATAGCAAAAAATTTTTTACAACAATATCATAATACGATGCAGTACCGTAGAAGAAAAAAGGGAGAAACACAAAAATAAAAAAGGGGTGGAGGGAACCACATAAAATGAGTAAAAGACTGTCAGTCCTGGGCTATATTAACATAGGTTCAATGACATTGTCATAGCTCCATAGACAAAATATTCCAGCAATGGGAAAGCATATGCAAAGGAGAGTCTGTGTGTATTTTAAAATTGTAAAGATTATAAATATTATAAAAACAAACCAATTTGTGTACCTTAGGCCCCTTTCACACGGGGCAGGTCTGTTTTGACTGACTCCGACCGACTCCGCTTGCGCCATTGATCCCCGCTGAGCAGGCGGATGACAGGGTTCATCTCCGCTCACTGTGCAGAGACGGACCTGTCAGAGTCCCGCTCTCCTCTATTGGGAGATCGGATGAAAACATACAGCTTGTCCATTTTCATCTGATCCGACCTGCTGGACGGATGGCAAACGTATCTCCATACGTCTGTTTTCAGCGGATTTTGTCAGATCGGATGCAAGATGGGTGTCAGCGGACACATATGCGCTGATCACTATAAAAAAAAAGGAGCAAACATACATCAGTGCTACCGCCCAGTAAAGAAATAGAGCAGTAAATACCAGAGCACCAAGTTTACGAGAAACTGGTAAGAAAAGCAAATCATTCCATATAGAAGTAGGAAATCAAGAACAAGAGAAATAAAGAGGGGAAAAAAAGTGGGGAGTGGGAAAAGGAATCAAGAAGTAGAATAGGGAACAAGGAGGATGGGGCAGGGAAGAATGATATATAATGATATATATAAGAACCTATACCTGAAATGCCCCAGAAGGCGCATTTACAAAGGTCTCAAAATTGGAAGAAAACCGAAAGTGTGCCCAGACTGTGCACATACTTTTGTGAGAATCAGTCTTCTTATTCTCCCAGGCTATCATGCGTTCCAGGTGTTCTATCCTATCCATCTCACAAACCCAACCTCTACGTTATATTTATACAAGAAAAGTGTAAGGTAAAATATATGTATGCAAAAAAGTAACCAAATGAAGTACAAAGATACCCAATGTACTACTTTCAGTTTACTGAAAAGGATGTGAATTGATTCATATACATAAGCAAGGGGAAACTCTGTTACTTTAAGGCTGTCTGTGTGATTCTGTGGCTGCCTGTGCCTTGCGTGGGTTGTTTGTGTCAGTGAGGATGATGACGAAGTGGAGGGTAACTCCTAAAATGAGGATATTTTGTTGTAGTGGCCATTTCTAATCAAGCGTCCTTGTGAGCAGCCGCTGTATCAGTCAGGAAATGTTCTATAGAGGCCTTTGCAGTAGCTTAATAGGTTCTCTGCATCAGGTGCACAGTTGTTGCTCATCATAGAATTTACTGCTTAATATGGCCTGATAAAGATTGCTGCTCAATTTTAAATGTCAGCCGTTTAGTGGGCGTATTTCATTCCAACAGCGTTTCTGAAGTAAATCAACCAAACAATTTAAATACTAAAGCTTAGTCTGTTACTATTTTTATTATTTTCACTATTTATAGCACAAACTGCACGGTGCTTCCTTTCAAACAGGTCTGCCCACACAAAATGAAACATATGCTGATGTCAAAATCTGTGTGGTGATTAACGTAATTATTATTTGCTTCATCTTTGTTAAGTGCCATAGATACTTCTGCTGACATCTGCATGGAAAAGCAAGTTAATCCATCATTCACGATTAAAGTGACATAGAGAGCAAATAATATTGTGCTTCCTCCTGAGGTGAGGAAGGATATGCAATATGTTGGCTGTTCCATGTGTTTTATGGAGATCTGTTTACTTGCTTTATAGGAAAAGTTTTGGAAAGTTGTAAAAAAACTCCTTTTGTTAAAGTTTGCCCAAGTTCAGATATGGAATCCCAAGTGAGCTGTGGCCATGCAATGGACTTTCAGTTATATACCCATACAGCCCCAATTAAAAAAAAACAGAATCTAATCATTTGCAAATCTCATAAACCCATATTTTATTCACAATAGAAAACTGAGAAAATGTATAATTATAAGAAAAAATACAGTAATTTTGAAACTGATGGCTGGACGCGTTTTCAAAAAGTTGGCAAAATAAGTGGTACTAGCAAGGAAGAGCTGGCAGAACATTTTTCAACTAATATATATATACACATACTCAACTACAGTACATAATATCAAAAGATTCCAAGTATCTGGAGAAATCTATGTGTGCATGGGACAAGGCTGAAACAAATTATTGTATGCCTATGATTGTCGGGCCTTCAGAGAGCGCTGAATTTAAAATAGTCATAATTCTGTGATGAAAATCACTGCATGGACTCAGGAATAATTCCAAAAATAACTGGGGCAAAGCTCATTTAAAATGTTCTATTGAAAAGTGGAAAACTATTCTGTGGTCAGACAAATCAAAATTTGACATTCTTTTTGGCAACCATTGGCTCAGGAATACTTCCAAAATTCACTGTCTGTGAACACAGCTTGGCATGCCATCCAAAAATGCAAGGTAAAGCTCTAACATGCAAAGAAGAAGCCAAATCTGAACTTAGTCCAGAAACGCTGCCATCTTCTCTGGTGCAAAGCTCATTTAAAATGGTCTTTTGCAAAGTGGAAAACTGTTCTGTGGTCAGAGGAATTAAAATTTGACAAACTTTTTGTCAACCATGTCTGCAACATCCTCTGGAATAAAGAGGATCAAGACCTTCTGGCTTGTTATCGGCTCTCAGTTCAAAAGCCTGCATCTCTGATGGTATTGGGGTGCATTAGTGCATACAGAATGGGCAGTTTGCACTTCTGGAAAGGCACCGTTAACGTTGAAAGATCTATATCAGGTTTTAGAGCAGCATATGCTTCAATCCAGACAACATTTTTTTTTTCAGAGAAGGCCTTGCATATTTCAGCAGGATAATGCTAAACTGTATGCAGAATCTGTGACAACAGCATGGCTTCATAGTAGAAGAGTCTGGGTGCTTAAATGACCTGCCTGTAGTCCAGAACTTTCGCCGATTGAAAATATTTGGCACATCTTAAAACAAAAATTGCAACAAAGATGACCCAGTACTGTTGGCAAGAATGGGACAAGATTCCACTCCTAAAACTCCAGCGACTGGTCTCCTCAGTTCCCAGACATTTACAGAGTGTTGTTAAAAGAGGAGGGATACTACACCATGGTAAATATGGCCCTGGCACAACTTTTTTGAGACATCTTGCTGCCATCATTTTCAAAATTGCTTTATTTTTTTTTTCTTAAAATAGTACAATTTCTTAATTTAAACAAGCTATAAACCTTTAGTCAAAAAGTTTTTGTTTTTTTTTAAATCAGGAAAGCGACGTTACATAAGCCGGCCATAGATGGATTAAATCTCGGCCGGTTCAGCAGGGACTGGCCCAGATCCGAACCATCTATGGGCAGGCCAGTTGTACTCAAGTAGATCCATTGACGTCAACTTGAATACAACCAGCCTGTTGGATTTTTTACTTTCAATCGATTTTTATTGAAATTTCAAGATATACAATAACAACAATACAAAAAGGAAGGTTACCAGTGTATGGTTACGGAGCACAACAGTATGCATGTAGAAAATACATTTATACAGTTAAGAGGAAGCAAGTGGTGTCACAAGTTAGATTGTTTCAACCACTATTTAAGACATTGACATTATTTAGATATGAGAACGTATGTCCAGTTGAGGTAATTATATGGTAGACTCCCTTCAGGGAGATTAATTCTAGGCATGCCTCCTGTAATAGTACTGTTCTTTACATTCTTGCCCCTAGTGATTTGGAAAACTGCTTTGTTCCTTACCAAGGCGTGCTCTGAACTTTCCCACTAGAATTGGTGGGATTGTTTCCTTCTATAATCAGTAATCGTCCGTAATTGGGAAGAGATGGGAGATAAGGCAGAGAAGAAGAAAGATGGGTTGGGAAAGAAAAGAAAAATAGGACAGGTGAAGTGGAAGATAGGTAAGAATAAGCAAGAGATGTCCTACTGGTGTGCTTCACTTAGCAAGTTTTGGCTGAGGTTGTCGGAGATATGTGCATGTAATCAGCCCATGGTTCCTGGTGGCCTCAAATTTCTTGACTGTACCTTGAACGATACTGACTATTTTTTCTTGTGCCATGATCCATGATATTTTGCCAGGTTACTGGAGACAATGGGCTATTTCAATGCTTTCGCTATCGTTAGTTTAGCTCCTAGAAGGATAAAGTGAATAAGGCTCCTCTTACTTTTACTTTTAGAGGCCTTCTCTATTGGGAAGCTCAGTAAAGCGATGTGAGGAGACAATCGACAAGCGATGTGAGAATGGACAATCCTGAAGTCTTTCTGATTATTGTAAAGAACCTGTTCCAGAACCCTCTTATTTTTGGGCATTCCCACCAAACATGTAACATGGAGCCCATGTGTGTGCACCCTCGGAAACATAGGGGGGAGGTCGAAGGGTACAGTTTTGCTAATCTAGTAAGAACAAGGTACCACCTTGTTAGAACTTTTAGGTCTGCCTCCCTTAAAGACGTGCTGAGTATACCTTGATTTGACCATGTTGTCACTCTGTGCCAGTCATCGAACTCCCATTCCTGATTCAGATCTTTTTCCTGGGCCAACATATAGCTTGTTTTAGCGTGCCTAAGAGATAGTGACTCATATATCGCCGTGATCTCTCCCCTCTGCTCCATAATCTGGCCACTCCATTGTTCATATGGTGTGATGCTGGGTGGTAACTGTTTGGATTTCCATATGGTGTGTAATAAGTGTGAAATTTGATGATATCTACATTTTTCAGACATTGCCATTTTAAGTTTATTGATGCATTGGTTTAGGGTAATCGGTCATGTTGAGTTAAACTAATGGCCGATTTCTGTACAACCCCTTGTTCAGCCACCATTGAAAGGCCCCAATGTTCATGCCTGGGGGGAATTGGGGATCATGAAAGAGATGGGCTAGTGGGCGAAATTGGAGAGACCAACTCCGGATGAGTTTCGAGTTTGTCCCATAATGTAAGAGAGTAAGATAGTGTTGGAGCGAGAATTGCAGGTCATTTTTTGGGTTACTCCACATCAGGAAGTCCAGTGTGAATTGTGGTACTGCTTTTCTTTCCATATGCACCCAATCGGGTTTAGCAAACCGAGAGTATACAATTGATAACTGGGTGGCTTGGTAATACCAGAGTAGGTTAGGTAATCCCATCCCCCCTCTGTTGCGGGCTCGGAAGAGGACCCCTTCAGCTAGTTGGTTTCCCTTTGAGCCCCAGACAAAGGCAATCATTTTTGTCTGGAAGAAAGCGGTCTGTATTAAAAGGTGTGGGTAGGGACCAAAAAAGGTAGAGGATTTGCGTAAGTAAAGTCATCTTGATCGGGTGCACCCTCCCAAGCCATGACAGATTGAGTCGAGACCAGTCTCGCAGATCTGATTGAAGTTTTTTAAATATTGGTGGGTAGTTGGTAGAATATATTTGATCTATCTTGGATGGTAGATGCACCCCTAGGTAAGGAATGGTGAAATCATTCCATGTAAAAGTAAAATGACTTTTTAGCCGAGAGACTAGTGAGTCTGGTATATTTATGTTAAGGGCCTGCGACTTTGACATGGAGGCCTAAGATGTTTCCAAAGTCATCCAGTAGACAACTGACATTTGATAAGGAAATAAGTGGGGATGTGATGAAAAGGAGCAGATCATTTGCAAAGAGTGCACATTTGCGCGTGTGGGCCATAACGTACACCATGGATATCCAGGTGACTCCTGATTGCTATTGCTAAAGTTTCTATTGCTATTGCGAAGATCAGGGAGGAAAGTGGACATCCCTGTCTTCTGTCTTTGGAGATCAGAAAAGGCTCTGAATAATATCCCTGAAGTCTTACTCTGGCTTTGGAAGACGAGTATAAAGCTCTTAAAATGTTAGTGAAGTTCTGGCCGAATCCCCAAAGCTGTAAAATATTGAATAGATAAGGCCAGGAAACAGAGTCAAAGGCATTTTGTAAATCTATAGATAAAAGAAATCCTTCTTATTGTGGTTGCCTACCATCCCAGCCCATCCCAGCCCATCCCAGCCCATCCCAGAAATTATGTCTATTGCCCATCTAATCTGATCCGGACCTTGGCTGCCCAGAATGAACCCTACCTGATCTTTATGAACATATAGGCTTATGAAAGAGGAAACCCAGTCCGCCAAAATCTTGGTTAGAATCTTCAGGTCGTTATTAATCCGTGATATGGGTCTATAGTTGCTAACCTCTCCCGGGTCTTTCCCTGGTTTTGGGATTACTGTAATAAAGGCTAAGTTGAGTGAACGTTCCAGGGTAGCTCCCTTCCTCAAGGTGTTAAAGAAGCGTGCTAAGTATGTGGATAGAATGGGTGCAAAAGTTTTGTAGTAAGGGTTCGAGAAACCATCTGATCCAGGGGCAGAACCTTGTTTCAGGTTTTTGATTACCAATGCCACCTCTTCAGCAGTTATTGGTGATTCTAATTTATTTATATGGCAGTCTTCCAGTTTGGGAATAGGCAGAGAGTCTAAAAAGGAGTCAAGGCTATATCGGTCTTCCTGTGCTCCCCCGTTATAGAGATTAAAAAAAAAAATTCATGAAAGGCACCTATAATTCTCTGAGGATTATGCGTCCTGTAATAGTACTGTTCTTTACATTCAGAGCGAGGTTTGGGAGTCGGACCGGCTGCTAGCATCGAGTCCATCTTATCTCTTATTTGAGAAAAAAACAGGCCCCACTCCATCTTAAACTCTTTTCTGCCTTTGAGGTGAGAGCAAGATTTAACGCTATTCTGGCTCATCTAAGTTGATCATTGGCATGGATTTAGGATGTTTCTTATGTTGCTTACTAATAGTTAGGAAATTCTTTCCTAGTCTATGTCAATCCTATGAGCTTGGCGGGTTTGAGATGAGATCTGAATGAGTTTTCCTCTGATGATGGCTTTATGAGCTGTCCATCAAGTTTCTGGATCTACACCTTCTAAGTCATTTAGGAGGAAATAGTCATTGTTGGCCCTCTAAATTTCCACAGTCCTCACTGGGTCACTAAGGATTGATTCATTAAGTCTCCAGTGTCTGTTTCCTTTAGGGCCTTGAGGTCTTTGTAGAAGAAGAAACACTAAAGAGTGGTCTGACCACACGGAGTCCCTTTATAAAGGATTTGTGCGCTAATGGGGATGTGCGTGGTTGATAAGAAAATGTGATCAATTCTGGAGAAGGATTGATGCGGGTGAGAAAAGTGAGTGACGTCCCTTGTTTGGGGATTGAGTTCTCTCCATGTATTTGTTAGGCCTTGTTGGTGGATGCTCCTAGCTATGCGGAGGCTTTTTTTGGGAGGACGGGTTGTTTGAACACCCTGCGGGTGTTTTTTGTCAAGCCCTGAATCAAAGGCTACATTGGATTCTCCCCCAAATACCACAGTACCCTCAATCAGGGGTCCCAGCCTCTGGAACATGCTATCAAAGAACTTTCCCTGGCCTCGATTGGGTGCATAGTAAGATGAAAAAGAGAAGAGTTGGTCAAATAACATTCCATTAATCGGAATGAATCTACCATCCGGGTCTTTCTGTTCTGACATGAGTGTGAATTTGCACTTGTGTGAGAAAAGTATTGCTACCCCTTTTGTTTTATCCTCTGCATTAGCTTATAAAAAATTAGGAAATTTAAGATGGATGAACGTGGGGTTGTACGTTCTTGGAAAGTGTGTTTCCTGAAGCAGGATCACATCAATCTTTTGGTTATGGTAGTACTGAAATTGTTTACATCTTTTAATCTGAGAATTCAGGCCTTGTGTGTTGTGGGACACTATTCATAGGAGTGGGGGTGGTCTATCAGCATCAGCCATGGAGCAAATAGAGGGAGAACACCATTGACATACAGTCACTTACCTTCCGGCCTTGTGAAAGGGAGTCAAATGAAGTGCCTGGATGCCTGAGTTTCAGGTTAGGTAGGAGGAATTGAGTGCTTCCGGTAGGACATCTAGAAGAAAGAAAGGTGTGAGCAAGAGAAAGAGGAGTCAAAGAACATTGGCATAGAGATATAGCTGTCTCTAGAGGGGAAGGTGAACTGGGTCCCAACAATCCCTCTGACACTTTAGTAGAGTCTTCTTTTGCCAGAGAAGAAGCACTCCTGTCCAGGGGAGAGGGGTGAACCATGTCTCCTGGTCAGGTGAAGGCACAAATGAGCTCGTATAATAGAGAGTAGAATATAATTATTGCAACCTATACAAACAACACAGCCATTGTAACCAAAAATCAACAGCCTAATAAAGGCATAACCTGTTTGGGTAACTATGGGGACCCATGGGGGTAGGGTGAAGAGGCTGAAAGGTGGGTGGGGGTATGGGATTAACAGAATGGGAAAGGAGATTATCAATATGGGAGGTAGATAACCAAAATTAGTTCCTTACTGGAATTGTGCGGGTTCCAAGGAGAACATTAGGTACCCCGGTTAGGCATGCCCCATTGTACTGGCCAATATGTCAACCTCTGTTACCCCCCCCCCCCCCATCATATAGGGAAGCTATTTCCAGTGGTAGATTGCCCGGATACTGAAGACTAGAGCTGTTCAGTTCCGGATGCTCTTCTGTTGTGTGGCATGTGCCATTCAAGGTGATCTGGACATGCCAAACGACGGTGATATTAGTCCCCTATCTGAAAAGACAAACACCAGGGATAACAATACAGAATGAAAAATACTGCTAAAACTAATCCTCAGAAGAATTATACTGTTCTAAGGTATCGAATAGTGGTGGCCTACAAACAAGAAAAAAAAATGGGGAAAAAACAAAAACTAAAAATTTGTTCCAAGAGCTCCGAAGAGACCGTATAGGGGTCAAAGGAAGGTTCCAGAGAAAGCTGTGCTCGTCAAGCTAAACTATCCCTATGTAGTCATAGTTCTCTCAGGTATGTTCGGATTCCTTGGACCTCTTGGGTTTAGGTTTCTGCCAGAGAGGAGTAATCGGGCTTGTGTGTCGTTTAGAAGATCTAGCGTTGGTTTCAGAAAGTGGAGAATTTGGATTCTAAATGAGGAGTCCCAGGTTTAGGAGGAGTTTTTCTCCCTCCTGAAATTTGGAAAATGTGTACGACTTGTTCTTGTATGAGAATTTAAGATTATATAGGAATTGCCACCAATATTTTATGTCCTTTTGAGAGAGCACTGACAGGAGCGGTTTAAGTGACCTCCTTTTTTGAATAGTTGAATAAGTCCACAAAAACTTGGATAGGGTGATCCTGGATTTTGAGTTGTGCAGAGGAGCTAGCCTGCTACATGACCTCCTTCTTAACCGCATAGTAGTGGGATTTCACCACAATGTCTCTTGGGAGACCATCTGATCTGCTCTGTGAGCTCTGTCCAATTCGAATCTTCCGGAAGGTGTGTCACGTATGAGGTCCTGGATGAGGGAAAGTACTGCTGCATGGACGTCCGTTACAGTTTCCGGGAGACCCCTAATCCTGAAGTTATATCTTCGGACCTATTCTCGAGGTTATGATCTTAGATATTGCTGTCTCAAGCTTGTCTTGAAGATCCTGTAAGCAATCCGTGTTTTGGTTTGTTCTGGTATTGGTAACGTCCAAGTGCGTTTCACATATTTCTTTATGGGATCCTACGTTTTGGAGTTCTGTTTAAACGTCCCCTTTAATTCTAGCAGCAGTTTGGGACAGACCAATGCTGAGCATGTCTGAGAATCTTGAAAACATGTCTGCAATGTTAGTGGGCAGATCAGGGTGGTGGATAGGGTGGACCTCCCTCCTCTGGGGTTGTGTGGAGCTTTCCTCCATAGAGGATAATAGGAAGTCCTCCATAGTGTGACCTATTAGTGATTATGTGGATGCTGGTGAGGCATACCCACGGGAGCCCCTGAGATAGGGCAGAAGAGCAGAGGGTCTAGGGCTGGGCTGTGCTCATGAGTCCTCTGTATCTCCGGTGCATGAGGTCTGGTCGCAGCTGTCATCTTGGGATCCTGAGGAGCGTTCGCTGTTCGGGAAATCTGAGCTTCCAGGGACCTGTAGATGGGTCCCACTGGCATGGGGCTTATCTGTCAGAGCGGGTAACCAGGCATGCCATGTGCTGATGTGGGTGCTGACCCATCGGAGCAGAGCGGAGCTCCTAGTCTATGCAGCCATCTTGCCAGTTGGATTTTTTACATGCAATTACTTGTGGTGGCTATAGCCACTAGCAGTATTCATTGTGTTCTGCCGGCCAGGTAGGCTCTCGCTCTTCCAATCCATATAACTTCCATCAATTGGTGGGTGGACGAATGAAAGGTCAGCTTTCTCCATTTATAGAGCGCTTTTCATTCATGGGATTTGTAAGACAGCGTCTATGAATGGAGGTGAGGGACAAAAAGGGCAGGTATAGTCCGTAATCATGAAAAGTGCCTGTCACAGGTCACTCGGTTTGTACTAACCCCCAAGGCACTGGAAGATTGCGACTGTAGAGAGGGATCAGAGGACTGAATGTTTCATATTACTTCAGCCATCCACACAAGGGACACTTCTGATTGATTGTAAGTAACATCCCTTTTGTTGATTTGTAAAACAAAATTTTTTGACTAAATGTAGGTTTTAACCCAAGCCTCTGTAGCTAAAGGCACGGTACTGCAGCATGCACACACTAGTGAGAAGTGGTGCTTTTCATTTTGTGGTATGCCACATTAGGGCAATGGATTTGTGTTGCAGTACACTGCAAATTGTCGGTAATGCATTTCTGTGCAATTTGCACGGAAGTGGGTGCAAATACCTGTCTTAGACAGGTATCTGCACCCCCCTCTCCCCTGAAAGGTGCCAAATGTGACACCGGAGGGTTCCGAAAAGCAGAAGTTCCATTTTTGTGTGGAACTCCGCTTTAATGTAATAAAAATGACTTGTTTTATACTTCTGTGTATCTCAAATTGTTATGGTACCATTAAAGTCCATTAGCCTCAATCACAAATTTCTCCACTTCGATAGGATGTAGGTACCCCTTTCTACTTACTACTAAATTCTGGCACTCCAACTAACTTGTGTTGAGAGTTACCAAAACTTCCTGTCTGGTAATATGTTGTCAACAGAACTGAAAGTGAGGGTAATTTTTTCTGGATGCAATTAAAAATGACAAGTGTTCTAACCTTTCCTCACACTTTCTAAAATAAAAAAAAAGAAGATTTGTTTGGACATGTGTTTACACATACATACACTTAAAGTGGTTGTAAAGTCAGAAGGTTTTTTTATCTTCATGCATTCTATGTATGATGATAAAAAAGCTTCTGTGTGCAGCAGCACCCCTAAAGCCCCGTACACACGATCAGATTTTCCGATGGAAAATGTTGGATGTTAGGCTGTTGGCGGAAAATCCGACCGTGCCGTGTCTGACTTTGCTCCAACAAATGTTGGCTAGCATGTCTTCAAATTTGCCGCCAACAAATGTGTGTTGTCGGATTTTCCGATCGTGTGTACACAAGTCCGTCGGACAAAGGTCCAAAATACAAACACGCATGCTCGGAAGCAGAAGCGGTCGGTCTTGTAAACTAGCGTTTGTAATGGAGAATTAACATTCGTGACGTGGCAAATTATGAAATCTCGAAATGCAGCGCACATTCTCTTCTTTATTGGGATAATAGTGAAGCTGCTTTGCTAGTGATACTGATGGAGTTATTGCAAATGAATTTTCAAAAGCTTTTTTTTTCTAGTGATATCAAGAATAATATAATTATGTTTTTTTTTATTTTTTTTATTTGTGCAAGTTACCACAACACCATTATCCCCTAGTTTATAAGATCAAAGATGCAACTATGTTGGTGTCCCTTGTCAATTTTACATTGTATTTTTTAAAATGTAACTGCCTACTCCCAAACTGTAATTTGAAGTAAAACACATAACCAAGTATTATTCTCCACAATTTTTTTTTATTATGCATTAAAAAAAAAATGAGACATGCTATCTGCCAATAGAACCAAAAAGTGCATTCTATGCATCCAAAAATATAAAAAATATACCAAATCAAATCATTATTCAACCAAAAAAAATGTCAAAGCAATAACTCCAAGGCCAATAATAAATAACACGTTATCTCCTCCGATTCTGCAACATGTCTGGTTGACGAATGGCCATTCAGAAACAAACTGAAAAGCACGAAATAAAAAGCGTGAAAAGAAAAGTGCAAATCAACACTCGCCAAACTTCTACTAACACGAAATTAGCAGAAGGAGCCCAAAGGGTGGCGCTAAAGAGCTGAAAAACTACGTAGTATGTCGAGTTGCAGCTCGGCTCGTGTGCCCCCAGAGCAAACTGTTTTTGCTCTGGGGGCACTTAACAGGAGCGAGGGGCCAGGAGCTATAGCCAGGGACCCGAGAAGAGGAGGATCTGGGCTGCCCTGTGCAAAACCACTGCACAGAGGTCCCACCCCAACTTATAACTGCCCTTTGCAGCAAGGAGCACATGGAAGGAAAACGTATGTCAAAAGACAACAAAGAATAATTCCCAGCTCTCTTACCAGCCAGCCTGCAAGAAACCAATTTGTCCTGTCTAACAGTTCACAATAAAACCAGGGGTTTAGTTTGCACACATTTGCACATATATGCATAAGCTACAGGGCCACTTCACAGCACCCTACTGTACTGCAGTCCTAACTCAATACATTTTGAAAGCCTCCAAAGTTGAAGCACATACTGTATATAATAATGGATAGAATAAGGGCAGGTATGCCTGAAGGGAGCCCACCCCTCCTTTAGGTATAGGAACGCACTGGACACCAGCAACAGCACAATGGCAGCAAAGGTATCCAGTGCATCCTCTCGCTAATTCACCAACCGTAAAAACAAATGGCAGCCACCCCAACCTATAACTAGCCTTTGCAGCAAGGAGCACATGGAAGAGTGACACATGTCAAAAAACAACAAAGCTCACTTACTGTGAAATGGCCCTGCAGCTTATGCATATATTTGCAAACGTGTGCAAACTAAATCCCATGGTTTTAAGCTGAACTGTCAATGACAATTGGGTTTGTTGCAGGCTGGTTGGTTAGCTGGGCACAAGCTGAATGATTTAAGTGCTTGTGAATTTTGAGGATGAATTGCTCTGTGGCGTATCTGAAAACTGTAGAGGTCAGTGAGGGCTTTTTTTAAAGCTTATTTACTGAATGTAAAGAAATTGTAATTATTTGAATTTCCATAGTCTGACCACAGTTGTACATTAAACCCCAACTCTGGGCTAGGGTTCACCTGTTAAGAAACCTTTGGAAGGCCCCCACACCAATGAAAGAAAATGTGTGTACCCGTTTTCAAGGTGTCTTCGGCCGGGTCCATTACCTTACAGATCCTCTTCATCTCTTGATCTCTTTATCGTAGTCTGGTGGGCAGACTATGTAATAACATGGTGCTGCTCTCTGCAGCTTTCCACCTTAAATAGCACTGAGCACAGCATTGGACAGCACAGGAAATCAAGTAAGTATAGCAACTTGAACAGCAGAATCAATTTTTTTTTTATGGCCAAACTAGAATAGGGTTTTAAAGCTGAAACTTCCCCCAATATTGGAGTTACAACATTATCACTGGTGAACATCACTGATGTAATAGATGTCAAAATGTCCCTTGGCATTCAAAAAAAAAATATCTCCTATTACCCATACACTAGGGGACATTGGTATTTACTGGCATTCCTACTGATGGGCTATTAATGAACCTGCATCTAAAATCTGTCTTTAATGGCTTTTTGAACATATTATTGATCTGGAATAAAAAAAGTATGTAGTCTTATTGGAAGTGGTGGGACCGCACCACAGTTCTGGATTGCGTGTAAAATGTCACATGACCTACCAGATGTGCAAATAAGTCAGACCTTACTACTTCTGCTTTAGCTGCTGCAGTAGAGCAATGTGGCTGCAGATAAAGATTTTTACCTGTGTGCTGGCAAGATTGTTTTCTAAAATGCAATTATACAAGGGAATATTAGTCTGCCCACACAAGTGTTGCACTTCCAAAGGGCATCCAATACTTCAGTGAAGAGATTGGTGTCAGGCGTTATTACATGCTGGGAGCAATTCAAATGTATATACACTGTAGTGCCATTGTTTTCATTTCCTACAGTTATGTTAAAGTGGAAAGAAATAAAGCCATCATTTAGTTTTACAGTAAACTAGGGAACAAAAAGAAGGTGCATCAGCCTCTTTAATCAAATGTTATTAAAAATCTTTATTAAAAATGTGCTCTTTTACTCACAAAGTTGCTTGCAAAAAATGTATTAACCACTTAAAGCGGAGTTCCACCCAAAAGTGGAACTTCCGTTCATCTGATTCCTCCCCCCCTCCGGTGCCACACTTGGCACCTTTCAGGGGGGTGCAGATACCTGTATTAGACAGGTATCTGCACCCACTTCCGGGAATAGACTCCCGCGGGAGTCATACCCCCTCCCGCACCACCCCGCTGTCTCCTGGGAAACACACAGGTCCCAGGAGATAGCGGGGACCACTTAGGACGCGCAGCGTGACTCGCGCATGCGCAGTAGGGAACCGGGAAGTGAAGCCGCAACGCTTCACTTCCTTATTCCCTCACCGAGAATGGCGGCAGCAGCAGCCGAGAGCAGAGATATTGCTCGGCTTCGGCTGCCGACATCGCTGGACTCCAGGACAAGTAAGTGTCCGTTTATTAAAAGTCAACAGCTGCAGTATTTGTAGCTTCTGGCTTTTAATAATTTTTTTTCAAGTGGACTCCCTCTTTAAGCCCCGGACCATTTGGCTGCCTAAAGACCAGAGGACTTTTTACAATTTGGCACTGCGCTGCTTTAAATGGTAATTGTGCGGTCATGCAATGCTGTACCCAAACGAAATTTGCGTCCTTTTGTTCACACAAATAGAGCTTTCTTTGATGGTATTTGATTGCCTCTGCGATTTTCATTTTTTGCGATATAATCGGAAAAATACCGAAAATTTTGAAAAAAATTATGTTTTCTACTTTTTGTTATAAGAAAAATCTAATAAACTCAATTTTTGTCATACATTTAGGCTAAACTGTATTCAGCCACATGTTTTTGGTAAAAAAATGTCAATAAGCGTATACATTTTCTGGAATTTACACAGCTTTTAGTTTATGACTGCCTATCTAATTTCTTTAGGTGCTAAAATGGCAGGGCAGTACAACCCCCCCCGCCCTTCCCAATTGACCCCATTTCGGAAAGTAGACACCCCAAGGAAATTGCTGAGAGGCATGTTGAGCCCATTGAATATTTAATTTTTTTTGTCCCAAGTGATTGAATAATGACAAAAAAAAAAAAAAAGTTGTCACTAAATGATATATTGCTCACACATGCCATGGGCATATGTGGAATTACACCCCAAAATACATTCTACTGCTTCTCCTGACATGTGTGGGACATTTTGGGAGCCTAGTCGCGTACGGGGCCCCGAAAACCAATCACTGACTTCAGGATTTCTAAGGGCGTAAATTTTTGATTTCACTCCTCACTGCCTATCACAGTTTAGGAGGCCATAAAATGCCAAGATAGCACAACCCCCCCCCCCCCCAAATGACCCCATTCTGGAAAGCAGACACCCCAAGCTATTTGCTGAGAGGCATGGTAAGTATTTTGCAGCTCTCATTTGTTTTTGAAAATGAAGAAAGAAAAGAAAAATGTATTTTATTTTCTTTTTTCAAAATTTTGTGACAAAAAGTGAGGTCTGCATGCTCTTTTTTTTTTAACTGTGGTGGTGAAATCACCTCCTACAGCGCTGGAGTCATGGCTTTATGTATTGTGGGAGCAAACGCTGTTGCTGTCAAGATAAATAAATCCATGCTGCAGCTGAATGGCGTATCTGAAAACAAAAAAATGGTTAACAATAAAACACAGTAAACAGTAAAGTATAAAAAGATTACATACCTGAAAAGCAAACATGATAAAACATAACAATAAAACATTGCAGAATAGAATACAGTAAAAAACGAGCAAAAGAAGAGGGAGAGAGAGAGGGAGAGAGAGAGAAAACGAACAATAAAACAACTATTTTTTTTTTTTTTATATATTTGTTTGTGTTGTTGTTTTTTTTTTTTTTTTTTTTTTTTTACACTTTTATTTGTAACTGTAACGGTTTGGTTCCAGGTTCGGGTGGCATTATGTGTGACCCTGTGAAAGTGTGTCCTAGTCTGTGCAGTGCTGTACCCTATACTAATACTTCACTAGTGTATGGTAGCGTTCAAAACATTCACCAATGCAAAGACCAGGATTGTCACGACAGGAGGGACAATAATAGCGTGTGTAACGCCTATATCCGCGCTTGCTATGGACACGACATCTTCTTTGGGGGGCTCGTTGGGTAGGGGTACCAGGGAGGACATACGCAAAATGCCTCTCATGCAACCGGCTTACTGCATTTGGATTGGAAAGGTGAGGTGAGGTGAGGTCTGGAAACAGAAGGGCTCTGACGAGCTCTTCCTGGAATTTAAGGAAGGATCCAGTCCGTCCTGAAGCTCTGTATAGCACATGAGCGTTCAGCAAAGCCAATTGAAATAATTATACAGACACTTTTTTTGTACCAGCGTCTGGCCTTACGGTCAACTAGGTATAGCGCCAACAACTGGTCGTTGAGGTCCACCCCTCCCATATTTTGGTTATATTCATGGTCACAGAGGGGTTTCTCCACAACACCAGTCGCCGTAGGAATTTGGACCGTCATTTCTGCATGAAGGGAGGACAGAACGAACTTCACAGTGGCAAGTTATTACACTTCAAGCAGGCTCTCTCCCCCAGCCTAAGACGGGAATCTACAAGCCGCCGGGGAAAGCCCCGGTGATTAGATTGCATGGTGCCACATGCGCCAATCTGATGATCAAACAAGTGACTAAAAAGTGGCACGCTCATGTAATAATTGTCCACATACAAATGGTACCCCTTTCCGAATAAGGGTGACATCAAGTCCCACACAATCTTGCCAGCGCTCCCTATGTAATATGGGCAGTTTGGTGGCTCTACGTGACTATCTCTTCCCTCGTAAACCATAAAACTATATGTATAGCCTGTGGCCCTGTCACAGAGCTTATACATCTTGACCCTGTATCTGGCACGCTTGCTGGGAAGATACTGTATGAAAGTCAAGCGGCCAGAAAACTTAATCAGGGACTCATCAACGCAGACAACTTGATGGAGAGTAAACAAGGCTGCAAAACGTTGGTTGAAGTGGTTTACGAGGGGCCAAATTTTGTAGAGCCGATCGTATCCAGGGTCTACACGAGGACGACAGAGTTCATTGTTGTTGAAATGCATGAACCGCAAGATCTGCTCGTATCATGCCCTAGTCATGGAGGCAGAGAACACGGGCATATGGTAAATTGGGTCAGTGGACCAATATGACCGCAACATATTAATTTTAACTATGCCCATGTGGAGGGATAGGCCCAGAAAGGTCTTAAATTCGGGAACCTTAATTGGTTTCCAATCTCTGGCAAGGGAGGACTGGGGATTAGCGGCGATTAATTGACCAGCATACAAATTACTTTGGTCCACAATAGATCTATAGAGATCTTCTGTGAAAAAAAGTGAATATAAATCAAGTGACATAAAAGCAACAGTTTCCACCTGAATTCCGGGTTGGCCAGTGAATTGGGGAAGTATGGGTGCTGCAGAAGTGGGGGGCTCCCAATTAGGATAGGCAAATTCTGTAGGAAGGACACTATGGGCATGACGGGCCTGTCTTTGTCTTCTTGGTGGCAGTGGGACACTACTTGTGCTTGCCACCTCGCCAGCTTGAACTGCACTTATGGGACTCGCCACGTCACCGCGTAATACTGCAGTGCTGGATGTACGACCAGGGTGTACTAGGCTGCTGGTGCTTGCCAGTTCACCAGAAGGATAATCGGCACTAGTACTTTTCTGCTCTATACGAGAGCCCTGCGGTTCTTGCACCTCAACAACAGCAGAAGAAGATCGGGGTCTGGTACGCCTGACCTTGGCAGGGACCACAACTCCGTCGTCAGAGCTATCTGTCATGGACCCGCTGTCGTCTACAGGATTGTATTCTGAGCCCGAATCTGACAGATGAGTGACTTCCTCTTCACTATCTGTCATGCTCAGAAACGTGTAGGCCTCTTCACTACTGTACCTGCAATTTGCCGTTTTGGGCTCTAAATTTACTGGTACAGTAGTGAGACTCACAGGTTAAAAAGCTCCTAGGCTGTCAGCAACTGTATCAAACACTACCAAAAAAACTGTTAGCGATCACGGGGATCAGGCTTGACTCTGCAAACGCTGCAGTTATGTGTTTAGTGTTTTGTAAGTGACAGTGATCGATCGATACTGCACTTGGGTGGAGGGGCAAAACACAGGTGCTAGTAGGTATCTGGGATGATCCTGCTAACACTGCGTTTTTGGGAACCCTAAACTGCTGGGGACGCTAGTATAGATCTGATCAGATCAGATATTGATCTGTTCAGACACTATACCACTAAGAGAGGTGTATGCTGCGTGCGTGGGTGTTAGCGGTACTGGCACTAATCTGACGCTGCCTGGGGCGACGCAGACCCTAACTGACCCTAATACCAAACTGATATCAGCCGCCGGGAGATCAGGGGGTTAAGCCTTTATTGAGTAATAAACAGCGGGTATAAAAAACAAACTAACCAGAGTCACCCATAACACTTATACGGTGATCACTGGTGAAAGGGTTAACTAGGGGGCAATCAGGGGGTTAAAAACTTTATTAGGTAGTATATGGCGATCGCGTCCCCTATCCGTGGGAGGGGAGTAACCTACAGGTACATTACTTTGCCTGCCCATGCCATTCTGCCGACGTATATCATCGTGAGGCGGTCGCCAAGTGGTTCACCAGCACATCCATCCAGGTGATTGCTCACTCTATACACTGGATACAAGTGACCCACTGTGGAGTCTGTCTACTGTCATTTAGTGTCTCATACCCGATTGGAGACAGAAATGATGAGGTAGGCCTCTCTTGTATCTCCAGCCCAGGTCCCACTGAAGATGGATCAGAGGGTACCGAGGGACAGGAGGAACACGAGTGACAGCACGTGTTGATAAAAGTGCTTGCAGCAGGTGATGCAGTTCCAGGCATGCTGGCAGAACTTCAGGTCAGGAACAATAACTGTGCACGGAGATCCAGCTAAAGTTAAAGGGGCAATCTGCATGAGCTTCAAGTTCCAGATACAATGCTTGTCAGAGCTCCCAGCAGACTTGAGACAAGAACGCACTGTGTTGAACAGAGCTGATACAGATGGCAGCCAGGTAGGCACTAGAACAGGATGTGGAAAAAGAGCCAGGAACAGAAGTGTGGTCACAGGTAAGGATGAGCTCAGGCATGTTCACAAACCGAACGTGCAGAGCCCACAGGAAGTTGGCACTGCACAGTGCTAATCGCAAGCAGTGAGACATTTCCTGATCTCTGCAGCCAATGTCAATGTCTCACTGCTTCTGATTAGCGCTCTGCAGTGCCGACTTCCTGGCGGACTCTGCGCGTGCTGTTTGCGAACACACCTAAGCTAATCCTTAATCATAGGGATAGCCGAGTTCAGCAGCAGGCAGACAGCGAGGTACAGAATCATAAGGCAAAGACATGATCAGGAACAGAGACTGGGTCAGGAACTGGCAAAAGGCAGAATCGGGATCCAAATTAAGGTCAGAGGCAAGCCTGGTCAGCAACAAAGGAAGAAGCAGAGTAGTAGAAGGATGCAGGGAATAGCTGAAAGGCCAGTCAGCACTTAAAAAAGGCTGAGCATCCTTAAATAGCCCATCTAGCACCAACATGCATTGCGTGTGCACGTGCCTGATCCCTATTCTACCAATAATGAACATTTCTGTGAGCAAAACATCTGATAGGCATTCTCTGACACTTAGTCACTACCATACTGGTGCATAGCACTGATGTTTTGAGGGTAAGCCCGTTTTGCCAGAGCTGTATGACGTTATTCAGCATTTCGCATGTTAAGCAATGGCTTCCAGGTCGAAGGCTGTATGGGATGGTAGCTAACCTGCTGTAAACAGCATTAACTGTGTGTGAGATAAAGTTGACAGTGGGTCACTTGTATCCAGTGTGTACAGTGAGCTATCATCTGAATCGATGTGCTGGTTTATACTATTTTTGCAAAGCTTTTTTTGTGAGTAAAAGAGAACATTTTTTAATAAAGTTTGATTAAAGATATTGCACAAGGCTGGTGCACTTTCTAGTTTGATTTAAAGATTCCCCGTTCTAGAAAGAGCTGCAAGGCCATGGATATCATTTTATGTTGTGTATCTCTATGGGAACATTGTCAAAAGGAACCTTGAAAGAAATCTGATGGCACTGACAGATTGGTATGCTGTTGTATTACATATTTTCACAATACACCACGTGATTGTGTTGCATCAAGAACTCATGCTGATTGCACCCTTTGGTGTATATAAGTAGTACAAGCATATGGTTTGAATCACCAGTATACTTTCTCAACCGTCTCCGTTAATAATGTTTCTGGCTTTGTTTGCATTCCTGAAGCAGCAATCCAGCTTGTACACAGCAGAGCTGTGACTCATCCACTCACCTACTTACAAGAAGTAACCAGTTGGTGCTTGCAGTTTTCTTCTCAAATTGAGCTGTGCTCATGTTCACTTCATTGCTGAATAATTCCACTCGCTCTGCAGGAGAGAGAGGTCCAGGCCTGCTTGTCTTTTAGAATGTCACATACGGTACATCTTAAATTCAGTCAGTTGATTTCATTGAGCATGCAATATTTCCTTCTATAATTTGCAAACAGATAATCTGTCACATTACCACTGAAATGTTTTGCAGAATGTCTAGTACAAAATATACCGTATTTATCGGCGTATAACACGCATTTTTTCCCCCTTAAAATCAGGGGAAAATCGTGGGTGGGTGTTACCGATTCCTGCTGTCTCTGAGGGAAGAGAAACGCACACCGCTGAATTACCGTACATCTGGCCCGGACTGGGACAAACAATAGACCCGGGCATTTTAGACTGCGCAGCTGGCGGCGTTTCGCGGGGGCAGTTGATAATGGGATGTGGGGTTCCAGGATGTGTGGATTTGATTACTTTAACTCTGGTTTTGATTGCGGAGTCCTGAAAATAGTATGAAGTAGACATGTGCATTGGTTTTCGTCCGAATGCATTTTCGCTGAATTTCGGGGATTTTCGTTTTAACGAACGATAACGAGTGCACAGAATCTGATATCCGAAAGCTCCGACATAAAAAAATGCTTTATTTTTGTTTTGTTGCGGCAACAGTTTGATATAGATAGAAGATTCGACATGACGGTGACAATAGCAATCTGTGTCTATCGATCCTGCGATGGAATGTGCCTAACCTAACTCTATTAGTCCAAGATTATTCGACATAGAGAGAAAAGATTCGACATGAAGATTCGACGAAGCAGTCGCCGTGAGTGGACATTTATGATCAAATGCTCTGCCTATAAGCTATAGAAGAATTCTAATGTTGGTTGACTAGTAATAATAATTAATAAATATAATTATTACTAGTGTCATACAACATTAGAATTCTACCATAGCTTGTGGGCAGAGCATTCGACCGGAAATGTACGATTGCGGCGTCGTACAGTTTAGCTGCTTCGTCGAATCTTCTTAGAACATTCGACAGACACCGTAAGCCTTCAGTTGACAGATTTAATTCATTCGAATTTTTGGATGAATGCATTTTTTAACGAAACTAAATAAAAACGAATTTCGGGAGTAACTAAATAAAATTTCATTTTCGGACGAAAACGAAATTCCGAAACAAAATATTTCATGTCTAGTATGAAGCAGCACAAGATGAGGGTTGCTCTAATGCAGGGGCAACCTTTAGGGCATATTGTGCCGAAAAATGTTTTCAAAGAAATTGAGAGTGCCAGATACATAAAAAACAAAAACAGACAACTGCATGTAAAGGAATCTTTATTAAGTAAATGCTGTAAACCACTTGAATAATAGTAAGAAATCCACTGAGCTTTGCACCTTCACACCTCAGATCAGCCCTGATTCTTGCACTTTCAGAATACACAAAAGGCAACGCAGCTAGCCACTCACAGGTGTCCTAAACAGCAGTAGGAATCAGCAGATACCTGCCCCTGCCATTTGCATTGTGCCTAAACACGTGTGCAAATGTAGCCTTATAACAGGGTTGGGAGCTACTACTTTAGAAAACAAGTTACCTAACCCTGTTATAAAGTGCAGTTCCCTTTTAAAACTTATATAATAGTGGTTACAAAGCCAGTTATAAAGCATGACTCACAAAACCGGATATAATGGAGTACTCACAAAGCCAATCATTAAGCAAAACTCCTGTATAACTGGCTCTGTAAGTAATGCTTATTAACTGGCTTTGTGAATACTGAAAAGCCCGTTATAAAGCATTAAGCCTTGTACACACCACTAAACTGACAGCGCAGGTCGGAGTCGCTGTACTAACGATCCAATGTTAGTACAGCGATCTCCCCTGCTGAGATATTGTGTTCTGACAGGGGGACGCCCTCCGCCAGAACACTCCGGTCAGCGCTGTCAGCCATTGGCTAAAAACGCTGACCTTTTTCAGTCACGAGCCTTCGACAGAAGCTGGGCTGAATGGCAGACTTCTGTTGGACCGGCTGCCGTATACACGGGCTGAATGCCGGCTGACATTCAGCCCGTGTGCACTAGGCTTTACTCACAGAGCGAGTCATTAAGCAAAACTCCTTTATAACTGGCTCTCTGAGTACTGCAAAGGCAGTTATAAAGCATTACTCACACTCTCAGTTATAAATATATACAGAGCCAGTTATAAAGGATTATCGCTTTATAACTGGCTTTTTAAACGTTACTTTTACTAGTGCTTCCAAAGCCTGTGCAATACTTCATCCAGTCAACTTTTCTGGGTAGAATTGTCTCCCCTTCATCTTGAGCCTGGCACAAGGCTGCTGAGGGAGAGGAGTGCCCAGAGATAGCAGGTGCAGAAGGATTAATTACAGTTACTGAAGAAAAAAAAATCATAGCTACCATTATTAAAAGCAGTGCTCCCTGGCCTGGAGCATCAGACCCTTTACTGGCAGGAATGGAGATGGATGTACACCAGCCGGTGTTCTGCCGAGAAAGTTCCGCTCGGCGGATTAGTTCCCCCCTCTACTGCGCATGCGCAGTAGAAGCCGGCGGAAATAGCCGAAGCGGAACAGCTGAAAATCAGCTGTACACGGCGCCTGTAAGAGGGCCCCTCGCGGGCTCGCTTCGCTCGCCACGCTTCGGGCACGGCCTCGCTGCGCTCGGCACTTTTAGATTCCCCCTCTAGGTCCACTTGGATAGTGGGGAAGGAATCTGGACCCAGAGCGCAGGCGCCGTGTACAGCTGATCGAAGCGTTTGAGCTTCGGCTATCTCCGGCGGCCAACAGTAGTACGTACTGCGCAGGCGCTGCGCCTGCGCAGTACAGGGGGGAACCTATCCGTCGAAGGAACTTATTCGGCAAGACACCGGCAGCCACACTACTTTCCCTATAGGCGGCCGCAGGACCTTGCTGGCTTTCATGTGCGGGAGGCGGGTCTCAGTAGGTGGTGGTACATAAGGCCTCTTCCCCTGCTTCCCTGTCCCTCCTCTGTTCCTGGCGTCCTGGTTGCCAGGTGACCGTCAGCTGCGGGGCGCATGCACGAATACTGACTTTCTGTTCAGCGGCTGCCTGGGTTGCCATCGATTGGCTTGGTAGGCGGGGAATGAGGAGACTCTTTCCGCTCCTCCCACCACCACCCAGCATATGCAGAACATCAGCGGCCGGTGTTATAACACCGGCCCTGCATGTCAGAACCCATGTCCTGCTCTGCATGTCCCAGACACCCAGACATGCGGCTCCCGGCCCACTGGGCAAACGCCTGGTCTGCCCTATGGCCAGTGCAGGTCTGCCGTACATAGAGCCGCAATCACGTGTGTACCCGGCGCTCCGTCATTCACAGCCACGCCTCCTGGCCCCGCATTGGGCCACTGTTCTGTCTATCATATGAGCAGGGCCAGGAGGCGTGGCTGTGAGTGACGGAGCGCCGGGTACACAGGAGATCGCGGCTCTGTGTAATTCAGCGGCACTCGCTCCTCCTCTTCCCACAGAGACAGCAGGGATAATCCAACACTGGTGAGGCTGCAATGATGGGAAAGGTGAGGCTGCAGATGGGCACTGAACAGGCTGCATTGTTGGTCAATTTATTGCTTGCAGCTGGGCACTGAGCAGGATGCATTGATGGGCAATTTAGAGGCTGCAGATAGGCACTAAGCTGGGTGCATTGATGAGCTGTGACCCTAATTTTGCTTCAAAGTTCTTTATTTAAAATGTAAGTTTTTTTCCTTAAACTTCCCTCCTAAAATTGGGGTGCGTGTTATACGCCTGTGCGTGTTATACACCGATAAATACGGTAGTTATCCATATGTATGTGAAAAGCATTGACAAATCTCCTTCTGCGACTATTGTATTCTGACTGCCAGAGGCGCTGGCTGTCAAAATACCTGGACAGTGTCTGGATCTGATTGATTGCAAGTGCTGTTCAGGCTGACACATTTTTTTTCTGCCTCCCTTGATTTTTCGAATGAAGAGTTTCGGGCACGAGGGTGATATCAGGACCACCCACAACTTTATGTGCATGGCCAGCTTTACACTTAAAGTGGAACTAAACTGTGCACACAACAAACCGAAAACACAGTTTAATTCATTTTAATATCTAATCAAATAATATATAATTATTTCACACTGGGTTGGTGCGCTGGTAGGATGTTAAAAAAAGAAAAGTCCTGCAAGCAGCATCTTTGAGGCGCTTTAGAAGCGGTGTATACACCGCTCCTAAAGCGCCCCTGCCCATTGAAATCAATGGCAGCGCTGCTGAAGCGCCTCGGCAGCTGCGCTTTGCAGGCGTTTTTAACCCTTTAGACGGCAGCTAGCGGGGGTTAAAAGCCTCTAAAACTACGGTAAAGCGCCGCTAAAACTAGCTTTACCGCCGACGCCCTCGCACTGTCAGTGTGAAAGGGCTCTTAAAGTGGTCTGCCTGGGGAAAAAAAAAAAGAAAAGTCAGCAGCTACAAATACCCTAGCTGCTGACTTTTCATATATAGACACTTACCTGTCCAGGGAGCCAGCGATGTGGGCACCCCAGCCAATTTTTAGATCAGCTGTCAGGTTCTGCCGCCATCCATTTGTTGTAAGGGAAACTGGCGGTGAAGCCTTTTGGCTCTACAACCGGCTTCTTATTGCACATGCGCGAATTGCGCTGCGCTTTCTAATTGGCCTGGTGGCGAGGGAAGGAGGAGGTGGGCCGAACCTCCGAGAGACGGCGCCACGTTTCCTGAAAGTGGGGAAGGGTACCTGTCAAAAACAGGTACCCACCCCCCTCTCCTCCCTGAAAGGTGCCAAATGTAGCACCGTAGAGGGGAGGAAGCGGATCAGTGGAAGTTCCACTTTCGGGTGGAACTCTGCTTTAAAGCGGAGCTAAACCCAGTTCCAAAAATCAGTTGCATTCCTGGCATGCTGGAAATACTAACTGTCACATTTGCTTGTGCTGTCAACCAAACTGTCAAACCATCAAATGGCTGGTGTCATAACTGATCACATATGCAGCATCATGGCAGTTGCACATCAAACAGAGGCTAAGAGAGCAGCTTCCTTGGCTGAAAAGGATAGGGTAGTTTAGTTTTACTGAAATACTTTAGGCTTAGTTTACGTCAGTTTGAAATGGGACCAAAATCAAACTCCTGTGTTCAGCATAGGCCTAAAATGCTAGGGGGTGGGGGAAGGACCTGTGTCGGCAGGCTTTTCTTTGTGTCAGAACTTCTTCCCTTCCCATACAAGTCAATGTGAAAACCAAAGCAGGTTGATGTGGGTAAAGGCTGAATGATCTTGGGAGTCAGAGGTACTGCTGCCTGCTCTTTAGCACTCTTGTTTGGCACTAATAAGTAAGGATAGGTTAATTTTAACAAACATCTCCAACCCAAAACCCAAGTGTTATTTTTAATTTTGAACAGCATAGGCAAAGATTATAGGTCAGTTTTTTTTTGTTTTGTTTTTTTTTTAATCAAATTTTCTTTTTTTTCTTTCACATAACAAAAATAAGCATATACAAATAAACAAAACAACCAACAAAAAACCCTAGAACAAGAAATTCCCTTTCCCCCTTTTTCCTATCCTCTCCTCTCTCGATCTATCCCTCTCTCCTTTCCTTCCTGCATAGTTAGGCTGATAAAATGGTAACAACAACACATTTATTTTATTATCAAGTATACCATAACATGTTTATCCATTCCAGGGTCCAGTCCCCCAGGGAAGGAGGGTTGGGCAAGACCCAGCAAGATGCTATCAACTTACAGGCCACAAAAAGTGATCTTATAACAGCCACTACATATGATCATGTCCTAGATTGCTGGGATTTATATAACCTAATAGGCATAGAATGGGATCTAGAATTAACGCAGTGTTATGAACCGAGTTTATCACATTTATTACATCCTGTCAATACTAATGTAATTTTGGACATCTCCAAAACAAGTGAATAAAAGAGCCAAGAGATTTGGTATCTTGAAATTTCAGGATTCTTTCCTACCTATCCTATGCAGCAGTTCTGGGGTTCAATAGGACCTATGCAAGATGAAGAGTTGAGTGACTCTGAGTTGGAGACAGAGAGACCAACTGAACATTCATCATTGTTTGATCCCATATAGTGAATTTGGAGTTGAGTTTTTCACTGTAAGGTCATCACAGAGGACAAGGGGGCACGCTTTATATCTGGAGGAGATTTAATCTACTACAGAAAGATTTCTTCACAGTAATAGCAGTGAAAATGTGGAATAGACTTCCCAAGAGCTGGTTCTGGCTAGCTCAGTAGTTTGCTTTAAATGCCTGGATTCTTTCCTAAATGTACATAACTGGATACTAACATTTTATAGGTAAAGTTGATCCAGGGAAAATCCAATTGCCTCTCGGGGGGTCAGAAAGGAATTTTTTTCCCCTACTGGAGCAAATTGGATCATGCTTTGCTGGGGTCTTTTGCCTTCCTCTGGATCAACTGTTTGTATAGGATTGTGTATATGGGATTGTGTGTGGGCCCCCCCGGTTGAACTAGATGGACTTTTCTTTTTTCAACATGACTAACTATGTAACTATGTCTCCTAGAGCCACATCAACATCCAACTCCCATTTCTGCCTACATGGTATAGGAAATTTAAGAAGCAAATTGGATAGCTATCGCGTGCAAACTTTAGAAATGAGGCTCTTTGTGTTAATAGCTTGGAATACACTGTCCAAGATGGGCGTTACAAAAAAGAGGCATTCAGAACCAAATTGTGGAATTTCAGAGCATGTCTTAATTGTAGGTGATGGAAAGACCACTTCCAATCCTGAGGTTCATACAGAGCCGCTGATAGGTTTTCAGCGCTCTGTCGGAGTACAACTGTAATAAAGTATCAATCCCAGAGTATTCCCACCTGGAAAAACCTTCCAGCCGGAAAACTTCAGGCAGCGTTCTGTTTGACCATAATGGCATACACTATAATACCCAGCATTTTTTTAATGGATTGCCAGACCTTATAAATCAAATAAAATGTAGGATAAGTATGAACTAATAAGCCCACAGTGCTGTCCCAAAACAGTATCACTCCCATTTCCCCTTCAGTACAACAAGATATGTATATAAGTGATCAAACAGTATACAGCCTGTGCAGCCGGGAAGCCTCTGCAGAGCCCCAGATTCTCCCCAGCTGCAGAGGATTGCGGAGCTCGGTGTGGCTGCCCTGTGCAGGGGAATGCAGTGCTGAGCTGAGCCCCCCCTATAGACGGGTGGAGGGGAGATGAATGAGAGCGAGAAGTGCACAGGATGAGAGAACCCATAGAACGCTCCATCTCCTAGGATCCCACTCCGATCTGCAGATATTTACCACACCTGGAAAATTCCTCCTGATCCAGGTACGTGACCATCCTGGATGGACTCCCCCTTTTATTCCCCTGTATGGTGTCCAAGGTATGCAGATCTGAATAGTGCAGCACAATAGAGCACTGACTGGGAGAGCATATCAGTGAAGGAGAGGAGAAGCTGATCATTCCTGCCAAGACCTGGGAGGGTAATATCCACAAGCTCATGGAGACTTTGTAACTGAAAAGCACAAGGTCAATGTTATCTGGTGAGTGAGTGAAAGCGTGAAGCACTAAAAGAGCACAGAAGCTGCACTGGAGCACTGTTGTCTTTTAAGAAGCACTTTCTATGAAGCAGTTTATTATGAACTATTTTGTGGGACTACTCATACTTGCACATTTTTTATACAGTATATTTATATTGTTTTATTACTTACAGTATATGTATACTGCTATATACATATCTTGTTGTACTGATGGGGAAATTGGAGTAATGCTGTTTTGGGACAGCGCTGTGGACTTATAAGTTCATTTGTGACAAGCAGCTACTATATGGTTTCTTGGTTAACAGCAGCGGTCCTATATAGGATAACGTTAGTCAACCATTGGTATTTATGAAACGGGTATTAATTTCGGGTTTAAAAAAGGTGACAGCGCTGTGGGTTAAATAATGTAGGATAGGTATATTGCTTAAAAGGTGGAGGAGATGAATCCAAGGCCAATAAAGGGCTGCCATTGTGAAATAGAGAACTGAGTATATTATCAGACGATATATGAAGACCATCTTTTTCCCAGCCTGCAAGATGTTGGACTTGGGCCACCTGAAAATGTAACCAGGGATTTACTGCTGAAAGCCCCCTTGATCATTTGGATATTGTAAATATTCGTACATAATTGTTGTGGGCTTATTACCCCATATCAGGTCATAATATTTTTTAGCAAGTTTCTTAAAATATTTCTGCGTAATCCAGCAGGGCGAGTTATGTAAATAATACATTAATTGCAGCATCCAAACCATTTTCAAGGGATTAGTGTGGCCTGCCACAGAGATTGGCAACTTACCCCATACTTTACTAGTGGTAGCAAATTATGGGGGACGTATTCCTTAAGAGTAGAGATAACCACCCCTAGATTTTTAACCTTTCCATCCACCTTAAGTTATGATTCTGTAGGAGGGAGAGGGTCACAGAGGGGGTCCAATGGGAGCAAGCTAGACTTTTCCCAGTTGATCGTAAGACCGGAAAGTAAAAAAACGTCTCTATGCAGACATTGCAGTAACCAGTGAACCCTGAGTATCAGGCAGCTATAGCAGTATATCGTCTGCATAGAGTGCTTTTTTTCTCCTCATGTTTGTCTCTACAGAAGCTTCTAACCTCTTCCATTTGTCTCAACAAAGCAGCCAGAGGCTCTATAGAAGTGGTTTCCAAACTGCAGCCTTGGGGCCGGATGTGGCCTTTTGCTTGCCTTTATTCGGCCCTTGAGGCATTATTCCTGTCACTAACACCAAAAATTGGGCACTGTTTCTTCCACTGACACCAACAATAGGGCACTATTTCTTCCACTGACATCAACAATGGGGCATAATTCCTTCCACTTACAACAAAAATGGGGCACTAATCCTCCCAACGACACCAACTATTCTCCCTCTAGTACCAAAGATCAGGCATTGTTTACTCCCACTGGGCAAAGTCTAGCCCCCCTAAAATGACTCTTTCTTTAGAAAGTTTAGAGACCCCTGCTCTATAGCTACTGAAAAAAGAAGTGGTGACAATGGACATCCTTGTCCACAAAACAGAGAAAAAGAGCTGGACAGATTCCCATTGACCCTGATTAAGGCCCTTGGATTAACCCAAGAAGGTACCACAAAGTACCCCTAAAGCCAAAATGCCTAAGCACTTCCCACATAAACTCCATTCTATGCTTAGCGGCATCTAATGACAGCAAGGCTCTATTTTTCAAGTTATCCACAGGAATCTGAATAGTTAAGAATGCGCACCTTATATTAATGGCAGTTTAGGAGTTCAGTATAAACCCTGTTTGCTCTGCATCAGTGTTTCTCAATTCCAGTCCTCAAGGCGCACCAACAGGTCTAGTTTTCAGGATTTCCCTCAGATGAAATAGCTGTGGTAATTACTAAGGCAGTGAAACTGATCAAATCACCTGTGCAAAATAATGGAGAGCCTGAAAACATGACCTGTTGGTGCGCCTTAACAACTGGAATTGAGAAACACTGGTCTGGATAAATAATAGCTGTAAAAATTCTACTCAACCTATTGGCCAGAATTTTAGCCAATATTTTAAAATCTGAAAATACTTGACAATGAAATTGGTCTGTAGGAATCTGAACGTAATAGATCCTTCTCTTTTTTTAGGTAAGACCACAATAATAGCCACTGTCAGGTTTTAATTGCTGTAGAGAAATCTCTTACTTCTGCCTAACATCTATCACCAGAACAGGAAGTGAGGTAAATCACCCCCAATAGGGACACAGACTGCAATTAACCTGACAGGTTTCAACTCATCCATACCCTTTTAAATTGAATTTATAGCTTTAGTTTTTTTCTTGTTGAGGACATTTCTCCCTGTACTGGAAAGTCCTTGTTCTTATATATAAAATAGATATGAGCGCTGAAAATCCCCTCAGTGGGGGCACAGACATTCTAAACCTTACATTTCTTTATCCAAAAAAAAGTATTGTTTGGAGCCAAAAGCAACTTCTTTATGTGATGTTCACATATTTATATGCTTACTCTTTTTTAAAGATTAATTTTTTTTTAATTGTATATAATAAAAAAGAAGCACATAAGCATGAGGAAGACTGGCCATCAATGACTACATCAAAATATCAAAGGCAAAGACTCCGATAAAAAGATAAGTGAGTGTATACTGAAAGGTTGGCTGTTAAGCCTAGTACAGATGGCCGAATGTCAGGCAGCATTGGCGAGTTCAAAAGAAACCAGCCGACATTCGGCCTGTGTGTACGGCAGTCGGTCTGACAGAAGCCGATGGCTGAGAACGCTGACCAGAGTGTTCTGGCAGGGGGGTCGCCCCCCTGTCAGAACGCAATAGCTCAGCAGGAAAGATCACTGTACTAACATCACATTGTTAGTACAGCGCTCTGACGTGAGCTGTCAGTTTTAGTAGTGTGTACGAAGCTTAAGAGAAGTAAGGATAAGGCATTCACATTTCTGTTGCTCCTCCACCGCAGTTAGGGAGAAATGCGGACCAGGCAAGACTAAAAAGAAGAAAAGTGTTGGATGGGAGGGAAATGTGGTTCTCCAGCTGGGTGAGTTTCTCAAGGTCAGGGTAGATGCTTACTCCTACATACTGTATCTTGGTATTGAATATAGGGATTTGTAGGATGGTCACTAGTGGCGGTACCTGAGTATTTCACTGACATTAGTCAGCTTTCTTTCTATTTAACTGTTAATCTGGGATATCAGCCGCACAAGTGCATTGTTTGCAATGTGTCGGATGGCTCAAAGGCTTGCATTGTGAGAAGGAGCAATAAAGCACATCTGTTCTATAGCACATTGTACAGCAGGAGGCAGGGCCTATATCTGCAGTGACAAAGCAAACCTGCGCCTATGAACACACAGAATTAAACACTTGTTCCATAAACTCTTTAGCTCAATCACATGACCAAAAACCCTATAGTAACTATGCCAACAGATGCAATTCCATGGGTTATTCTGTATATAGGTTTAATGTACTAACTTTTTTTCTAACTGAGCAGCAGTACCTACACTAAATACCTACACAAAATGTTTTCTCAAAGGAAGAAGAGCTAATGTATTGCGCTTGGGGATGGAAGGGTTAACATTAAAGTGCATATCCAACTACAACTGCTTTTTGTTTCAGGTAGAATCAGGAAGGGTTTGAGCCTTTCTGTTAAGTTTTACAGCTATCTGGGGCTTCATTAGAGAATTTCCCTTCACTTAGGCACCTTTCACATGGGCGGACTGGTCATTTTTTTAGGCAGACCCAATCAGACCATCCATTGCCCCCTATGGAACGACGGGTATCAACAGACGTGTCTGTTAACACCTGCTGACATCTGATCCGATCCTGTCCGCTAAAAACAGACGGATGGGGATCTGTTCTGGCCAATTGGATTGGATGGCAGTCAGGTGTAAATGGACAGGCGGTCTGTTAACATTCGCCTGCCCGTAGAGGACAGCGGACTGTGTCTGCGCTACATAAGCGGTGCGAACACGGACAAGCCATTAGCCTGCTCAGTGGGGATAAGCGGACAGATTCCCTGCAAAGCAGGTGGACTCCTGACTGTATCAACCCCATGTGAAAGGGGCCTAACTGTCATGGTGACAGCAACTTACTGAACAGGAAGTGAGGATATATATGCAAGGGATACAGACCACAGTACAAAGCTTGAGTTGGATTCTAGCCTTCCTCTGGAAAATTCTGTACTTAGCAGTAATATTTCCTTTCCTGGCAAATAAGCCGCATGGCAGCATACTCCTGGGTAAGCACTGCTCCTCTTACCTCATAGGCCCGACTACCCTATAAATTTAAGCTCCACCCAGCTACCAGTGGGACTCCTATGTTGCCATGCCAGAAAATGAAAATTGCCAACAAGCAGCATACACGTGAAATGTAGCAATTAAACAAGGGAGGGTGATGCAGAAAAAACGTATTAGTCATTTTACAAAGCTTAAGCCTGTAGAACCACTCTCCCGACCTTGACCATTGTCAGAGATGCTAGATTTACCCAATAATGGGACCCGATGGTGCCATATGATACCCATGTTTCTGTCCTGCAGGGATTTTCAGGGAAAATGCCATAATGAGCTGGCCCTGATGACAAAACTGCTCTGGTAGGGTGTGCTGTATGGCCCACTGGAAGATTGACCCCTTTGTTGACATAGGCTTTTTGGATTGTCTTCCTGACTCAAGTTGCTGTGATCATTACAGAAGCTGGATTCCCTGTTCAAGTGCCAAGCAAAATCATGAATTGGCTATAAGCATGTGTTTATGTTGTTGTCTTCAATATGCACCCTGGGAACCATGACTCCTCTAGCACTTGTGGAAGCCCAAAGTTCACACCTTGAAATATTGGCAGCACCATGTCCTAAGGCAAGTGGAATGTAAAACAAACTTTTGGCCTGTGTTGGCAAAACTGCTTGATTATGTAGTTCTTTGCAATACTGTGTTTGCTGTTCTAAAACTTTTTGGCTGGACGTTATGGCCATCAGGAACACCACCTTTATAGTGCGATTCCACAAAGAGCAGTCCATTGAATGAAACAGAGGGTCTGTCAAAGCATCCAGGGCCAAAGATTACTGACAGCCTCCGAATCATGTGCTGGACCCTAGACCCAAGACTATCAGAATGGGGCTTCTGACATAAATCGACATTTAGAAGCTGTAGAGTGGGAACTTTGACCAGCAGATGAACAGAACTTGGGTGGCAGACCACAGGAAATCAGTTAGGTAGGGGTAAAAAGAAAAAAGGTTCATGTTGGATCCTTTTCCAGCCCTGGAACAGCAAAGACAGGAAAATTAATACAGGCACCTGGGGTGGGGCCTAAACGTTTAGAGGGTAGTTGGTCCAATGGGGTAAGATGAGGCAGACCATTTTTTTTTTTTTTTCTGTTTCTGGATGTGTTACTGTTGGAAAATTTCCCTTACTCTGGTCTAGTAAAATCACAGTAACTAATATATTAAAGGAAAAATCTGTAATCTAACGCATGCCTCGGGTTGCATTAAAAGGAGTTCTAATCCTTCCCCAGCTAATCCAGAATAAAAGAAAAAAAATTCAGATGAACCATTAAATTTCTCATTAAAGCCACAAACATTACAAACCTTTTCTTTCTTTCAAATGTTGGGTAAACTTGTAATACTTGGTATAACTGGTGGTGTTTGCAATTCAGGATGTCACAGGTAAGTATTTGTTTCCCATACTGGCCATATGAGCATGTGACTCCACTAAACTATTCCTTTTTTTTTTTTTTTTGCTGCTTTTAAAGCAGTTATTTGAGGGAGTTTCAAGAATTACCTATCCGCACCATAAATAATGCATTGTCTGATTAAATTCAGCAAACTTTATCCCTTCCTAAATAAGGCAAATACAAAACTCTCCAGGTCTTTTTATAGGGTTGGAGAAAAAGTACAAAGTGTTTTATCATTAAGACTGTTCCCTCTAAGGAAAATACACGCTTCCCTCGAGCTTTACTGTTCCAATTGAGGAATAATTCCCAGCACAATTGCTTCTCTGGCAGCCCACTCAGCGGACTGCAAGCCAAACTATTTTCTATCGTTTTAACTCATTCTTTTAATGGAAGTACTTTCAAGCATAGACATGTTGAGTAGTTGTCTGCTGGTCCCTGAAACATGTCACAATGAAAAGTACTCCAACAAAGACCCGTAAAGCTGTAATAAAGCCCCAGTGTTTTAACCCCCAGTGTTAACGTTTAGGCTTTAGGCTTCACACTGGGCATTTAGCCCTGATGCATGAGTCTCTGGCATTTTAGTGCGGGCAGAAGGTACAGGCACACTGTCCAGCCCTGCTGTCGGCAGCCTGTAAGAATCTATGAGAGGCTAAAAGATATTGCAGATTGAGAGGGATGGACTGTGCACTAAGAAATAGTAATGTTTAAGGTGGTATGCGCCCAGGGACGAAAGCCCAGAATTCAGACTGCTTGCATTCCAGGCAATCGTCCGTGGGCGCATACTGCCCTAAACATTAGTGCCATTCAGTGCCCAACAGCTTTCAGCACCAAAAGGCTGGGATCCCATAAATTGAGGCCAACACGTTGTGGGTTAATTTACTAAAACTGGGGAGTGCAAAATCTGGTTCAGCTCTGCATAGAAACTAATCAGTTTGCAGGCTTTTTGTCAGAACTCAGTTAAGCAAGCTGAAGTTAGAAGCTGATTGACCATCATGCACAGCTACACCAGATTTAGTAAATGAACCCTATTACCGTATATACTCGAGTATAAGTCATTCCGAGTATAAGTCGAGGCCCTAATTTACCACAAAAAAAATGGGAAAAACTTATTGACCCAAGTATAAGACGAGGGTGAGAAATGCACAGCTACTGTAAGTGGAAAAGAGGGTCAACAATGCCCATTTGCAGCATCACTGTGCCCATTTGCATGCCTCACTGTGCCCATTTGCAGCCATAGGTCCCCTGAACTTCAAACTCGGTAGTTAAGGGTTCCTAGATGCCTCCTAGCTGCAGCCAAAATTTGGGGTCTCTGAACCCAAAGGGTCCCGACATGACATTGCTGCAGATAGACACAGTTGACCGAATTTGGGGCCCCGTTTCTCGGGGCCACTTAGTGCTAAGAACCCCAAATGTGGTGTGCAAACCCAGTGGAACTAGCACCATACAATTTCCAAAGCTGGGATTTTTAGCACCAAGTGGCCCCAAGATACAGAGCCCCAAACATCAGTTCAGAAAATGTCAAGCACTTTTTTGCAGCAGAGAATGACATTTTCCGAACCAGTTTTGGGGCCCCGTATCTCAGGGCCACTTGGAGCTAGGAACCCCAGCTTTGGATATGTTATGTTACCAGTTCCACTGGGTTTGCACACCAAACTTGGGGTTCCTAGCACCAAGTGGCCCTGAGATATGGGGCCCCAAAACCGGTTCAGAAAATGTCAAGCACTTTTCTGCAGCAGAGAATTACATTTTCCGAACCGATTTTGGGGCCCCGTATCTCAGGGTCACTTAGTGCTAGTAACTTCAGCTTTAGATATGTTGTGGTACCAGGTCCACTGGGTTTGCATACCAAATTTGGGGTTTCTAGTACCAAGTGGCCCTGAGATATGGGGCCCCAAAATCGGTTCGGAAAATGAAATTTTTTGCTGCAGAAAAGTGCTTGACTCGAGTATAAGTCGAGAGGGCACTTTCAGCACAAAAAAATGTGCTGAAAAATTCGACTTATACTCGAGTATATACGGTAAGTGCAATAAAATAAACATTCCCCCGTAAACTGTTTTGTTAAAATGATTTAATGCTACTCTCTCATTGCTGCTTCCCTGAACTTCCAGTCTTCACAGCAAAGAGTGGATAGTGCAGTCTGAAACCAGTGTGCGTGATTGAAGGAGGGAGGAGCAGTGGTATGCCTTGCCATTCTAAGACATGTAGTTGTGTGTTTCTATTGATTCGCACAGTGTGGGGAGACATGACTTTAGTCCCTGCATGTAAGGGTGATTTCAGGAGCAATGAGCTACCCTAAAAAAGGAAACTTGGGGCACGGCACCAGCCTAAACTGAAACATAGGCACAGATTAATAGATAAAGAGGCCGCATACTCAGTAAGTGATTAAATCAGCTGCTGAAACTTTACTTCTATAAAAATCTGGACATTTTTTGTCAGTCTAGGACTGTTCTTCTGCAGGTCTCTGCAAGTCTAGGATTTCTTGGAACAGAGATGAGCAATTGACAGGGCCACATGCTGGTGAAATCTAGTACTACAACATGACCTGAAATAAAAAACGATGTGCCGTGGATACAATTCTATTACTGTTGCTGGTTTTCCTTTACTGTAAAGAAACAAAGAATCAAGTGTACTGATGCAGGACCTCTATGTAACAGGGACAGTCGCCTAAAAGTACTTTTGAGGGAATATTGTTTGTACCATAGAGACCATCTGATATCTGTAATTTTTGACAGGTATGGAAGGCTATCTGATGAGTGACATAACTGAAAAAAAAACTGAGCATTCTTTCCAATGTCTTTATTGTCTTTGCATCCAAACAGAGAGAGCAGTGCAGTAGTAGCACCCAACGTTATAGAAACAACTATGTTGTGGTAGAGTGAAAATGAGAACGGGTATAACTAGGTATACAAAGGTAATGTTTAGAACTACCTGGATGGCAGACATATACAGAGTTGTTAAAACAAGACATATTTTATAGCAGATCCTTAAGGCTATACACATTGATTTTGTATAAATATTCTTTTATTATAGCCAGGACCAAAAAAATACACATTTTCTAAAAATGATTTAATTAACAGGTAGAGTTTTAGGCTGCCTACAACATGTTGCTTCCATTTTAGAAAAAAGACAGTTTACAGAGTTCAGTAGCTGAAGCTGACATTTACAGAAAATGTTTTGTTGGCTTTTTTAAAGGATGTACGGTTTATAAATCTAACACGTTGAACCAACACTAAAAATATCATTCTGACAGCCAGTGCAATTGATACAAAACATAGTTTCAATGAGATGTATAATTCAGTGATGCAGCGTTGGCTTGCAATAGACATAAAGCAACCTGTTTAGAACAATAAGAAATGAGACATTAAAGAGAAATCATGTTGGAATATAAACTGAATTATGTTTAATGGACGTTGATGGTGATTTGACCTATATCTATGTACTGGCTTCTACATAAATATTTCCCTGTCAAGGTAAGCCTAAATAATAAAGGTGGTTGGTAGTGATGAGGTGTAGTGGGGCAGGAAATTTCATGTAAAAACGGAGGGTTTTCATAGGAAGAGAGAAAAGGCGCAAGCTGAAACAAGTCAAATCAGAGAAATGAGTTGTTACTTATGGGAGCCTTTGCATCTGATGTTTCAGTCGGACAATGCAAACCTCAAAGCAGGCAGCTACTGCTGTGCTGTCTCTTTAAATAACTCTGTGTATTAGGATTCTTCTGTCATGTATTAAATGTTCATTTGTGCATGTGTGTGCATGTGTATAAAGAATCAATTTAAATCGAAAACATTTAAAAACTGGTGCAAACCCATAATAGTTATCTTTAACCCCAAAGTTAGAGCCTGAAATGTATATTAAATAGGGTTTCCTCTTCAACATGCATGTTATAGGTAATATGAGTTCAGTACAGTCTCTTGTAGGTTTTAGGCATATATTACACACGCTAGGCAAGGCTGGCTGCTTGAGAATGCCCTGCTCGTCTCTGCCAGTAAAGAGGCTTTGTTGGCAATAGAGAAATGATGAATTGCCTATATTGCATGGACTGGCAGGTTATGATGTGTGAGCTGTGGAGTTGTTACTTTTAACACTGAGCATATGCTTATTAGAACACATACTGGAAAGTCTTGCTGGGCAAGTGCTTTTATGCTATTAATACAACAAAAATGTTGCGCTTTCTTAATAGATAAGCACGTGACCTTTTTGTTTCATCACTGACATTCTGTGAATGTTAAGCTATATTTATACTACACATTGGTTTAACATACAGAAAACTAAATCCCAGTGATTTTTCCAATTTTAGTATTTTTAATACAATAAATTTAATCCTATTGGAAGAGCTTGACGTCCACCAGAATATGCATACATACAGACTATGCAAATATATTCTACTGAAAATATATCCATTCCTTCTGAATTCTGTTCAGGTTAGAAATTTTAATTAATTCATATGAAATACCCAACAACCCGATTAGCGCATCATTGACACTATCAGATTTATCACAGAGCTGGGAGATGGAGGACTAGTGTTATGTGAATTGTGGTATCCCCAACATCTCTGCCATATGGACATGTCTTGCTTGTTATGCAGATACTTGGTTGAGGCACATCACCATCTAGTGGCTGAAAAGGGCAAGCACAGCCCATTCATACTGGATTAAATGCTGGGGATGCAATGTTTAAGAGCCCTTTCACACTGGGGCGGTTTGCAGGCGCTATTGCGCTACTAATAGCGCCTGCAAACTGACCCGAAAGTGCCGCTGCTGTGTATCCAGTGTGAAAGCCCCGAGGGCTTTCACACTGGAGCGATGCGCTGGCAGGACGGTAAAAAAAGTCCTGCCAGCAGCATCTTTGGAGCGGTGAAGGAGCGGAGTGTATACCGCTCCTTTACCGCTCCTGCCCATTGAAATCAATGGGCACTTTGCGGTGGTATTTAACCCTTTCTCGGCCGCTAGCGGGGGATAAAACCGCCCCGCTAGCGGCTGCATACCGACTGTAAAATGCCGCTAATAATAGCGGCGTTTTACCGCCGACACCGCCCCCCGCCCCAGTGTGAAAGGGCTCTTATTGTGTGATATGACTCTATACATGCAAAAATTGTGTCTACAGCAGGAGGGGGAGCCACACATACAGTATATGCCAGATTTTTTGATTCTGCTGTGTGTTAGAATGTTGGAGAAAAGTGTTTCACACTAAAAGGGTGGTTGATGTTATGCCAAGGGGATAGTTTACTTGCAAATAGTACAGACTGGATTTTCTGTTTAATATATAACAGTTTTTGTGCTTCCGGGGATGTGGTCAGCAGGGAGATGAACTTCATATATGGTGGTCCTGCCCCCGCCTAGTGGGCTTCTGGACGAGGCTATTTGGACTTCTGTTTATTCTCTTCCACATGCCCACCCTCAAAGACGCCAAATTGGCCTTACTCCATTGTCCGATCCCAGGCCTTTTCTCCTATCAACAAAAATTGGTAACCTATTTATTCATTGCAGCCAAACGGACAATAGCTAGGGCTTGGAGGAAGCCGGCGGTCTCGCTCACAAAGGTGAAGAGCATCTTAACGACTCTCATGATTAATGAGAAGATGGCTAGTATCCTTCATGACTCCCACACTAAATTTCTTAAGGTATGGGGCCCATGGTGGTCTTGCGCTCTTCCGACCTTGCACCTGACCAGCCTGTGCCTTCCAATTTGATCTCCTCTGCTCTCCTGGCCTGGGGGAACCCTCTCCTCTCCTACTTTGCTCTTCTTTTCTTATTTCTTATTCTATGATCTCCTCTCCCTTCCTGCTCCCCCCCCCCCCCCCCCCCGCCATCTAATCCTTTCCCCCTTCCCTCCTCCTTATTTTTTTTATTTTATTATTGTGAGTTCGGATTTATTTCTCCCGATTTTTCTGGACTGTCCACACCCAAATCCCTAACAACTTGTGTTAACCCCTGGCTTAGATCAGAGGGTTGTTATGGTTAGATAGTTCCTCTTCTAAAACTCATTTTATATGTGTATCTTATATTGCGCTATGTTATGCTCACTGCTCATATCCCCTGCGCGTGATTATTATAACTTTATACTTTTTTGGTTTATTTCAATAAGAAATATTGTACCATAAATATATTTTGTTTTAATCATTGCCTGAGGCCTTCCTATATCTGTTCATGTGTATTAATACAAAATCTTACAAATAAGCTAGCTTATGAAACCATGCTATTTATGCATAGCAGTTTTTAACAACATTTAAACACTTTTTTTATCAACCGTTTAAGTCACACGTGTATTTAGGCTCCATGTACACTAGCATTTTTTTTAAGCTCCTAGAAGCTAAATAGTGTTATCCTATGTGTCCATGCCCACTACTTTTTTTTTCTTTAAGGGCGCTTTCACACATAATGTCCATTTTTGATGGACTCCTCTTGCTAAGCAGGGATCGATCCGTTGATCCCTGCTGAGCCGGCGGATGACAGCTCTGTCTCTGCACACTTTGCAGGGAAGGACCTGTCAGAGGCCCGCTCTCCTCTATAGGGGAACGGATGAAAACGGACCGCTTGTCCGTTTTCACTTGATCCGATCCACCAGACGGATGGAAAATAGGGTTTCCATCCGTCTGCATTTAGCGGATCGGATGTCAGCGGACATGTCACTCCATAGAGGTGAATGAAGCGTCCTTTCATGTCTGCCTGAAAAACTAACAGGCGGACCTGAACGGTCCATATGGGTGAAAGGGGCCCAAGGCTTCATGTACACTGTTCCTGGTAAACGGACGTTTAGGAGCAGTTGGGAATTTTTTTTCAGCTGCCTCTGAACTCTCCTCTGTTATCTTATCAGTACATGTACACATGGTCGTTTTTAGTGGTTTCTAGGCAGTTGAGTTTAGAAGCATTTTTTGGAAAGCAAAAAAAATGCGTTCAGGGCAGATGTTCAGAGGCATTTGAAACGCCAAATGCCTGTAACAGCTTGTAAACGCGGTAACTTGCGTTTAGCCGCGTTTTGTTTACAGGTATTTTTAATGGAGATACATTTTAGACTATTTGAAGAAAAAAAAATTAAACGCGGCATGTAACCGCCGCAAAATGGACGTTTTTAAAGTTGTTTACGATCTGTCAAGTTAAATCGTTCAGGGGAGGTTTTAAAACGCCCTGTGTACATTAAGCCTTATTTTCTTCATGTACTGCTAAAAAGGTAATGCTCCTAACTGCTCCTAAAACCTTCCAAATGCTTCTAAAAGCTACCAAAATAAGATGTTGGCATAAAAATGCCTTTATCAGCATTTTTTATCCCACATTTTTTTCCAGCTTTTTTTGCGCTTATGAAAAACGCTAGTGTGCATGGAGCCTAAATACCCACATGTGACTTAAATGTCAGATAAAAAAAGTGTCTCGCAACACAATACTCACTGAAATATCAACACAACGCATGTATAAACTCATGCGTTTAAGTGCATGAAGATGTGTGACAAATAAATTACTGTTAGAAATTCACTAGCCTTCAAACTAAATAATCAGTGTCTGAACAATCAAAAACCAAGAAGTAAAAAAAAATAAAGTGCCTTGAAAAAGTATTCACACCCTTGAAATTTTCCACATTTTGTCATGTTACAACCAAATCTCTAGATGTGCAAAGCTGGTAGAGACCTACCCAACAGTATTGACTCAGGGGGGCTGAATACAAATGCACACCACACTTTTCAGATATTTATGTGTAAAAAATTTTGAAAACCATTTATCATTTTCCTACGACTTCACAATTATGTGCCTCTTTGTGTTGGTCTATCACATAAAACCCCAATAAAATACATTTACGTTTTTGGTTGTAACATTACAAAATGTGGAAAATTTCAAGGGGAAGGAATACATTTTCACGGCACTGTAGATACAAGCGTTTTTGATATCTGAATGAGTATTGTGTTGCTGACACTTTTTTTTTTTTATCTGATATTTGCTGAGGGTGTGGGAATACACATTTCAGTGTAAGCAGCAACTTTTTATGTTTTTTGTTTATTTGATTTTCTCACATTGTTACTGGTAGTTTAACACAAAGAGAGGATTGCGCAGAGAATTGCTCTTGATCATTTTTTCAAGTGTAAAGTATAGTGTATTAGTAAAGCTTTGATTGTTTTTTTTTTTCTAATATTAAACATATTATACTTACCTGCTTTGTGCACTAGTATTGCACAGAGCAGCTACGATCCTCCTCTTTTCCGGTCCCCTGCCGGCACTCCCGTCTCCTCCTCTTCAATGAGTGCCCCTATGGGGGCACTTTTGCAGGCTCGTTCCCTGAAACATCCTGTTTGCGTCTATAGACGCAGACACAGGGCTTGGCCCACGACCCCTGCTCCCCCATCACATAATGTGATCGACAGCAGCGGGAGCCAATGGCTCCCGCTGCTGTCAATCTGCCCAGTGAAGAGGGAGAGAGTGGATAGAGGCAATTCTCTTATGTACAGCGCTGGATCTGGATTGAGATCGGGCTCAGGTAATTATAAGGGGCAGCTGGAAGGGGGGGTTTGGGATCATTTTGGCACAGGTTTTTTTTTCTCTAATGCAAATGATTAAAAAAAAAAACTTAAAGTGAATGTATGCATTAAGATAAAAAGCCTTCTGTGTGCAGCAGCCCCCCTCACCCCCCCCAATACTTACCTGAGCCCCATCTAGATCCAGCAATTTTGTAGGAGTGTCTCGGCTGCCCGGGACTTCCCTCCTCTTTGGCTGAGACAGCAGCGCAACGCCATTGGCTCCTGCTGCTGTCAATCAAAGACAGTCAGCCAATGAGGAGAGAAAGGGGGCGTGGCCAGGCCACGGCTCCATGTCTGAATGGACACGGGGAGCTGTGGCTCGGCTCGGGTGCCCCCATAGCAAGCTGCTTGCTGTGGGGACACTCAACTGGAGGGAGGGACCAGGAGCACCAAAGAGAAGGATCAAGGGTGCTCTGTGCAAAACCACTGCAGAGGGCAGGTAACATGTAAAACATGTTTGTTATTTTTAACTATAAGAAAAAAAACAAAAAACGAGACTTTAGTATCACTTTAACACCACTTTAATTGTTCTAGTTTTCTTTTGGTTGTCATATACTTTACAATATTTGTGTAATCTTTGAACAATGGACTTTTTCCAAAACTATGTGATCTATAGCTAAACTATCCAATCAATTTGCATCTAATCTGGCAGGCCCTTGCACTGGATAGTTGTTGATAGATCTAAAGGAAATTGTATAATCCAACATTGTGGTGAGTTTACAGCCTTGGAATTGAGCCTTGGCTTGCATGACCTACTTTTTATGTAGCATCATGATACGTTGTACATGCTTGATGACTCTGTTGGGGATCACATCAAAGCCACACTACACGCACAGTACAGGCTCTCCGCACCCTAGCAGCTGTCCAAACTTGTAGCAATCATATTACCAGAATTATGATCTTTCAATTGTGGTGCTCAATGGCAAACTTGGCTCAAGCTTCCTAACTACCAATCTAATCAAGTTCTGAGTTGGGGAGAATGGTTTATATAGAGTAGGTGGTAGCATAGAAAAATTGAATCCTGTTATTTTTAAAGAAAAATTTTATAACTGAGTTGCTTTAAGTTTTTTTAAGCGGCCAAAAAAGTAGTGCAGGAACCTTTTTAAAGTTGCTGTGACTTGAGTGGCAACTGCGCGTTGTGAATGGCCAGGCAATCTTCTGGGACCTGTGACGTGTCCCAGAAGATTGCAGAGACGGAGGGGGGGAGAGGTGAACTTCCTCTCTGGTGCCACGGCGCCAGGTGAGGAAGTGAGAGCTGGGTGCCTGTCAAAACTGTGTACCCGATCCCCCCCCAAAAAAATGACATGCCAAATATGACATGTCAGGGGGTCAATAGTACTTAAAGCAGAAGTTCCATTTTTGGGTGAAACACCGCTTTAAAATCTGCTTTATTTGTCAGCAAACAGAAACTGGCTTGGTCTTCAGCTTTAACTAAAAGTAGGTGCAGCTTAACGCACAAGTGTGCTTAGCTTCAGCATACTGTACAGCCCTGGCCAAAAGTTTTGAGAATTACGCAAATGCTAATTTTCACACAGTCTGCTGCTTCAGTGGGTTTTTTTTTTTTTAGATCTTTTTGTCAGATGTTACTATGAATGCACGTCTCCTTGCGGGTAACCATGGTTAACAGAGGAAGAACAATGATTTCAAGCGCCACCCTTCTTTTAAAGCTTCCAGTCTGTTATTCTAACTCAATCAGCATTACAGAGTGATTTCCAGTCTTGTCCTCGCCAACACTGCCACCTGTGTTAACGAGAGAGTCACTAACCTGATGTCAGCTGGTCCTTTTGTGGCAGGACTGAAATGCAGTGGAAATATTTTTTGGGGATTAAGTTCATTTTCATGGCAAAGAGGGACTTTGCAATTACTTTTAATTCATCTGATCACTCTTCATAACATTCTGGAGTATATGCAAATTGCCATCATAAAAACCAAGACAGCAGATTTTGTGAAAATACATTTTTGTGTCATTCTCAAAACCTTTGGCCAGGGCTGTACATTCAAAAGTCTGAAATGAAGTCAGCCTTGTCAACCTCGTAAGTTTCATTCAAGTGAGGCTTTTTAGTGATATCCAGTACCTGAAAGTGAGGTGTGACGGAACACCTTAACTAGATGCGTCCTTCCGTCAACCAGAACAAAACATATTACAGCGCACACATTCAAGAATTACATTTCCTGCAAGGCTAGTTAAAAACACCTGAACATATTCAAAAAAATATGGGGGTTTGGTCACACTATATGGTCATATAGTGCTAAGCCCACTTACTGCGACAAAGCACTTCCAGCACTTACTTCCTGCTCTCCAAACCATTCCAAGCAGATTGAGTGCTAATACCAGCCCTTTTTTACCCCAAGCATCGTACACAGACCAGATGTGAGGTAAAATCCAAAAGGATTATTATTATTATTAACACTCACACAGATACTTTATACCCCACAAGAGGACACCCCTCCCTCCTGATTATTTTACCCTAACAATACAAAATGTAACCAGAAACATAATTAACATGTGCTAATTAACTAGTCACTTAAACCAGCCTAGGTGACTCAATGCCAACCCAGACAATGTTGTGATTAATCAGATATCCCCTCTTCAGGTCAGACTTGCCGGAACCAAGCTCACAAAGTATACTACACATTATCATAAGTTCAACATCCCAACAGTAGTTTGCTAGCAGACAATAGGTGAGTTAATTAGCACAATTAACATTGGGTGAAAGGTGGATTGAGCTGATGAGATTAACATCTGCTATGAGTCCCACAGTGTGGAGCAGTCATTGCTGGAAATGTGGCATCTAGGCCCTTAACATGGATCCCGGGCCTAGACTCCCAGAGTGTGTGTTCTGGGGAGAACCAGAAACAAGACCACTCCAGGGATCCCCCAGGCATACACCTCCCAAAGACTAGTATTCCCTTAAATGCCAGGGCCCATAGTCAGTGGGTAAGAGGTCCTCTCCAAAAGCCCTTGTCCTGGTTAGGTCTGTCACATTTCTCCCTCATCTAAACTAACAAGGTCTAAGACCTTGGTCTGGTCTGGACCTGCATTAGTCAGCCAGAGTGAACCCATATAGTCAGTCCACATGATTTCCATTTTTGTCATCAGTAGGTGTGGGGGGCAGAGGTCATCAACTCTCTGTGCGGCTGCCAGCGGTTCAGCTGCATGTAGAAGCTTCACTACATCAGCTTGTCGCTGGGGAGAAGGGCCGACTGCCCCTAGAACTCTGCAGCTGTTGCCGGTGCTGGGCAGAGGTTGGTAGCACTCTGCCCTGTTGCCAGCACTTCTGCTGGGGACTCCACATAATCTGCTCCGGCTAACTGCTGGGGAGGGAGGATGGCTTCCTCTTCTCCCGAGCCCTTGAACTGCAGCTGGGAAGATGAGCCAGCTGCTTCTTCTCTCAGGAAGGCTGAAAGTGTTGGTACTGGGCCGTACTCAGTGATGTTCTGCTCTGATGCCAGCTCTTCTGCTGGAGGCTCACTAGGTTGTTCTTCCTCAGCAGAAAAATCTATTAGTCTCTGGATTTGATGAAAATCCAGGGCATGGGCTGCCAGCACTTAAGCCCAGTGCCAGCACTTCGGCAGGTAAAGCATAAGCCATACCAAGCCATAAGCAATAACCTCTGAAGAAAAGTCAATTAAATCAATACTTTCTGTAATATGTGGCTGGGGAATGAGGACGACTTCCTCTTCTCCTGAGCTCTTAAACTGCAAATGGGAAGATGAGCTGGCTGCCCCATCTCTCGTACCCTTATCCGGCTGCTGGACAGACTCATTTCTCCATCCAATTTCATCCTGTGCAGAAACAGGTTCATCAAGGTCAGTCAACACTTTCCACATCCGCCATAAGAGGTCCACTTCCATAGCTGCAGGTAGAGATGGGTAAAGCAGGCTGTTACTCTGCCTCATGGCCGACGCTTCAGCAAGCATGTCAGAACTGTTGGCTGGTACCTCCTGATAGTCCCAGGCAAAGGGAGCCAGACCTGCTGCTGAGCAGAGTCTAGCAGCTGTCTGTAGGTGATCTCAAGCTCCCATTCCTAAATGGCTAGAAACTCCAAATCTTCCAGTGCCCAGAGCACTTCTGAGACATTCAGCATCTGCTCTCTGTACTCCAAGATTTCTTCCAAACGCCACTCCAGATCGCTCCAAAAGTCAGGGCCCTTGGATAGCCTCTCGAATAACAGCCCCAGGCTGCCGTAGCCAAAGCCTTCCATCAGGCTGTCATCCACTGTCCATGGGCACACTTGGGCTACATACCAGCAGAGGGCTCTGTAGCTCTTGTCCAACCGAATCTCCACCTGGACCAGCCTGCTTAACTCAGCTTTTTCATTCTTTGTGCAGTTGTTTCCCCAATAACAGCATTCGCACTTCGTACTGTGACCAGTACCTTTCCTGAATGGAGGGGAGAATTTTTTTCCCAGGTGTTGCTGCTCCCAGGCTAGCGCTTCCGTCCAAAGTTCCGAGCATACAGAATCATACCATCCCAGCAGGACCTGCATTGACACTGGTCCCCTGTGCTGTATCCACATCTCTCGCAACCTACTTCCGAATTCTTCTTCCATGGCAGCTGGTATCTGTACCTCTCCTCGTCTGCTATCTGGACCTTGGATCCAGGTGGAGGTTTGGATGTCTCAGACTGCAGGGAGCATCCCACTGCTGCCACCAAATGTGACAGAACCGTCCCACACTCCGCTTGAGTGCTTCCGTCAGTATACCCCTTCCTCCAGTCTGAACATAGATATCAGATATTATAGCCGCCTATTGCAACCAAGAACTAGACGGGACTAGTTTAGCTGCACAACTGGAACTGTTTGTTGAACAAGAACACAGGCTTTTTATACACTACACACTCAGGTGAGGCTGATCACATTATCATATGCAAACACAACTGTATACAGAATTATAATTAACACTATAAACATTAAGTTAATTAAATAATTACCCACTTGGACACTCAGAGGTCTCATTCCATAAACATTGGGTGAAAGACAGGTGAATTGAGCTGATGAGATTAACATCTGCTACGAGTCCCACAGTGTGGAGCAGTCATTGGTGGAAATGTGGTATCTAGGCCCTTAACATGGATCCCGGGCCTAGACTCCCAGAGTTTGTGTGTTCTGGGGAGAATCAGAAACAAGACCACTCCAGGGATCCCCCAGGCACACACCTCCCAAAGAGTAGTGTTCCCTTAAATGCTAAGGAACATAGTCAGTGGGTAAGAGGCTTGCTCCCAGTCCTCTCCAAAAGCCCCTGTCCTGGTTAGGTCTGTCACAAGGTGAAATATCTTCTATCTCTTCAAGGGACACAGCAAGCAATGTATATCAGACAGACTAGTACCATTTAACCAACAGCACACACATCTACTTTGGCTGGTGTTTTCAATTTCAAAAATGTCTATCCTCTAGTATAAGATTTGGCTGAGCAATTAAGGATGGTAGAATATTCCTGGCAAACAGTCACAACTCTGACTTTTGTAAATTGCCAAAAAGCAAATATCTGGCTGTTAGAGGTAAACCACATCATCACTGCCGCACCATGCTATTAAGGTCTGTATTTTGATTAATTTTTACTTTCCCTCAATTCAAATGTTTATAATTCAGAAGTAACGCATATACTGCTTCCTTATGCAATGTACAGACTATAGAACATACAGGACTAGCTACAAGCTTATTTTCAGAACCAGCTTTGGAAATGAACTGGTTGATTCAATCTGTGAGCAATTTGGTCTTAGAGAATAGAACATAACAGCATTTGGCTGTCCTTGATTTTGGATGTGTGGGAGGAATGTTATTATCATACTTTTTTCTACAGTATATAGGTGGGAGGAAGATGCCCATTGGGGACTGTTCATGACTGTCCTCCAGTGATTCAGAGCAAATCTGTGGACTGGTAATGTGATTTGTCAGTTTCTCTATCAACCGAAGGTATTATTTTCTAAAGATGAGATTTATAAAAAGTTGTTGCAACAATATGTAACTAGTAAACCTCATAGAAGCACCAGTGGCATGTGGGAGGACTGTAGGAGTGATAAACTACGTAGTAAGCTCATAGAGGGAAAGACAGGGTAGTGAGGGGGGAATGGAGACAAAGCAAAATAAAGCATCATTATCCAGTCTAAGACTAAGCACAGTGTATAAAGCACAGGCATTTTTGTACTAAAATTGTAAGCCTATAATTACCAAATGTCCTTTCACATTACTAGAGTGCCAAAAATGTGTGCATTTTAAATTTAGTGAGGTCCTGGGGCCCCTGAGGCCTAATGGTGACCTCCAGGGTTAGGGACAGCCGAGATCCTTCTGTGTAGAGTGGATTACAAGGCATGGTGGGTGTGATGCAAGGTGGATTAATGGGCGCCAGACACTTCTTGAATGCAAAGAGATTTATTGTCTCTTGAACAGAACTGTGGGAGAGAGGGTAGGGGCCAGGACACCCTTAAGTAGTTGCAATGTTAATTGGCAGACTCCGAGACTTCTATAGAAAGACAGCCATGCAGGGAAAGGCATCCAGCAACACACCACATCTGCACGAGTAGGATCGCTGTCTCCTATGGCAACAGTCTTGTAACAGTTTCTAACACAAGTTGTAACGAACTCCTTTGCTTCCTCTACAATCTCATCATGTAGATCTTCACTCAACTGAGCTCCCAGTCTCTCTCACTAGACTTGCTGATCCACTACCACTGGATCCCTTGAGCTCTTCCAATCTTCTCACTCAGTATCTTCCTCAAGCGCCACCCCCGGATCCCTGCTAGGTTCCTAGCTTGGCACTCACAGATACTCCTCAAGCTTCACCCTGCTGCCCTGCTCGGTCCCTAGCTTGACACACAATACGGCTCTGCAAGTGTCACCTCCGGTGGCTGGGTCCCTGGCTTGGTGCCTGCTGAAGTTTCCCAGTTCTTCACCGTCCCTGGTTGGTGAGAACACTGCTCTGGTACTTGCTTCAGCTACTCACAGTGGTCCCGAGTAACAAGTTGGATGGTCCCTTAGTGGCGACAGCTTTCCCTCTACCTCCGACCACGACACGTTCTCTGGCCGGCAGAACGTCACTTCTGGTTGGACTGCAAACTGCAGTCTCAACCCTACGCTGCTCTCTTGCTTCTGGATAGACAGCCTAGCAGCCAGAAGCCGCCGGGATAGGCCTCAGGTCTTTGGCCTAGCAGCCCGGGGCAGTACAACACACGTCCACACAGACAGCCGTCCAGGTGGCACAGAACCCTGATCACCTAACCTCACCCAAATAAATAGGCTCTCCCAGCAGGCCAAGGGATCCAAGAAAATCCCTGCCCATTGGCTGAGACACCCCATTCATTTCTAACCTAGACTTGTAATGCCCTGGTCTTATCTAATGCCACCAGATTCCTGGCCATCTAGTGACAAAAGAGAGAAGTGCAGCAATTCCAAAATTAGGGTGAAATCAATTGACCTCCTATCAATTGGCCAAGGCAACTATCACTTGGCAAATAAATTTACTAGCAATCCTGCCTAAACATCAGGGTGTTACATATCCTTAAACTGGCCACATATATTGCAGTCTGATTGTACAATCTCCTTTGTATTTCCCAACATATATGTAGTATAAGAACCTGTGTGGATATACACCAAGCAGCCATAACATTATGCCCACCCACATAACACATCAAAGCATGGACTCCACTAGACCCCTGAAGGTACGCTGTGGGATCTGGCACCAAGCCATCCTTTAAGCGATATTAGGCCTGATTCACACCTATGCATATTTTGTGCCTTTTACATTTTGCAGATTTGTACTAATGTCCATTTAACATGTGGTTTAATAGCCCATATACAGCCAACAATAACCAATAGTGGGTGTCAGCCCCAATTCCTGTACAACATGGTCCACAAAGGAAAGGGGAAATGGTGAGGAGCACCGAGGCTTTGGGACACCAGCTATTTTTTAAATAGTCATACACAGTAATGAAAATATAAAACAAACCTTTATTAAAAAAGATAAAATGTCACCTCTATCAGAGTAGAGGACATCACTTAACATTAAAAATACAAATGGCATTAAACATGTACAAGGCAATACAATAGAGTGAATCCAAATAGACACTCTATTATATGTTTTGCCAAGCGGCCCCGATGCATTTCGACCAGTGTGGTCTTCTTCAGGGGTTTGCCCTTGGATAGCACAATAGAGGATTCTCTATAGTAAACACACACAATAAGTATGCTACATAACCACATGTACAAACATCTAGAGGAAACAGCATATACCACAGTGGTGGTGCATCCATTAAGGGTGCACGGGCGCCGCCCCCCTCTCTCCAGCCACCCCCCACTATGACTAATGAATAGATTCATGCATTGCATCTATCTATGGCTGCCGCCACCTCCTATTCAGGCGTCCGGCCCCTTTTCGGACACTGGGCGACTGGATTACAGCGACGGGGGGGGTTTGAAGCACCTGATTAGAGCCATAGGCTCTAATAGGCTTCAAAAAAGGTGAATTTGCAAGCGCAGGTCATTGCACTCGCAGTTCACCCAGGTGTGCTGGAACAGCGAATGAATATTCGCTTACCTAACACTGAACTGCCTCTCCAACAATCAGGTGCGCGGGTCTGTTACCCGTCACCTGATTGACTAAAAGGACAGGTGCTGCAATTGGATGCCTATCAGGAAGAGGGGAGGAGACGAATGGAGGACACAGGAGTCGCTGTCCGACCCGCTGCAAAGTCCCACTGCTTGCCGCCGTCACCAACATACCTGAACCACCACCGAGACAGGGTAAGTGCCAGGCAGACGGTGAGCAGGCGGGGGGCTCACAGTGGCAGCATTTGATGGGGCACAGTGGCAGCATTTGATGGGCGCAGTGGAATAATTTGATGGGCGCAGTGGCAGCATTTGATGGGGCACAGTGGCACTATTTGATGGGCACAGTGGCAGCATTTGATGGGCACAGTGGCTGCGTTTGACGGCACAGTAGCTGCGTTTGGCACAGTGGCTGCATTTGAGGGCACAGTGGCTGCGTTTTGATGCCACAGTGGTTGCGTTTGATGGGATTTATTTTGAGAAATTTTCAGTCTGTTTGCACCCCCCCACAAATTTTGAGCACCAGCCGCCACTGATATAACAAGAATGCATGTAGACTTACATAGCTGATAAAATGTACACACTGAAAATTGATGCCGGAGATTATCCAGAGTGGAGGTGGAACATAGAAAAATCGCAAGATGGAAGGGAAACACTAGCAGCCCATGTTTCCCAGACGCAAAGGATAACAGCCAAAAAGTAAAAGCAGTATTCCTAACAACAAATGTATAAAAAGTTTGTAAGAAATGTGTATATATAAATGTAAAATGTGCATGCGACAAAAAATGGTCATATCTTCATGGAAACGTGGGGTGGTAATAACGTGACTCCGCAAACGGTAGTAGAGGGTCACAAACAATTATTTTGAAAATGTAAAAGACGTCTGTGGGCCAAAGTCTAATGTCAAAAAGAATAAATTATGTTGGATAAGGGGATAGGAATGAGAAATTGAACCCGTTTGTTCTCATGTTGAAATGCATAACTTACTAGTGTGGTAATAGGTAAATGAGTCAGTGAATCCAAGAGACAGTCCCTGCTTGCAGCATCACACCAACAGCCAGCATCAACTCTGAGGGAGACAGAGACATGACAACATTTAGCCAATGCAAATACAGCCATTGGCACCAAGGGGTTAAAATCCACAGCTGTGTAGAGTCATGACTGATAGGAGAGAAAATCTCTCCTTAATCCCCCGCCGTCTAGGTCCCGGGATCGTTCCGCAGGATATGATGTCAAGAGCAATACCCTGAAAAAGACCACACTGGTCGAAACGTGCCAGAACCGCTTGGCAAAATGCATAATAGAGTATCTATTTGGATTCACTGTATTGTATTACTTTGTACATGTTTAATGCTATTTGTATTTTTAATGCTCAGTGATGCCCTCCACTCTGATAGAGGTGACATTTTAGCTTTTTCAATAAATGGTTGTTTCATATTTTCATTACTGTGTATGACTATTTAAAAAACATCTGGGTGTCACCAATCCCCGCTGCTTCTCACCATTTCCCCTTTCCTTTGTGGACCATGTTGTCCATTTAATATGGTTTCCTATGGAATACGTTCTGTAGTGCAAATCTGCAAAAAGCACTAAAAATGTATAGGTGTCAATCGGGCCTTAAATCCAAAAAATTGAAAATGTAACATGTTTCAGCTAACCAATCCTTAGATGTGGTGGCTGCATTTGTTTTCTTTTTTTGCTTTTTTCCTTCTGTTTTGACCTGATGATCGGGCCTGTAACATACCCCCTGCATTAGAGTGGCAACACTCTGGATGAAGAAGAAACAGAGGCACCTTTGGACATCAGCATTGTAAATATGTCAAAGTCGCTCAAATCTTTATGCTTGCCCAATTTTTCTGCTTACAGCACATCAACTTCAGGGCCACTTTCAGATGCCATTGTCTCAAGATACAAAGTATCCCCTCTGCCAGTAGGTGGCACTGTTTCTCTGCTAGAGAGTTTTTTGGTTTTTTTTTTCTTTGGAGGGTGCATGTGATCAGCACAGGGCCAATCGACACTGTCCAGACCGAAGGTCAGGGGTCCTGCAGCCTCATAGGACAATCATGGTAGAATGAAAACTCCTCCTACAAGCTTTAACCAGACACTGATGGAAGTAAAAAACTATATACTGCTGATGAGATGAGAAAAGGTATTTAGCAGTTTATATTTACTAAAATAATTGCATTTCCATGTTCTGTGTACTATGGGACACCAGATATAGTGAATGCAGGGTCCTGGGTTTAGTAACACTTTAAAGTCTCTTTTTCCTGTTCTGTGACAGGTGAAGTGGTGGAGTTCTGCTTTTTTTTCTTTTTTATGCAATCTTTATTTTACATTTTTAGTCATACAAAGCGTAAAGTAAAAAACAGAAGAGACGGGGAAGAAAAGGAGATCAGCATTCACAATGCCAGAAAATGCTGGTTGAGATATCAATACAAGCATTCACAGTACAACAGCTGCAGGTCCTCCCCTGTCCCTGTTTTTCAGGGATGGTGGGGATGTGGAGCAAGAAGTGCTTTGGCGAAGGTGGGAGATCAATGTCAAGGCTGTCGGTTATGTGTTTACGAACAGTGGACCAAAAGATCGATAACACTGGGCAGTCCCACTACATGTGCAGGAATGTACCTCTTTGACCACATCCCCTCCAACACAGGTCTGAAACGGATGGGTAAATTCTGGCAAGGGTCATAGGCACATGGTACATCTCAACAACAGCTTATAATTATTTTCTTGCTTCTTGGTATCCCCAGTGCTGGAGTGTGTCAAATGGTACAGGTGATGCAATTGCTCGTCAGTGAACTCACACTGAAGGTCACGCTCCCATTCTCTGATGTATAGTGTCTTAAGCTAGGAGCAGCCAATTCAAGCAATTTATAGAGGGCCAAAATCATATGAGGCAGGGGGTCTTTGGCAGCCCATAAACTCTAAAAATCTGTAAGGGTAGACTTAATCTGAGCTGTGTGGCATTGTGTGGAAACAAAATCATTAGGTTGGCGGCACCTCCAAAAATCGAAGGTGAAACTGCCATACCGCTCCTAAGGGTAGCAAGCGAGGCCAGGGTATCGTCCTTCACGAAGCGGGAAAGGCGAACATCCCCATCACTCACCCAGGGTCCAAAAAAGGAGAGCTTCTCCTTGGGAAGAAACCATGGGAAGCCTCCTACTGGTGCTTGCGGTGATACGGGGGGGGGGGGGGCGCAATGCCAGGGACCTATTTAGTCTGTCCCACACTTTGAGGACATGCACAGTCAATGGGGACACCAAATCTGAAAGACCTCTATCACTCAAAGTGATCCATGGTGCACATGACATGTTTCGGCCCGCAATAGTTTTTTCGAGGGGAACCCAGCATTTAGAGGAAATATTACATCTCCAGTTAAGAATACGCTGCAGTGCAACCACTCAGTAATATTGTTGAATATCAGGTATACCCAGACCTCCCTATCCATTTGTACCGTTGCAATAAAGCCATGGCAAGTCGTGGTCTAGTACCATTCCAGATGAATGAGGTAAAAAGGCTGCGGAGCTCAGTAAAGAAGCGCCTGGGAAGGGAGACCGGTACCATCTACAGGAGGAAAAGTATATGGGGCAATATGGTCATCTTTATAATTGTTTGTGCAGCCAACACATGTGAAGGTTGCTCAATCCCAGTACTGTAGGTCTCTGCAAATCGCTCGCATAGTGAATGAATAGTGAATAATTCCGCGCCACAAAAAAAGTTTAAAAAATATATTAAAATATAAAGAGATGAGTGAAGCAGCTACACCCTAAGAAAAAAATGAAAAATTTCATAAATGCATAAATGTGAAAAAAGAGGGGTTGGGGAGCGCTAAATGATTGACAAGGAAAAATATTTATACATATAGGACAAAAAATTCCCTTAAATGTGAATAAATTCAAATAAAAATACCAGCCTGCCCATATGTATAAAACTTGAGTGAACAAAATTCATAAATCTGAATAATAGTGAACAATGATAATTGTGCAATCGTGACATATAGTGTCAAAAAACACTTCAGGAAGCGTCCTGAAGACGTGTAAAACGAAACGTACGTCGAGGCGGTACTTGGTCACGCAATTACATCACTTCCGGCTTCCGTGGTTCGTCTGTCCGTCCAGGGTGGAACGCACGCCGCTGCCGCGATCATCTGGGAAACCTCTCCCATAGATTGGATTTCTCCATTCCTAGATACGCTTTTCAGCCTCAGTGCCGGGCGATGGCACCTTCTATGTGAGTAGCCATTTGGCTATGTTTTGTTTTTATTTTATTTTTAAATAAATGGTGTTACACTATGTTTGGTTCCTCTCCATCTATTTTATATCCCATGCGTGAGACCCTGTGATGTGAGGACAAGAGTCTGGTTTATTTTTCTCCATTGCAGCAAGCAATATCTTGCTAAAGCCTATTTGACCTTTTTTTAACTAAATTGGTCAACTTCATCTGGTAAGCGGACATCCATTTCCATGAGCACATTGGTGTTTTTTTCAGTGATGGTGAAGGGATTTTGCTGCTCACGTCTTGTTATCAAAGATTTACATCAGGATCTTACACCAATTTTGGATGGACTTTGTCATTGATGTCAATTTATATTTGATATATATATATTTTCTATATTTTTTTGACACTATATGTCACGATTGCACAATTATCATTGTTCACTATTATTCAGATTTATGAATTTTGTTCACTCAAGTTTTATACATATGGGCAGGCTGGTATTTTTATTTGAATTTATTCACATTTAAGGGAATTTTTTGTCCTATATGTATAAATATTTTTCCTTGTCAATCATTTAGCGCTCCCCAACCCCTCTTTTTTCAAATCGCTCGCATAGTTATAGTATAAAACGGTAAAAAACACCAGATATCCGCGCTTAGGAGAAGAGAACTGCAGCCCCCCTAACAAGGAACATTACCTAAGTGAGGTTCTAAAAACAGAAAAAAATCTATTTCAGGGGAAGTGGCTCTGTTCAAAAGTGATTAATTGTATGTGGACCCACTCCATAAAAGTGCAAAGTGCTTGAAATAAATAAATATAAAGTCAAAAGTCTCTATAATGATATAATGTGACGTGCTAACCCCCCCCCCCCCCCTTTTTTTTAGCACGTCACATTATATTATTACTTGATGTGGTGCATTATCCCAGGTATATTTATTTTCCATGTATTCACAATTTTTTCCTACACTTATACATAGACTTTTGACTTTATATTTATTTATTTGAAGCACTTTGCACTTTTATGGAGAGTTGTTCAGATTAAATAGTGTAGTGGGTCCACATACAATTAATAGTTATAAGTATACAATGAGTCCAGGCGATCAGTGAGTTGAATGCCCAGATATCTAGCAGAGTTCTGCTTTAGTTCTGAGCATCAGCAATCCTAACCCTCTCTTGCATGGATTGTTAGTAATAAAGTTCCTTTTTTGTGTTTTTTCACCTAAAAGTGACTTTCTCCTATCTTTCTACATGTCCCACTATGCCTAAGTAATCTACCCCTGGGGTTAGGGTTGTCCCGATACCACTTTTTTAGGACCGAGTACAAGTACCGATACTTTTTTTCAAGTACTCGCCGATACCGATTACCGATACTTTTTTTTAATGTCACGTGACAGTTTTTTTTTTTTTTTTTGAGGGGGGGGGGGGTGGGGGTGGGGGGCGGGTGGGGTGGGGGGGGGGGTATAGTGAACGGTGTCTGTGTGTGTGTTTTTGTTTTGGTTTTTTTCATTTACATTTATTATTTTTTACAATTTTTTTTTTTTATTCTTTATTGCACTATGTGTGTGTTTTTTTTTTTTTTTTTAATCAGCCCTGTTGGGGGGCTTTGGTGAGATATCAGGGGTCTTAACAGACCTCTGATATCTCCCCCTTGAGACAGAGAAATAGACTGAGGATAGATTCCCCAGTCCCTTTCTCTGCAGCGTCAGCTGCACTGAGAATGAATGGAGAGAACACAACAGCTTCTCTCCATTCATAAACTGACACATTGTAATCACAGGAGATTACAATGTTTCAGTTATGTGAATGGAAAGAGTCAGCTGACTCTCTCCATACACACAGCGGAGAGACAGCAGAACGGAGGGGACAGACGAAGAGAGAGGGGGACAACGGAAAGCCGGAACGGATGGGGACAGCGGAGGGGGACAGAGGAACGCATGGGGACAGCGGATGGGGACAGAGGAACGGATGGGGACAGCGGAGGGGGACAGAGCAAAGAAGAAGGACAGCGGGAGGTGGACAGAGGAACGGAGGAGGACAGCGGAGGGGGACAGAGCAAAGAAGGAGGACAGCGGGAGGTGGACAGAGGAACGGAGGAGGACAGCGGAGGGGGACAGAGCAAAGAAGGAGGACAGCGGGAGGTGGACAGAGGAACGGAGGAGGACAGCGGAGGGGGACAGAGCAAAGAAGGAGGACAGCGGGAGGTGGACAGAGGAACGGAGGAGGACAGCGGAGGGGGACAGAGCAAAGAAGGAGGACAGCGGGAGGTGGACAGAGGAACGGAGGAGGACAGCGGAGGGGGACAGAGCAAAGAAGGAGGACAGCGGGGGGGGGGCAGAGGAACGGAGGGGGACACAGCAATGGAGCAGGACAGCGGAGGGGGACAGAGGAACGGAGGAGGACTAAGGAGGAGGAGGTGACAGTCAGCGGTGATCGCGTGTGGGGGAATTACAAGCACCGATCACCGCTGTATGTCACTAAGCAGCTGAAAGCCGCGGGGGGAGAAGCTTGTAACTCCCCCACATGTCCATCACCGCTGACAGTCAAGGTATCGGCGGAAGCATCGGGAGCATTTGCCCGAGTACAAGTACTTGGGCAAATGCTTGGTATCGGTGCCGATACCGATACTAGTATCGGTATCGGGACAACCCTACCTGGGGTAAATGCCAGCTCACCTGGTCTCTGTGGGTACTGCCAGGGGTCAGGGGGGTTCTACAACTCTATGACTGTATCCCCAGGCATGAAACCTTCTGTTAGTTCCTTTGCCTCCAGATTATAGCTTCTTTAGGTAAAATAAATATTGTCTAAATAGAAGAGGCATATGTGTTGTTACTTGAATCTTGGTGTTCTTTGTGTACCTCTTCCAGATCTGCCCAGTAATTTAATGTGAAACTTTGACTCAGTGTAGGAGCTTCCCATGCAGTCACTGCTGCATTGACTCCTGTGTACTGTGACTGGTCTTGTATTCTTCCCTGTAGTTTTATGCAGGTGTTCCGTCAGAATCGGCAACCTGTCAGAATAGGTAACGGAAGTGACGTTCTGTCAGCTGCGTATGCGTTTCACTGCTACCAGGTTTGCTAATCTGACAGAACACCTGCAGTCAAAAGAAGGCAGCTGACATCTTACTACACCCAGCTACTTCTTGAATTTAACAGTAATTGTAGCAATAATATATGAATAAATATAGTATATTGACATCTGTGATGCTGTTTGCATGTTTCATTTTGAAAGCCTAATGCCCCGTACACACGGTCGGACATTGATCGGACATTCCGACAACAAAATCCTAGGATTTTTTCCGACGGATGTTGGCTCAAACTTGTCTTGCATACACACGGTCACACAAAGTTGTCGGAAAATCCGATCATTCTGAACACGGTGACGTAAAACACGTACGTCGGGACTATAAATGGGGCAGTAGCCAATAGCTTTCATCTCTTTATTTATTCTGAGCATGCGTGGCACTTTGTGCATCGGATTTGTGTACACACGATCGGAAATTCTAACAACGGATTTTGTTGTCGGAAAATTTTATATCCTGCTCTCAAGCTTTGTGTGTCGGAAAATCCGATGGAAAAAGTCCGATGGAGCCCACACACGGTCGGAATTTCCGACAACACGCTCCGATCGCACATTTTCCGTCGGAAAATCCGACCGTGTGTACGGGGCATTAAAGTTTACCCACTTGCCAACCAGCCGCCGTCATTATACTGCGGCAGGTCGGCACGATCCCGAGAACCGTCGTAGCTATACGTCGGTCCCTTTAAGCGGGGGTGCCGATGCTCGTGATCGCGCGCCACGAGCGATCGTGGGCACAAGAGGCAGAACAGTGATTTGTAAACACACACATGTCCCAGTTCTGTGAGGAGAGAGAGATTGTGAGTTTCTACGAGCTGGGAACCACAATCTCTCAGCTCCTATACTCACCCCCACAGCTAGAACACATGCCTAGGGAACACAGTTAACCCCTTGATCGCCTCCTAGTGTTAACCCCTTCCCTGCCAGTGACATTTACACAGTAATCAGTGCATTTTTATAGCACTGATCGCTGTATAATTGTCAATCGACCCACAAATGTGTCAATAGTGTCCGATGTGTCCGCCATAATGTCGCAGTCTCGATAAAAATTGCAGATCGCCGCCATTAATAGTAAAAAAAAAAAATAATACTAAAAATGCCATAAATCTATCCCCTATAACTTTTGCGCAAACCAATCAATATACGCGTTTTGCAATTTTTATTACCAAAAACATAGAAGAATACATATTGGCCTAAAATGAGGAAAAAATTAGCTTTTTAAATAAAAAATTGGGGCTATTTATTACAGCAAAAAGTACAAAATATTGTGGTTTTTTTTTTCAAAATTGTCACTCTTTTTTTTGTTTATAGCACAAAAAAAAACCGCAGAGATGATCAAAAGAACTCTTTTTTTGTTTATAGCCCAAAAAATAAAAACCACAGAGATGATCACCAAAAGAAAGCTCAATTTGTGGGAAAAAAAGGACATCAATTTTGTTTGGTTACAACGTCGCACGGCCGCGCAATTGTCAGTTAAAGCGACGCAGTGCCGAATCGCAAAAAATGGCCTGGTCATTGAGCAGCCAGTTCTTCCGGGGCTGAAGTGGTTAACGCTGAGTACTGCGGGGTGTACCAACATGGCCTCTGCCACCTTCCTACTGCTGGCATCGAGCTTCTTTCAAAATTTAACATCAAAACAGATGTCAACATACTATATTTATTTATATACACTCACATTATTGCTAAAATTACTGTGAAATTCAGGACAAAGCTGGGTGTAGTAAGGTGTCCGCTGCTGGTGTTCTGTCAGATTAGCCAGCCTGGTAGCGGAGTACGCATGCACAGCTGACAGGACGTCACTTCCTAATCTGACGAGTCGCCAATTCTGACGGCACACATGCAGCCTAAATGGGGTGGGCTGGTCCTCTTCACAGGTTATGTGCAATACAGTGATGATGTCACACCTGTGTTGGCAAAGGCATTTGGTGCATGCAAATTAGATTTATATCTATTGTAGTTATTGAGGAGTATATTTAAATAAAACTGTTCTGGGGCAATGAAGCTGTGTATATTAAACCCTGAAAAATTATATATTCCTGGCAGTTTATTAAGCTTTGCATAAGGATAAGGATCTTTTAGCCATGTAACTGGCATTTTCAAATCTAATTGGATCAAGCTAAAAATAACTCAGTTTAAAAAAAAAATAAGGCCCCTTTCACACGACAAGCCCTCTCGGATCCGCCTGTCCATTTTTCAGGCTGATCTGATCGGGCCATCCATTGACTCCTATGGACAGGCGGATGCCAGCGGAGATGTGTCCGCTGACACCCGCCTGCCATCCTATCCGCTCAAGACAGACGTATGGTGATACGTCTGCCATCTGTCTTGGCGGATCGGATCAGATGAGATCTGATGAAAACGGACATGCTGTCCGTTTTCGTCCGATCTCCCCATAGAGATCAGCGGGGCTCTGACAGGTCCCTATCCGCTCGGTGAGCAGAGACGGACCTGTCATCCGCCGGCTCAGTGGAGATCAATGGAGCGAACTCCCGCTGAGCTGGCAGACTCCTCTGAAATGGATCCGCCTCATGCGGAAGGGGCCTTAGGGTCCATATCCTCGTGTGTTCGGTTTGTGAATGAAGCCTTTTTCCAGTACTATCGTACACAAATCATCTGTGTACAGTATTGACAAAAGAATAACACTACTGAAAGCACAAAATAATAATTCCTTGTTTAAATATTTAAATCAGTGTTTTTGCTGCAGTGTATGTACACAAACTCTGACAACCTGCAAACACGTAATCGTTTTCACCCACACAGGCAATCTGTTACCTGCAAATACATAAGCAGTGACACCCACACACAGACGGACCTGCTAAGAAAAAGGCGCTCAAGTGACAGACAAAATATTTACCCCTTCACAAGGCCATATAGTATGCAAGTATCATTTAGAACAGAACATGGAGAATCAGTGCACTGCTCAATGACTGGCGTTTGTCAAGCCAAAACGGAGCACACCATTTTACTTAAAGTATAACTAAAGGCAAAACTTTTTTTTCATTTTGGATAGAGTGAAAAGGGATTAAACCAAGAGATTAGACCACCCGTCAGTTTTTATTGCTGTCTGTGCCCCTGTTAAAGAGGTTGTAAACCTCCGAAAAAAGATTTAAAAAAAAACAAACAAACCTGCAAGACAAAGGCATCGCATACTAGCTCATTATGAAATGCTTACCTTAGAACGATGCCCTGCAGTGCTGAGCGCACTCTGCTCCCACGGCCGACATCTTTCACCGGAGTTACTTCCGGGTTCGCGGGCTCCCGTGCTGTAATTGACCAGAGCCGCGATGACGTCACTCCCGCGCATGCGTGCGGGTGCCACCGGTCATGGGTCCTGAAGAAACGCCACGAGCGAGCCAATCATTCATTGCGTATGCACCGATGACGTCGGCGGCAGCGTATATAGATATTTACAGTACCTACAGGTAAGCCTTACTATAGAAAATAATAATTAGAAGTACCGCGCTATGGAAACAAAATCTGTAATGGAAACAAATGTAACTCTAAGAGCCGGTTCACACTGGAACAACATGTCAGGTGACTTACCCGCCTGACAAGTCGCGTTCCGTTCTGTACAATGGAACCGTTCCAATAGGAGCGACTCAAGTGGTGTGCTGAACATGGGCAACTTCTACTTTGCAGATCCTGTTGACATTCCATGCTCTCCTCCTGGGTCCTCACTCACCACCAATAATCTTTCAAATCGGCAGTTATATGGGTTGACGTATCGCCTTCACCAGTGATCTTAGATTGTCAGGTGTATCCTGTGTGTAGGTGAGGGTGTCACCTTCCTTCCACCAATGATCTGTGACACGCCAGGTATATCCTATGTATAGGTGAAGATATCACCAGCTTTTCCAATGATCAGATATCCATGGTGTGGACGTATAGCAATGAAGAGAAAAGATGTATAGTGTAATACTGCCAGGTTTATTGTTAAACATCAACTATCAATACACTTACATCAAAGCTTTAAAAACTCCGCCTTGGCATACAGACAGCCATCACTAGGTCTCCTCTGTGTATCCCCGCTTGATGCGTTTCGCCCCTCCCACTGAAGATACCCAGTGGGAGGGGCGAAACGCATCAAGCGGGGATACACTGAGGAGACCTAGTGATGGTTGTTTGTACGCCAAGGCGGCGATTTTTGCAAGTTTTTAAAACTTTGATGTAAGTGTATTGATAGTTGATTTTTAACAATAAACCTAGCAGTATTATACTATACATCTTTTCTCTTCATTGCTATACGTCCACACCATGGATATCTGATCATTGGAAGAGCTGGAAGGTGATATCTTCACCTACACCTACACCAGGATCTGCACAGTAGAAGTTGCACATGTTCAGCACACCATATATATGGATGGACTTTATATGACTGCACTTTATATGATTGCACTATATATTTGCACTAAGCACCTTATATTGCTGGATAGCCTATATTGTATTATTGGTTACACTATATATTGCACAGGCACTTTTCATTGTTTGATGGATTTTGTTGGAGCAGCACTGAGTATAACATTTTGCACTTTAAAGTGATTGTAAAGGTTTTTTGTTTTTTTCTTTTAATAACAAACATACCATACTTACCTCCACTGTGCAGCTCGTTTTGCACAGAGTGGCCCCGAACACCAACCTTTGGGGTCCCCCGGCGGCTCTCGCGGCTCCTCTCCACATCAGTTAACCCCCTAGGCGCTCTCCCAAGGGGGTAAGGGGGTTACCATGCGACGCGCTCCCAAGTCCAGCATTTGCGTCCACAGACACGAATGCCGAACTAATACGTTTTGCTTGTAGTTATGCTTTAAATTCACAAACTGATTTTGAAGATTCAATTTCCATACATATTTGGGTCCATGCAGAGTGGTAGATTAGTTGCTTGTAAACTGGCTTGCTGGCAGCAAAGAGTTTTTTTCATGTATAATTCTTTAAGTTTTTACAGTCAAACGTACACAGTGACAGTGTTACAAAGTGGTTTCTCATAACCATTTCCAACTCCTTAAAGTGATTGTAAAGTCTTGTTTTTTTTATTTATTTTTTATTTATTTATTTAATTTAAATAACAAACATGTTATACTTACCTCCTCTGTGCAGTGGAATTGCACAGGGCAGCCCAGACTCTCCTCTTCTTAGGTCCCTCTTTGCTGCTCCTGGTCGCTCCCTCCTGTTGAGTGCCCCCACAGCAAGCAGCTTGCTATGGGGCACCCGAGCCGTGTCACAGCTCCCTGTGTCCATTCAAAAACGGAGCTGCCGTTCCGCCCCGCCCCCTCTCTATACTAATTGACTAACTGACCTGGATGGCCGAGGGACTCGTGAACATCGCTGGACAGAGAGGGGGCTCCGGTAAGTATTAGGGGGTGTTAAGGAGGCTGCTACACACAGAAGGCTTTTTATCTTAAAGGAGTTGTAAAGGTTCGTTTTTAATTTTTTTTTAATAACAAACATGTTATACTTACCTCCTCTGTGCAAGGGTTTTGCACAGAGCAGCCCCAGTCCTCCTACTCTGGGGTCCCCCCTGTGGTGCCCCTGCTTGCTCCTCTTCTCAAGTGCCCCCACGGAGAGCCGCTTTCCATGGGGGCACTCGTGCGGGCATGCTCCTGAGTCTTGCTGCTGCATCCATTGACACAGACAGCAGGACTGGACCCCGCCCCCCGACTCCCCCATCATTGGATTTGATTGACGGCAGCGGGAGAAAACGGCTCCTGTTGCTATCAATCTATCCAACAAGGACCCGAGACAGCGGCTGGAGCTGCTGGGCTCCTTCTCGTCACTGGAGAGATCAGGTTCAGATTGGTAAAAGGGGGGCTCTGGGGGGGTTCTGCATTACAGAAGGTCTTTTCACCTTAATGCATAGAATGCATTAAGGTGAAAAACCTCAAGGGTTTACAACCCCTTTAATGCATGGAATGCATTAGGATAAAAAATGTTCTGCCTTTACAACTCCTTTAAAGAGGAAGTAAACTCTGATGGATTTTACTTCCTATACCCTGCAAAGTTAAAGCATAATGGGCTACTATGCATCACATAGTAGCCCATTATGTGTCACTTATCTGAAACCGAAGCCTGCGATGTCACCGCTGTCCCCACTAGCAGCGAGCGTCCATCTTCACCCCTCTTCCTTCCGCGAGCCACCAGTCGTGGCATGACCCCTTTAGAAACGGCACAATCTGCCCTTTCTAAAGTGCGCATGCGCCGTAGATGTCGGCGCACGGCTTTATTGTAAATATCTCCTACACCGTGGAGGTTTAGGAGATATTTCCAGCACCTACAGGTAAGCCTTAATATAGGCTTACCTGTAGGTAAAAGTGGTTGTACAGGGTGTACAATCACTTTAACATGGAGTTTTGTGCTAATTAATGACATCATCATCTGATAAGAAGGATGTTGGGAGCTTGCACTGCACTTCTAATGTTTGGTGTCCTACATATGTGGATGTTGCTGCATTATGTAGAACTACTAGCTTTGTTTTTTTTATTTTAGAGTAGAGCACCTAATGATTGTGTGCATAATTTTAAAAAGGGTGCCTAGACTGGGAAAAGGTTGAGAAGCACTATGTTGGAGTATGGCAGCCATCTCTGCATTTTTCTTGCAGTTTAATGCCATTGACTATAATACCCCAGATCTCATGTTACATTTTGTGTGTATATTACATGCATTTAACTACACTGAAAATATACAAATGTGAACAGGGTCCTAATCGCCAGCAGATATTAAAACAGGCCAAACAACACACATATTAATGTGGTTATGTATTTATACCAAACGTGTGCATGTACAGTATTTGAATGCTGCTACTAGAAAGGTGAGATAACAAGCTGCTGTGTTGTCTGGCAGGGCTGTGTAAATCTTCTGGCAGGATGGACAGAAACATAAATCCTTTGACAACTAAAACAGCTCCTTATTTATTCCAAATGTGTATTTAGTGGTTAGCCTGGAGTTTTGTTTCTTACCAGTAATTTGTGTTGAAAGCTGCAATTAATTTGCAAGTATTTGAATATGTAGTGATAACATTATTTGTGCTAAACATGTTTTGGACACCTTAGACACTGTTTTCGTAGATTACAAATGTTATCAATTGACCCTGTTGTTGCTTTCAACCAATGGGTGATAAAAGTGGTATATCTCTTTGTGCGTGGTTAGATAAGAAATTAACTGTTGGCATTATACCCACACTCACATGTATGTATAATGGCAAGCATTATATATATCGTATATTTATTCAGCTTAGAGGCTCCAGCTTGTACACATATTCATGTATAGGAAGTAATGTGACATCTTTCATCTGAGACAAGTGTTCTGAATATAGAGATAGATACAGCCCTTGCAGAGCATCAGAGAAAACAAAATCTCCAGTAACGACACATCTGCTTGAGCTTGCTTAACATCAGCAGCCCAGAAAACAGAATGCTAGGATTGCCAAACATCCTGAAGTGTTATGGACTATCATACTAAACGATAACGAAATCCATGAAAAAGTCGTTTCTTTGAAATACCATTGTTTCCTACTCTAAGTTGCAACTTTTAAATATTGTACTTTTTCATCTCAAATATGTCACTTAAATCCTATACACATAAAGGCACAGTATTTTGTCAGCTATGCCAAGCACTGCTCGTCTAACACAAAGCGATTGTTTGAATATGTAATATCTCTGGTAAAATGTTACAGGTCAGGTGCCACTGGCCAAAAATGAAATAACATCTTTGCAGGCAGTGAATCCATTTTTGAGATCAGTTGTGCCCATAAAAATACAAACAACAAAATCCACTTTGGGGTGACAATCCTGAAGTGCCCTGAATGCAAACATGTGATTTTGCTATAAGGAACATTTAGAAATGTAAATTGCTCCTAAGCCGTACCCTGAAAACATGAACGTTTTGTCCTGAATTGAATACTGGCAGTGCATTTGATGGAAGTGCATTCCTGTGCCTGTAGCCTCATAGCCATTCCCAGGGCCCTCTACAGCCTACCTGACTACCTTTTGACTTGAAGATCTGTGCACACCATGTTTTTTCACAAGCATTTTACTGCACACTTTACTGCTAGGCATGCTAAGTGCACTGGTTCCATTCATTCGTTCTGGGACGGTGGAAAGATATTTTGTTATTATCAATCATTGGCCATGGTTTGTCATCATGGACAATAAGTACAATGCAGCCAAAGCCAAGACTTTTTTTTTTTTTGCATGACTTTAATTCTTCCCTATTGCCAAGACTTTCATTTTAGTTACAGGAGTTAAATTCTTCCACATTGTTTACATTCAACAAAGTAACAGTTGACAAAGAAAATGACCTACGTAGGCCATTCATCATTATCATCATAATTATGAACTGTGTAGCATAATCAACACTGTTGTTTCAAAGTGTTCCACCCTCCCTAACCATGTGGAGCAATCGCTGACTTAGGCCTGCCATACACAGAGACACAGAGCGAATTTCTTTTCTACAACCACAGGTTGCAGGAAAGAAATTTGCTTGATTGCCCCATCAACACAGACAGTGTTGCTGCAGAAATCCCTTCTGCCGGGATATTGTCCCGGCGGGGGGTGGGGGCTGGGGAGGGCAGTGGGAAGCCGTCCCCGCCGGGAGAAGACAGTGGTTATTGCTAGCAGCTATAACAGCCACTGGCAATATTCGCAGGTAAACCTGTTATACTGGTTGTACCTAAGTTGATCAATTAACTTGATACATTCAGCCTACCCATACACAGTTCGAATTTTCACAGACAAAATCTCCTGCACTCAACAGTGGTGCGATGGCGGTGGAAATAGCCTAGAATTCCTATGGCTTCCGGTAAATGCACAGGCCTTGCTGCCCTCCAAGGGTCAGGGGACACCCAATGGAAACACTGTAAAAGAACAAAAAGAGGGCGCACCAACCTTGTGCATTCTTCAAGTGGTATTTATTGAAATCAAAGGGAAGGAAACATACTCACAAACAATTGGATAATAAAAGCATATCAGAGTCCACAATGGACACAGAGCAACTACAAACTCTTTTTGTTCTTTTACAGTTCGAATCTTGTCCGGTTCCTGCTGAACCGCCTGAGATTCGAACAATAATTGGCCTGCCTAAGCAGTATTAAAATCAAGTGGTTTAAAAGAGCAGTCGCTTTTGAAGTGCCAGGTGACAAGTGATTCACCCAAGACATCACAAAAATAGAAATCGCCACAAAACTATGAAAAAACATAATTTAAAACATAACTTAAAAACATGTCCAGCAGTAGATAGCACTGTAGCAGCATATATTAGCAATGTATTTCAAGGTTCTGTATGCATAAGTCCTATAACCGACTACAGGAACTGTTGCTCATAAGTGTATCACACTTGTCATCTCAAAAGTATTTATGGAATCACTAGCTGACAAATAAAATTCCCTACTGAATCAATCCTATTAAAGTACTATAACAACCTAAATATCGCCCTATTGCAAATCAACATAGAGGTAATAATTGCAAATTTGTAAGTAGAAAGTGCAAAATGTAAGCTTGAGATTCCCTCCCATCCTTTGAAAAAGGGACCCTGTCGGTTTACCAAAAAATCATGCTGAAAGTTAATTGCAATAGATGAACTCTTAGGCCGGCCATAAACGGATCGAAATTCAGCCAGTTCAGCAAGAACCGGACAAATTTCAATCCATCTATGGGCAGGCTGGTTGTACTCTATTGATCGAATTCAGTGCAATCAACCTGTCAGTTTTTTTACCCAACTATCAGCCTGTTTAATTTTGGTCAAATTTCGATCCATCTATTGGCAGGCTAGTTGTACTGTAACGATCGCCTTCAGTAAAACCAGCCTCTCAGTTTTTGTTTTTTTTTTTGCCCAATCACAGCTGGTGGCTATATATCGATGGTGCAACAAGGAACAAAGTTATCGGCACCCTTACCTGTGCAGCTCCCTATCTCAGTGATCTCCTATCTCTTAATACAAGAAAGTATTTTTCTCGTTTTGGAAACAACCGCTTGGCATTGCATGATATTAGTAAGCTTATGATCTACCAGAAGACCCAGATTTTTCTCCACCATGGATTTCCCCAGTTGTACTCCCCCTAGTATGTATGATGCATGCATATCGTTAGCCCCCAAGTGCATAACTTTACATTTTTCAACATTAAACCTCATTTGCCACACAGTTGCCCAATTAAACAGTGCATTGAGGTCAGCCTGTAAATTGGAGACGTCCTGTAAGGACTTGATCAGATCAGATGGTAGTCGGGTGTAAATGAACAGGCAGTCCATTTACATCTGACCACCCATAGAGGAGAGTGGGCTGTGTCTTTGCCCACTCTGCATAAGAGGAGCAGACACGGACCAGCCATCCATCAGCCGGGATCAGTGGACAAATTCCCCGCTGAGCAGGCCTACTCCAATGAAGCCCTCCTCATGTGGAAAAGGCCTAAAAGAAAAAAGGAAAACTTTTGTGCAAAGGAATAATCACCAGGTGGTGTTAGTGACAGGTTTGAGTTTGGGAAGACCTTGGCAGGAGGCAGATGGCAGGCTTCACTGCGAGTATAAGGTGCAGTTATGGTTTCTTGGATTGTAAGCTTCCAAGAGGGGACACAGGTAACTTGGATAGACAAATGATACAGACAACACTTCCACACATTTCAGTGTGAGACAAGACATGTTAAGTCTTTAATAGATCTGCTGCAGGGAGTTCAGTTCAGTACTGGTGATATGTTGCTTGCTGTCTTCGAGATTTTAGCTCTTCTTTATGATTTAGGCCTCATGCACACAGGACATTTTGGAAACCTTCCTAAAAGCCTTTCCTTCTGGCAGCAGTGCTTTCTCAGAAAAGACGCCTGATGCTTGTAAAAGTGTGTAACGTGTTTAGGCGCATTTACAGGCATCAAGTGCTTGGGTGTTAATTTATTTAATTGGCCAGAGTAATAATTTATTCTTTCCACTGAAATGAATTAACGCTCAAGCGCTAAATGCTCCTAGCATTAACAAGTGTCAATCATTTTTTTTTTCTGCTAAAACTCTGCTGCTGTGGACTTACTGGCAGTGGGCTTTTCTTCCTGCCTCTAATTACTTCCTACTATAAATTCTTAAAATTTCTCAAACCCTTAGAGAAATATAAAGGGAAACTTTTCATTTTTAGATCTACATGAATATTATCCTCTTAATGTAAATAATCTAATCGCTCAGTGTTGATTTTAAAAAAAAACCTTTCTATGGTTTCTATCTATAGTTGTAACTATACACAGATCAGACATAAATTTATGTCCACTAACCATTAAAGGGAATATCATTGATGATCTTGTTACACTGGATGATCTTGTTACGATGGATATTTGAAAGCCAGTGGGATATATTAAGCAGCAAGTAAGCATGTTGTCCATGAAGTTGATGTGTTGAAAGCAGAAAATAATGGACATTGCCATTTGTTGTCTATGGGGCTGAATAGCCCATGCTGACCCGTGTCCACGTCCAAAAGCGCCTAAAATGAGCATCAGAGCTGGACCACAGAGCAATAAAAGAAGGTGGCCTGGTCCAATTAATCACTTTTCTTTTACATCATTTGGATGGCCAGGTGCGTGTGCATCACTTACCTGGGGAAAAGATGGCACCAGGGTGTAGTATGGGAAGAAGACAAGTCGGCAGAGGCAGTGTGATGCTTTGGGCAATGTTCTGCTGTTAAACCTTGGTCCTGCCATTTTTGTGGCCAGTACTTTGACAATTGCCACCAACCTGAACGTTGTTAGTGACAAAGTGCATGGCAAATGCGTGGAACTGAATCAATGACAGTAGCGGAGTCACAAAAGAAGGTCACAAAGGTCAGTAACAAGCGAGCAGTACAGTACAGAATCACAAATCGAATCAGACTGGTGGATGAGGCCAGGAACTAGTAGGCAGCAGTACTGAGCAGGATCCAAAATCAGGTCAGTAATAGTAAAAATATGCAGAACACCAAGAATAAGCTGAAGACCAGTCAGCAGTGCACTAGCACTAAGTTAGAGCATGCCACTTGCCGACCATCTGCCGCAGTTGTACTGCGGCAGAATGGCATGGCTGGGCAAAACGACGTTATGTAACATCGCTTCGCCCTGTGGCCACTAGGGGTCGCACGCTCGCCCGCCGAGCCGATGCGAGTGCCCGGCGGTCACGGTAACCGCCGGGCTCCCGCGATCACGGCTGACACACAGAAAACCAGGATCTGTGTGTGTAAACACACAGTTTCCGGTTCTCTGAGGGGAGAACAGACAGATCATCTGTTCATACAGAGCATGAACAGTGATCTGTCATCTCCCCTGCACAGTCTCCTCCCCCCGTTCAGTTAGAACACACACTAGGGAACACATGAACTCCTTGATAGTGTTAACCCCTTCAATGCCAATGTATTTTTACAGTAATCAATGCATTGATAGCTGTATTAATGCCAATGGTCCCAAAAATGTTTTAAAATTGTCCTATGTGTCCGCCATAATGTCGCAGTCCCGATAAAAATCGCAGATCGCCACCATTACTAGGAAAAAAATAAAAATAAAAAATTAAAATGCCATAAAACTATCCCCTATTTTGTAAATGCAATAACTTTTGCGCAAACCAATCAATATACGCTTATTATTTATTATAGCAAAAAGTAAAAAATAATGCGTTTTTTTTTCAAAATTGTCGCTCTTTTTTTGTTTATAGCGCAAAAAATAAAAACTGCATAGGTGATCAAATACCGCCAAAAGAAAGCTCTATTTGTGGGGAAAAAAAGGACATCGATTTTGTTTGGGTACAACATTGCACAACCACGCAATTGTCAGTTAAAGCGGCGCAGTGCCGAATTGCAAAAAGTGCTCTGGTCAGGAAGGGGGTAAAATCTTCCGGGGCTGAAGCAGTTAAATAGGCTGTCTGGCATCAATACAAACGTTGGGCATGCACACACATTTGTGCACACACTGTGAAGCACATGAACAAACACATGCGCTTCTGCATGCAAGCTCGCACCTAGCTATGATTCTACTGTATGTGCAAAGCCATGAGTAAAACTATGCGCATGTTTTCAAGCCAACTGGCTAACAAGAATTTCCTGATACCCTCTTTTCTTAAACCTTTGACATTGATCCAGCAAAGATTGTAGGTTCAATACGAAGTTTTGAAACTTTAGGGAACAACTAAAAGTTGAATCCTCCAAGACCAAGTTTAAATCCAGGTTCCTTTCCCCAAGCTCTTGCTGGTCTGAACATTGAACCCTAAACTGCCCGCACAATCTTACTTTTTCAGTCATTTTAAACCATTTGACATATTTACAGTACAGTGGCGGCTCATGTTCAAATTTTTTTTTGGGGGGGGGTGCTGAAAAATTCTGAAAAAAACCCCATCAATTGCAGCCTCGCTGTACCATCAATCGCAGCCACTGTGCCATCAAACGCAGCCACTGTGCCCTCAAACGCAGCCACTGTGCCCTCAAACGCAGCCACTGTGCCCATCAATTGCAGCCACTGTACCATCAAACGCAGCCACTGTACCATCAAACGCAGCCACTGTACCATCAAACGCAGCCACTGTACCATCAAACGCAGCCACTGTGCCATCAAACACAGCCACTGTGTCATCAGATGCAGCCACTGTGCCCATCAAACGCAGCCACTGTGCCCATAAAACGCAGCCACTGTACCCATCAAACGCAGCCACTGTGCACATCAAACGCAGCCACTGTGTCATATCAAACGCAGCCACTGTGTCATATCAAACGCAGCCACTGTGTCATATCAAACGCAGCCACTGTGTCATATCAAACGCAGCCACTGTGTCATATCAAATGCTCCCACTGTGCCATCAAATGCTGCCACTGTGCTCCATCAAATACAGCTACTGTGCCCATCTTATGCAGCCACTGTACCCCATAAAATGCAGCCACTGTGCAGCATTAAATGCAGCCACTGTGCCCATCAAATGCCGCCTCACTGTGCCCATCAAATGCAGCCTCACTGTGCTTCATCAAATACAGCCTCACTGTGACCCATCAAGTGCAGCCTCACTGTGCCCCATCAAATGCAGCCTCACTGTGCCCCATAAAATGCAGCCTCACTGTGCCCCATAAAATGCTCCCACTGTGCCCCATCAAACACAGCTACTGTGCCATATCAAATGCTGCCAGTGTGCCCTCCGCCCGCTGTGTGTACTAACTCTGTCTCGGTGGCAGTGGGACAGCTCCTCGATGTCTTCTCCCGGCACCTGAAAAGGGGGTGGCAGCGGCGGCCATAGATAGATTCATGCAATGCATGAATCTTTATATTGGTGATAGAGGGGTTGCTGGAGAGAGGGGGAGGTGCCAGTGCGCCCTTATGGATGCACCACCACTGGACAGTATTGTGGGTCCCAAATAATTGTGTAAGTCAAGATTTGCTCCTACACATTGTGTCAGTGCATTGAATATCATGATGGCTGATATTTGGAGGGTGTCCAAGATTTCATATGCTGTTTTTATTGGCGTAGCCACGACCTATTTAAAAGTTGTAAAGCTTTAACATTCCTTAACATTGCGTCAATGGAAGGAAGGATTAGAGCTCTTTTTATAGCTGCAAAAATTAGATTTCAGGTTGCAAGACTGTACATGTAGACAGCACATTGAGCAGCTTAAGATAAACAGCTGCAGCAGATGCTAAAATTACATGAAAATTACTTCCACTTGTTGCAGAAAAGCGTCTGTTCTAGTAATTCAATAAGCAAGGCAGATGGTGCCATATACAAGTTACCATGGAAATGTCCCCTTCATCCATGTAACCCTGGAGCTCAGCATTAAGTCCATTGCATATGGAAATGTGAACTGGTGAATTCAGTGAAGGCCACACAAGCCACCTTTTTATGCTGATTTATTTTTTTTTAACTGGGACTTTGGAGTGTGAATTTTCCTCTATAAACTGTCTGCCTATAATGTAAGGCAGGAATTTTAGGACATATTCATTTTAAGAATATCTTTTTCAGGCACACTCCTATGAACAAGTAAGTAAGCACATTCCATGGAAATTGTTGACTTTTTTAAAATATTTGAACAGGCAAAACATTACATAGTTACATAGTAGGTGAGGTTGAAAAAAGACACAAGTCTGTCAAGTCCATCCTATGTGTGTGATTATGTGTCAGTATTACATTGTATATCCCTGTATGTTGTGGTCACTCAGGTGCTTATCTAATAGTTTTTTGAAACGATCGATGCTCCCTGCTGAGACCACCGCCTATGGAAGGGGATTCCATATCCTTGCCGCTCTTACAGTAAAAAACCCTCTACGTAGTTTAAGGTTAATCCTCTTTTCTTCTAATTTTAATTAGTGGCCACGAGTCTTGTTAAACTCCCTTTGCGAAAAAATGTATCCCTACTGTGGGGTCAACAGTATGGTATTTTTAAATTTAAATCATATCCCCTCTCAAGCGTCTCTTCTCCAGAGAGAATAAGTTCAGTGCTCGCAACCTTTCCTCATAACTAATATCCTCCAGACCCTTCATTAGTTTTGTTGCCCTTCTTTGTACTCGCTCCATTTCCAGTACATCCTTCCTGAGGACTGGTGCCCAGAACTGGACAGCATACTCTAGGTGTGGCCGGACCAGAGTCTTGTAGAGTGGGAGAATTATTGTTTTATCTCCGGAGTTGATCCCCTTTTTAATGCACCCCAATATAATTTGCTTTGTTAGCAGCAGCAGCTTGGCATTGCATGCCATTGCTGAACCTATCATCTACTAAGACCATCAGGTCCTTTTCCATCCTAGATTCTCCTAGAGGTTCTCCCCCCAGTGTATAGATTGCATTCATATTTTTGCCACCCATTTTTCTACATTAAACCTCATTTGCCATGTAGTTGCCCACCCCATTAATTTGTTCAGATCTTTTTGCAAGGTTTCCACATCCTGGGGAGAAGTTATTGCTCTGCTTAGCTTAGTATCGTCTGGAAATACAGAAATTGAACTGTTAACCACATCCTCCAGGTCATTTATGAACAAATTAAATAGGATTGGTCCCAGCACAGAACCCTGGAGAACCCCACTACCCACCCCTGACCATTCCAAGTACTCCCCATTTATCACCACCCTCTGAACACGCCCTTGTAGCCAGTTTTCAATCCATGTACTCACCCTATGGTCCATGCCAACGGACCTTATTTTGTACGGTAAACGTTTATGGGGAACTGTGTCAAATGCTTTTGCAAAATCCAGATACACCACGTCTATGGGCCTTCCTTTATCTAGATGGCAACTCACCTCCTCATAGAAGGTTATTAGATTGGTTTGACAAGAATGATTCTTCATGAATCCATGCTGATTACTGCTAATGATACCGTTCTCATTACTAAAATCTTGTATATAGTCCCTTATCATCCCCTCCAAGAGCTTGTATACTATTGATATTAGGCTAACTGGTCTGTAATTCCCAGGGATGTATTTTGGGCCCTTTTTAAATATTGGTGCTACATTGGCTTTTCTCCAATCGGCTGGTACCATTCCAGTCAGTAGACTGTCAGTAAAAATTAGGAACAACGGTCTGGCAATTACTTGACTGAGTTTCCTAATACCCTTGGGTGCAAGCCATCTGGTCCCGGTGATTTATTAATGTTAAGTTTCCCAAGTCTAATTTTAATTCTGTCCTCTGTTAACCATGGAGGTGCTCCCTGTGATGTGTCATGAGGATAAACACTGCAGTTTTGGTTACTGATTCTTTTGGTTAGATCTTGATTCAAATATTGTCTACAGATAAAGGTGAAATACTTGAACAAATGACACATAAAACTGACTTGATGTATATTTACTTTCATTATCTAAATTACCGAAAATGCAGACTTGTAATATGGAAAAAGTGTCAATGATTACAACCTCCTTAGGCAATATACAGATGGGAGATATAATATTTAAACCTCCAATATCAAGCACATGTCTAGTGTAATCCTACCAAGATCAATAGAGCTCTCTTAAAGTGTCATTAAATACACATCAATAAACTATCAATAAATGCTGTATTACATGCTGCTCATACTCACTCATTCACTATGGTTTCGTTTTTTTTGTATTCTGAAAAAAACCTGGTTGATCCAGCTGTTCTCTGTCTCCTCCTACTGTCTATGTCTCCACTGCAGTTGGGGATTTTGCGGAGCAGTGTTGGCAGCTAGTGCACATGCTCAGTTTTCAGTGTATTTTCTACCCTGAGCATTTTCTCCCTATCGCATCTGAGCAACCCATGTGATTCTGGTAAATCGCAGCCCACTCTCTCCCTCCCTCCTTCTCCATGCCCATTAACCAGCTAAACACAATGGGTTGGGATATAGCATCTTGATTGATGGAGGCTTCACCTCCCTGTTATTCTAAGACACAGGCTAGAGAGGCATGATACGGCCTGTGATTGGCAGAAATTCGCCCACACCATGTTATTGCCAAAAAAATAAAGTTTTGATTTCAAATATATATTTCTATGACAATTTAGAACCGTTTATCAATAATAATTATTTATTTTTACTCTGTATCCCAAAGGCTGTTTTTTTGTTTTGTTTTTTTTTTAAACATAAACAGGTGCAGAGGACTAGAAGCTCCTCCTGCCACTGTTTCCCTACAGACAGGCTGAGAAAGAGCTGGGTCAGGTCACAGCTGTATATCAATTACAAAAAGAGGTACTTATATATTTTTTACTAAAATAATTACAGTGCCCTCATCTATATGCAGAAATAGATGGGACAATATAAATTAAACAGTGTGTGTTGAGTATCACTTTAAAGCACACAGAAGATTGTGGATCCCTCCCTATTATTGGTGGGATCATGATAAAGAGTAGATGGAAGAAGCACAGATCCACAGGATTCATGAGGCAGAAAGAAGATCCTTGCACTGCAGGTCCTCGTGTTCTGTGTCCTCTACAGCAAGCCATCAGAAGAACAGTGAACACCACAGAAGTGACGTCACCAAATCTCAGTCTGAATCTGGTGAGAATAGCAGTCATCAGAGGCAGAAATGGAAAAGATATGCCTTAGATGATCCCAGGACATCTAATGCCAGGACAAATCTGATCATTGGTGGAGAGCAGGCAGAGTTCTCAGCATAGAAAAAAGCTGAGGATAGCAGATCCTCACAGTAACCTTCTGTAGAGCCACCAGGGTTAAAGGAAAAATATATAGTTTTTTCAAAACAATGTAGCAAAAAGTAACATTAAGATAAAAAAAAATACCACCAGTGCAAAAGATAAAAAAGACAACCAATGTGGGTACATAGAGCTGATAGCAGCACATCTCAATCATGCATGCCTTTCATTCACACCACCAGGACATGGAGGAAAAGGGATTGAACTTCAATGGAGCTCAACGGTGTAATGCACAGATTGCACAATGAAGATTTCAAATAGGTAATAACTGCTATGAAGCCGTGTATAGGTTGCTGTTCATGGATCTGTCATTGAATGGTGACCCCAAGGACAGAAGGTGCCCGTAATTCAAGGTGGGTGTCACAGAAAGTTGAGGCCTGGATGGATCACTGCTGTAGGATCAGTGATGTAACAATGAAAAGGCTGGAACTGCACTGAGATAGACGATACAAACAATGAAATTCTCCCAAAGAGACTCAACTGTCTCTTGGAATGGGGACTATACTGGCAGATCAGGTGTCAGTAAGTCCACTCAATGAAGACAGGAGGAGCTATAAGAGAACCATCATTGCCAAACCTTGGAAGATAAGATCTTTACTCGCTGTCGGTGAGATGACACCTTTGCTTTCACTGTGTCTGTCAGTCCCGTGTTGATGCAGATAGTCCAGCCAAATAAACAGTTTGTTGTTTCCCAGCTAGTGTAGATCCTTATCCAGAGTTCTCAGGATAGCTAGAGAAATGACCACAGTGTGTTCTCCTGCTTAGTGTGGTCAGTTTGTAATAGGAAAGCAGAAGGACTGACAAAAACACCAGGGATTTCACACAAAGTAAATACATTCAAATACATGGTACAGGCGCAGCCACATACTGTATTAGGAATATGAAATGTTCAGTTTACATATTCTTTCACTTATGGGCTTCACAGGAATAAATGAACATGAAGAGTGCAGATTGAAGGCAGCCTGTTAGCTTGGTGGAGGGAGGAGCAGGGGGCTGCTTTGCCATCTTAGGCTATGGGGCTGTGTGTTTCTATTGATGCATACAGTGTAGGGAGACAGAACTCTAGTCCCTGCATACAAGGGTGGCACAGGTAACCTGGTGTAGTGGACATGACATCAGCTTAAAGTGGTTCTGAAGGCAGAAGGTTTTTTACCTTCAAGTATATTTAAAGGCAAACTTTTTTTTTAAAGTTTTGAATGGAGTAGAGAGGGATTAGAAGGCCTGTCAGTTTTTATTGCTGTCTGCAGTTAAGGAGATTCACCCTTTCTATTTGTCTTGTTTACTATTATGAATTATTATTAAGTGAAAGTAAAAGAAAATCCTAAATTTTGGGTTGTCCCCAGAAAAGTAATAATAAATTGCAGGGATTTCAGCTCGCTTCCTGTGTGGCTATGGGACAGGAAATTAAGAAAAATCTCTGTAATGGGACACGGTTGCGAAAAAAAAATCTGACGGGTTATAACCCTCCCTTGCCTATACTACTTCAATGCATACTATGCATTAGGTAAAAAAACCTTCTGTGTGCAGCCCGAGCACGATGTTGATCTATCACTGTGCCCGAGAGGAGAATCGCTCACTGGCTCAAATGCAGCAGTAGGAGCCCTCCTATTGTTGTCAATCACAGCCAGTGAGGAGGGAGGGGAGCGGGGCAGATTGCTATAGGGCACTCAGAAAGGGGGTGGAGCCAGGAGCATCGATGTTGGACTCGCAAAGTGGAGGATTGGGGCTGCTCTGTGCAAAACAATTGCACAGAGCAGGTAAGTTTTGCTTTTGTTTTGTTTTTTTTTTTCCATTTACGATCACTTTAAACTGGAACTTAGGCAAGAATTAACATTAAAAAAAAAGTTGCACGCTCAGCATGTGATTAAATCAGCCGCTGAAAGTACTTTAAATATCACTTGAAGAGCTTTTTTGGACATTCCTTGTATATTAGCAAATCTGCAGTTTTTGAGTATAGGTATTTTAACTGTTTGCCAGGAGTTTATCTTTTTTGCTAAATGTACTCAAATAGTGAATGCTCATAGGTATAGGAGAGCAACAACATAATGCCTGTATTGCTGCTTTGGATTCCCATGCTACCATGTTTATTGAATAGTAGCTAACACATTGCCTGAGCTTGTTGTAAGAATCAATTCTTTAAACATAAGCCGTGGGGAAATTACAACAACAAAGCTGGCAGCAGCAGCAGGTAATAGACAACATAAACTGTCAGGGCATGCCTTTTTCTGCACAAAGCAACTTTAAAATTTATATTAAAATAGCAACTTGTTCAAATTTTCTAGTTGCATTAGCAGACATCCCAACCTGCAGAAACTCATTTCAGGGCTAAACTAATCTCGCTCACTGTGTCCTATTACTAGTTCTCCCCACAGCTGGCGGGAGAGGAGAGAAGGGGAGCCGGCTAAGGGGGGGTGGAAGAGAACGGGGGGGGTGGAAGAGAACGGGGGGGGGGGGCGGAGGAGACCGGGGGGGGGGGAGCACACAGAGCAGCTGCGGATGATCAGTGCGGCTGGAGGGACAGCTGTGATCACCGATCTCCCTGTATAACTTTTTAGCCGTCAGCCGCGGGAGGGAGAGAAGGAGAAGCGGCTGTCAGCTAAAAATCTATACAAAGGAGATCGTGATCACAGCTGATCCCCGCCGCACCGATCATTCCTGGGAGATCGGGACGCTTGCGGGTGTGCAGGAGTCGCCACAGAAGTGCGGGAGTCTCCCGCACCTTCTGGGAGACTTGAGATGTCTGGAAAACAGAGAAGTCGTCCTGGTCTGTGTTCTCAGAGTTGCTGGATACTACAATAATTACAGATTGACACAGACAGGAAGTTTCACAAATCTAGTATTGCTGGCACCAATCCAGCTTGTTCTACAAATATATTTTAGCAATTCACCTTAAAGGCAGCTGCCATGGCTTGAATCAAGAGCATTTGAGCTGGCCTGGGGAGAGTTCTGGTTCCTGCTGGGCTGGACAGTGATCGTGCTGATGTGTGCAGAGTGATGAACTTTCTCTGCCAGCTCCATCCCTACTGCTGCTCAGACCATACAAGCCTCTATCCAGCCAGACACACTTTAACAGCATCCAACCTGGGAAGGGTCGTTCTTCTGTCTGGACAGTACACTGGCATAGCTGCAGAGAGGAGGGACACAGTGTGCACAGACACAACCTCAGCCCAGTGTGCGGGCTGTAGCAGAGTGTCGGGCATGGAGTGGTGTGACTGCCAGAGGATTGCAATGAAGAGACCCTCAGCATGTAATGAGCATAGGCCCAGATGCCCCCCCCCCCCCCGTCCTGACAAGATTCCGCCCACCCCTCCTCCTGGCTCTGTCCTCCTGTCACTCAGCCATAGACAGAGCAGCCCGAGCAGCCATACTCTATTCGGCCGCTCGGGCTGCTCTGTCTGTGACTGAGTGACAGGCTCAGCCGGGAGATCACACAGCGCTCGCGGGAGAGTTGAGATGTCTGCATTAGAATAAGCATACCCCCTGATTTCATCATGGCTGGGGCCTGCTGATAGGTATCTGTTTTGTAGGAAGGAGTAAGGGGGCATCCATAAGGTAAGAGCTTTCCACACTTTAAGACCCCTTCCACACTGAAGCGCTGCTAAAACAGCCACTAAAGCGCCAGTCATTTTTGCGGTGTTTTAGCGGTGGTTTTCAGGCGCTAGCGGACTGCTGTTTTTAAGGTCCCGTGACAACGGGACCTTAAAAAATAAAAGACCCGTTTTGCTGCGCTTTGGAAGCACTTCAATGGGCAGGGGTGTTTTGAGAGCGCTATTTACAGCACTCCAAACATGCCCCAAAGATGCTGCTTGCAGGACTTTTTCTACCATCCCGCAAGTACACCAACCCAGTGTAAAAGCACATATTCAAATGAATGGGAGGCAGTTTTCAGGCGTTTTTCTGGCGCTATTTTTAGCTCTAAAACGCCTGAAAACTGCCTCAGGCCCCTTTGACTCTGGGGCGGTGGGTGCGTCGGCAGTAAAACGCCACTATTTTTAGCGGCACTTTACCGTCAATTTTGCAGCGCTATTCGGCCGCTAGCGCCCCCTAGCGGCTGAGAAAGGGTTAAAACCACAGCAAAGCGCTGCTAAAGTAGCACTATGCCGGCGGTATAGCCGCGCTGCCCCATTGATTTCAATGGGCAGGAGCAGTGTATAAACCGCTCCCTTTACCGCTCCAAAGACTTTTTTTAGCGTCCTGCCAGCGCACGGCTCCAATGTCAAAGCCCTCGGGGGTTTCACATTGGAGAGACAGCAGCGGCTATTTCAGGGCACTTTGCAGGTGCTATTTTTAACGTTATATCACCTGTAAAGCGCCCCAGTGTGAAAGGGGTCTCAGTGTGAAAAGGGTTTCAGGCTGTTTTCACACTGAGACGCTTGAAAACTGCCAGTAAGACACTGGGAGCTTTTCATGTGCTTTTGAAGAGCTTTTCAGGCGTTTTTGAAGAGCTTTTCAGGCGCTTCCCATTCATTTTAATGGAGAGGGGCATTTTTGAGGCGCTTTTTTTTAGCGCTCCAAACATGCTGCTTGGAGGAGTATTTTTGAGCGCAGCGCCTCGCCAACGCACCGCCCCAGTGTGAAAGCATTGATTGATTTTAATGGAAATAGGTTTTCGTGAGCTTTGTAGGCGCTTTTTTTATAGCGCGGAAGCGCCTGAAAAGTGCCTCAGTGTGAAAGGGGTCTTATGGTTGTAATGACGGCAGTGATGTGATGGCATTGACTTCTAGTTTTTTATCCTACTTCTGTGTCTTGTTGGAATCTCTTAGACCCCTTTCACACTGAGGCGCGTTTCAGGTGCTTTCACGCTAAAAAAAAAAAATCGCCTGAAAAGCTCACAAAAACCTATTTTCATTAAAATCAATGAATGCTTTCACACTGGGGCAGTGCGCTGGCAGGGCTGTGAAAAAACATCCCTCTCCACTGAAATGAATGGAAAGCTCTTACAAAGCGCCTGAAAATCTCTTCAAAAGTGCTCATTGTTTCACTGGCAGTTTACAAGCACCTCAGTGTAAAAGGGCGTCGGCGGTTTACTCTAGTTTTAGCGGCGCTATTAACCCGCTAGAGGGGCACTTTTAACCCCCACTAGTGGCCAAAAAGTGAAAACAGCCGGCAAAGCGCTGCTGCCCATTGATTTCAATGGGCAGGGGTGCTTTAGGAGCGGTGTGTACACCGCTCCTACAGTGCTGCAAAGATGGACTTTTTTTACCTTCCTGCAAGCGCACCGCTCCAGTGTGAAAGCACTCAGGCTTTCACACTGGAGAGACAGGAGAGGCTCTTTACAGGCGCTATGCAGGCGTGTGAAAGCAGTTTAAATTGCAGTATTGCATTTTACTATGTAATGAACACTGCGTCTCAATAAACTATTATGGGGCGGGGGCAATTCTGTGATCAAAGAAAATTGGTCTATACAGCTTATTTCAACATAAATGCACAATATCACCCCCCAATCCCCCCCCACCCCTACTTTTGAGCAGTTATTGTTTGGTATAGTGCTAAAGCCACCTACAGATTGTTCCAAATAACTGTTCATACACCAACTCAGTTTTTAGTCTGTCATGAGCAAACTGTCAGTGAGCATCAGCAGTCACTTCTTCAGTAAACAGTAATTGTCTCAATTGTGTGGGCATTTTTTTTTTATACATTCTTCCCAGAAAACAAGAGCCTATAGAAGCTGTTTGACAACAGCATAGCTACATCTGTCTAAAAATTCTGCAGATTGTCTCCCAGGTTAGACATGTATTTATATTTAGAATAAGACGGGGACAGCCTGGAGACCAGCCATGGGGCCTTTTATGTGACAGCAAGTCGTATTTTCTATAGATAATTACAGTCCACTCACAAATAAATGGTGAGACTGAATGAAGTCTCTATAAAAATGCAGACATTTAAAATATTTTTCTACATTGTAAAAATAGTAACAAGTACATACGGTATGTAATAAATTTAAAAATTCAAGGACACTCATAAAAAACGTCACCTATATAAACAATTTGACAGAAGTGCTGTCTGTCCTTGTGTAAATGTAGTAGGAGACACTGGGGCAGTCATTGTTAGCAAGAAAAGGGAGCCTAAGAAATTAGAGCAGATAGCACAACTTAGGCTCCATTCACACTAGCGCGTTTTTTGATGCATTTTGCATTTTGCAGAAATGCACGGGAATTTTTTAACATGGGTTCCTATGGAACATGTTCACATCAATGCTTTTTTGTTTCTCTGCATTTTTGGAAAGGGTCAGGGACTTTTTTTCATTGAAAATGCAGCGTTTTGCATGTAATAGAATTCAATGGACAAGCATCAAAAACGCAAGTGCACCGTTTTTGCAGCGTTTTTGATGCGTTTTTGGTGCGTTTTTGATGCGTTTTTGCCATTTGTTTTTTTAAATTTTTTTTAAGACTGTAAAAAAAAAAACGCTAAACGAAAATCGCGGCAAAATCGCGGCAAAATCGCGGCAAAACCGCTGCTCAAAAACGTGGCAAGCATGAAAAAAAACCCTCCAAAAACGTTCAAAAGCAACATGCATAGGTGTGAATCGAGCCTTAGGGCACTTTCACACTGGGGCGTCGACGGTAAAGCGCTGCTATTTTTAACGTCGCTTTACCGTCGTTTTGGCGGCGCTTTTCAGACGCTAGCAGGGCAATTTTAACCCCGGTGGCGGCTGAATAAAGGGTTAAAAGCGCCGCTCCCATGGCGCTTTGCAGGCGCTTCGGCGGCACTGCCCATTGATTTCAATGGGCAGGGGCGATTTAGGAGCGGTATATACAAAGCGCTGAAAAGATGCTGCTTGCAGGACCTTTTTTTAATGTCCCGCAAGTGCACCGCTCCAGTGTGAAAGCCCTCAGCCTTCAGGCTTTCATACTGGAGTGACAGGAGAGGTGCTTTACAGGCGCTATTTTTAGTGCTATAGCGCCTGTAAAGCACCTCAGTTTGAAAGTAGCCTTAAAGTGTATCTCTTGGCAATTTTTTTTTTTTCTATTTGGAGTGAGTAGGGAAGGGTTAGACTTTCTGTTAAGTCTTAGGTTTGTACATCAAGACATGTTTGTATATTAAGACAGGAGATGCCAATGGAAATGGAAGAAAAATGATCAGATAAGTTTCCCTAATGCACTAGAGAAGGATAAAATTCTCTAGTTTTGTCTCATAAATACAGTACTGTGCAAAAGTTTTAGGCAGGTGTTAAAGCTGTAGTAAAGCCCGCTTGGTAATTTTTACCTACAGGTAAAAATTCTATTACTAATAATAAGGCTTACCTGTAAGTAAAATCAATATCTCCTAAACGTGCACAGTTTAGGAGATATTCATCTTGGATGCAGCCAGTTACATTACGGGTGCATGTGCTCTGAAGTTCCGTCATACCTTGCCGAACGTTCAGAGCTCTGTGCCAGAAATGGGGGCTCCCGCGTGCGTGATGTCATTGCGTCTCCGGCCAATCACTTAGCCAGAGCGTGCAAACTTGGAAGAAAGAAGAGGGGAAGATGTCGGCCCTCTCAGCAGTGACAGCGTGCCACTGGAGGGCTTTGTTCCAAGGTAAGTATTTCATAATGTGCTTGTATGCAATTTATACTAGCACATTATGCAATTGACTTACGGATGTTTTTTTTTAAAAACAGGGTGTACACGTGGTCGGATTTTGTTCGGACATTCCGACAACAAAATCCATGGATTTTTTCCGACGGATGTTGGCTCAAACTTGTCTTGCATACACACGGTCACACAAAGTTGTCAGAAAATCCGATCGTTCTGAACGCGGTGACGTAAAACACGTACGTCGGGACTATAAACGGGGCAGTGGCCAATAGCTTTCATCTCTTTATTTATTCTGAGCATGCGTGGCACTTTGTCCGTCGGATTTGTGTACACACGATCGGAATTTCCGACAACGGATTTTGTTGTCGGAAAATTTTATCTCCTGCTCTCCAACTTTGTGTGTTGGAAAATCTGATGGAAAAAATCCGACCGTGTGTACGGGGCATTACAGTTTACTACCGCTTTATACATGCTGTAAATTCAGAATGCTTTCAGAAATAGACGTGCTAATAGTTTGTTATTATCAATTAACAAAATGGAAAGTAAAATAACAAGAGAAATTCAAATCAAATCAATATTTGGTGTGAACACCTTTTGCCTTCAAAACAGCGTCAATTCTTCTAGGTACATTTGTACAGTTTTTGAAGGAACTCGGCAGGTAGATTGTTCCAAACATCATGAGAACTAACCACCGCTCTTCTGAGGATGTAGGCTGCCTCAAATTCTCCTGTCTCTTCATGTAATCCCAGACAGACTCGCTGATGACGAAATCAGGGCTTTGTGGGGGCCAAACTAAACTGGATAAGTATCTGCTTGTATTTCTCAGCATTGCAGGTCTGAAGGCTGCAATACCAATTATTGATTTGATTTAGTCACACCAAGTTTTGATTTGATTTATATTTTTCTTCTGTTCCCTCATTTTTCATTTTGTACATTTGTAAATTGATAGAAATTAAACAATTAAAATGCATATTTTTGAAAGCATTCTTACTTTACAGCATTTCTTCACACCTGCCTAAAACTTTTGCACAGTACTGTATATAACATAGTACCTATTAGAAATTAGGACTGTTAGGGTTTCTGATTATTGAGCACACTATTTCTTTGCCACAGTAGTTGGATTAACCTCTAGCCGACCAGCCGCCACAGTTGTACTGCTTCAGGTTGGCACAGCTGCGCAAATCACCGTAGCTATACGCCGCTCCTTTAAGACGTCATGGCAGGCGCGCGCTCACGTCGCGTGTCCCCGGAGCCGATGCGCGTGCCTGGCAGGCGCAATGTCCGCCGGGCATCTGCGATTGCTCGTGACAGGATGAGAACGGTGTGTGTGTGTGTGTGGAAACACACAAATCCCGGTTCTCTCAGGGGAGAGGAGACAGATCATGTGTGCCTATTAAGTAGGAACACCGACTGGTCTCCTCCCCAGTCAGTCCCATCCCCCCTGCAGTTAGAACACACCTAGGGAACACAGTTAACCCCTTTATCACCCTCTAGTGTTAACCCCTTCCCTGCCAGTGACTTTTACACAGTAATCAGTATCTCAGGCTAGATTCAAACTTCTGCAGATGCAAGACCACTTCTAAATCGCACACTTTCCCATACCCACAGCAAAAATGTGCTGCTGTTAGCAGACACGTGGGGTTGCATTCATTCTTAATGGCACCCCCACAGAATGGATTTGGTTTCTCTGCAGCTACAGTTTTGGTAAAGGTGTAAAGACTTTTTCCCTGTGTTTTCTGTAGGTACAGCAGCCATTCAGATGAAATGGGCTGCTGTGCCTGTGCAAACGTGACTATGGGGAAACAAAGTAGTGTGAACCTAGCCAAAGGCCTCTTTTACACGGGCGGACCGATCGGTCCACCTGTCAGTTTTTTAGGCGGACCCAATCGTACTATCCTTTGTCCTCTATGGAGCAGCAGGTGTCAATGGATATGTGTCTATTCTGATGCTATCCTATCTGTTAAATACAGACGGATGGGGATTGTTCCCCATCTTTCTAGCAGATCAGTTCGGATGGCCGTCAGGTGTAAATGGACAGGTGGTCCTTTTACATCCATCGGCCCATAGAGGAGAGTGGGCTGTGTCTATGCCCGCTCTGCGTAAGCGGAGCAGACACAGACTAGTCATCCATCAGTAGGGATCAAGCGGACAGATTCCCCGCTGAGCAGGCGAACTCCTGGCAGAATCCACCCCATGTGGAAGGGGCGTAAACGATATTTTTTCCTTTATTTTTTGATAGCACCACTTTCAAGAATTTATTGCTGTCTGCGTCCCTCCTAGGAAGATTCACTCTCTGTTCTGGTGACCATTGTCACTTGAACTAAAAGTGAGAGAAACTATAATTTTGAGTTCTCTCTAGAACAGGAATAAAAGAGAAAATTTTCAATGGGGTCACCGGTTCCTAAGAGGGGATTTACCTCACTTTGGAGATTTCCCCTCTCATCTTGTTGTGCCTACAGGACAGGAAGTGAATGGAAATCTATTGGATGGACAGATTGCACAAAAAAACTGACAGGGGTTTTAGTCTAAAATGATAAAAGTGTTTGCTTTAGATAGACAGTACTTTAAGAATGATTTTCAGTATGCTGGAAGTGGCTGCATTTGTTATTGATACGAATAAAATAAAATGAACATGCACAGGCTAAGCAAATGGAAATACAACTGGTGACAGCGTAATTGGACAGCTAGAAAAATGCTTATTGTGTAATAATGTAATTTCAGAAAAGTAATAGCTCTTGCATGTATTATACAGAATTGACCATCCAGCTGCGTGATACAGAGGCAGACATCCAGTGCATTGGATTAGTGTTGGTAGCAGCCCATTATGAGATGTGCTAATAAGGAAGTTGGAAGCTAAAGAGGAAATGGGAGACTAATGCCCTTATTATTTCTTTGTACTTTTAGTCCAGGAAACTGATGTGATGCCACAGCTACTTAGAAATCTACACAACATAAATGTCTTCTTTCTTTCTTATTTTTTGTCTTGTGCTCCTTTCCTCTCTCCTCCCCTGCTCCCTCTTGTATTACTTCCCATCATCTATTTATTGATCCTCTAGCACTTGGAGGCGAAGCCGAAGTATCTTAGAAATAATTGAATAGATTCATTCCTATGAAGATAATTGAGAGTGGGACTTGGGAGTTGGATGAATTGTCTGGAAAGATGGGAATAAAATGCCCAGGCCAAATATATTGGCTGTGATATTTTCAGTTTCTGTGAGAACAGGTATGCCTATTGAAGACTTTCTGGTAATTAAAGGGAACTAGCAAAAGTGTGCCTGCTAGCAAATAAGAGGGATGTTCCAAATCAGTGATTAGAGAATGGGGAATGTAATCGTTTACAACGACCTTGAAAATGGCATCATATCCCAGAAGGGGATGCACAGTGCCGGTTCACACAGGGGCGACTTGTCAGGCGACCTAGTCGCCTGATAAGTCGCCTCCCGTTCTGTACAATGGAACCGTTCTAATAGGAGCGACGCAAGTCGCTCCGACTTAGAAAAAGGTTCCTGTACTTCTTTTGGGGCGACTTGAGGCGACTTGCATAGACTTCTATACAGAAATCGTTTTGCAAGTCGCCGTGGATGTCGTGTGCAGGTCGCCTCGGTGAGGCGACCTGCAAGTCGTGCCGCCCCTGTGTGAACCGACCCTTAGGGGCAAAAATGAGCTTTTATTCCAAAGCCAGGTGGAATCAAAAAATGCAGGAGTTTTTGTAAAAAAAAAAAAAGAAGTTTTAGAAACATGTTCTTGTTTTTTCACATAGTAAATATACCTGCCACAGCCTAGGTATGTTCTATATTAGTGCAAATATTGGTATCACATCTTCAGAGACCACAGAATGTTATACTATTTTCGTATGTCAGAAGTTAGATTTTCACAAGAACTCAAATGGCCCGATGTTTCACACTGAGAGGGATACTTGGGTAACGCCAACAACCATAGCTGATACATCATAGGAGTCTGAAAAATGAGCATCAAACAATATATATAACAGTATATACTTACCTATTTTAGGCCATCCGATCCAGTCACGTGATCTGGCTTGCCTGTGTCAGCTAGCGCAGCTGCAGGGGAGAGGAGGGAGCGTTGACAATCGATGGACCATTGAAGCCTATGAGTGACGTCACTGCTCCAGGCTTTGCTAGCCATTGTCAGAGAGCTCTCTCCTCTCTTCTGCAGCCGCTGCTGGCTGACACGGGGGAGATCATGTGACTGGACCGAAGTGGCCTGAAAATAGGTAAGTATCTACATCTTTCTTACACAGGTTTGTTAGCATAAGTGTTAAGACCGTTTTAAGACTAGTAAGGAGGGAGCTGGAATTCCACTGTAAACAAAGAAATATGTCACGTTCAATCTTTTTTTTATAGTTTCATACCAAACTAGGAAATGCTGCATTTGGAATGTATTCACTATTCTTTCTTTCCAACTCAAATTTTCCTGTCTGTGATGCCTATTCAGTCATATTCGATGGTCAGCGATCCTATAGGTCAGCTCACTGAGCACCATTCACGTAGGATTTTGTTGGCAAATTTTTTATGAGGTAGTTCACCAGGACTATCACAACCCTCCCTATTTGCACAGATTGGGACAAAAATGTGATAACACATGTGCATATCCAGTCTGTACACACTTGGGTACACACTGGGCCAATTTAGACAGAAACCAATTAACCTACAAACGTGCCTTTGGAGTGTGGGAGGAAACTCATGCAAGTGCAGGGAGAACATGCAAACTCCATGCAGATAATGTTCTGGTTGAGGTTTGAACCAATTACACCTGTGCTGGCATAAGTGGTAACTACGGAGCCACTATGCTGCTCAGAATTTTCTGTAGACATTTTTTTCATAGTTCGCATTCTCTCCATTTGAGCATTGTATATTCTTCCATGTGATGTACAGTTATAGCAATCATGGGGACTATTCTGCTGCAGTCCACAGCTAGAAATTATTTTTAAAAAGAAGAAATATGTTTACAGTGTCTGATATGGACAGTATAGACTATAGATTCTGATACCTTTGTAGTGGAAAGCTCCAAATTCCCATTTACACCGCTGTTTTGTTGAGTGACTATGCGTGACAAGATTAAAAAGGTGCAGTTATTTCTTTTGGTGCAACATAGTATGATTTTGGCCGCATAGACTTCAATAGGGGTTCCTGAAAATGTCATTAAAAAATGCATTCCAATGCAGAGAAACAAATGTGAACCTAGACTTAGGCATGCCGTAGATGGGTCAGTTTATTTGTTTTTTTTTCAACCAGTGGATTGAATGAAAAAAATTGACCTGATACCCCCATCTACACATTCGAGCTATTGTATTCTGCCAGCGGGGAGACTTCCCTGCAGTCAGAATACGTAGATCAGCGTTGCAGACTATAGCCTGCAGCGCTGATCAAGCAGGGAAAATCTGACAGGGTGGTTGTACACAAGTTGATTGCTAGACTTACATGGACTTACATTGGTAGACTTACAGGGGTCATACGTGGATTGAAATTCATCCTGTGCCTGCCGAGTCTGCTGAATTTCAGTCCATGCATGCATGTGTAATTTTTGGTCAGTATCATGTGTATGCATATCAACTACACACCTTGGCAGTCACATTGTAATCAAATGTTTATCTTTGCTATTAAACAGGAGCTGTCATGACTTCATGTACACCTTTCCTGAAAGATTTAACTTGACAGATAGTAACCCGCGTTTAAAACGTCCGTTTTGCAGCGTTTACAAGCCGCGTTCAGCCGCGTTTGCGTTTAGAAGCGTTTGAAAAAAAAAAGATTTTTTATTTTTTTTGCAAAGTAACCAAAAATGAAAAACGCCTGTAAACTAAACGCGAGTTACCGTGTTTAGCCACGTTTAGAAACGTTTGGCGCTTGAAATGCCTCTAAACACAGCTTCTGAAAGCATTTAGGGTTCCAAAAAAAGCCTCTAAACTCAACTGTAGAAACAACTATAAATGACTCTGTGTACATGTACTGATAAGATAACATAGAGGAGAGTTCAGGAGCAGTTAAAAAAAATTGCACAACTTTTCCTAAATGCCGGTTTACCAGCAGCAGTGTACATGAGGCCTAAATCTGCAAAAAGACTGTGCACTTGTAAGTTTAGTTGCACTAGCTTTTCTGAATGTGGTGAAATCTGCTGATTTCCCTCGTCCAATCATGTGCAAGCAAAAATTCTGTTTTTTTAATTTTTCCTTACACCTGATTGAGTATTATTTACAAAGTGAAGCTTCACCACATTTCTAAGCTCTGGTGAAAATGAGTGCAATTGCACGTCTATTTGCCTGTAGTAAATCAACCAGAGTGAAGCTCGATGCGCACGCAGTAGCGCCATTTTGACGAATTTCCTGGCAAAGGCGATGAGGTGATATTACATGCTGTTAAGTTTATTGATGTTACGTTTATTGGGGGGTCACATATCTCTCTCTCTCTCTCTCTCTCTCTCTCTCTCTTTTACCCCATAGGGTCCCGACGCACTTACAAACACATACACATATTTTTTGGCCAATTTTCAGACATGGTCCAGTTAACCTACCAGCATGTCTTTGGAGTGTGGGAGGAAACCGGAGTACCCGGAGGAAACCCACGCAGGCACAGGGAGAACATGCAAACTCCAGGCAGATGGTGTCGTGGTTGGGATTTGAACCAGCGACCCTATTGCAGCTAGGTGAAAGTGCTAACCACTACACCACTGTGCTGACCTTCACAATGACCACTTCAGACTCCCACCCCAGTTGATTTCTAAGTAAACGAAATGCGTTGGGTCAAGTCCTGTCCAGGCCATTGCGTCCGTTGTGCTGTTTGCTGTGTGATACCACTAATAAGCACTTTTCTATCATCGGAATGTAAGTGTTTTGACTTTTTAAATAAATCCTCCACATTACGATTTTACCATATGTGGAGGTGTTCTGTTTCTATTTTGGATGAAATATTACTTGTGAGCCACTAAGAGGAAAAGATCCGTGCTTGATGGTGGAGTTGGTGGTCCCTTAAAGTCTCCTTAAAGTTTGTCCTTTGGAGAGTGATCATGAAAACATACATCTACTGATGTATATTCGCCCCTGCCTGTTTGACCCAACAGCGTAGGCTGACTTGTCCATGAGCTTTGGTAAGCATATCCAATTCTAAAAGGTGGTGGATATCCTTCATGGTGGTGACCTATTCATGAATATTGGGATTGCCAGCCGTTATCATTGGAGTATCATCTCTATAAACATTGGGACTTTTCTGCAACACTACTTTACATCAGAGGAGGTCCCCATATGTCCTCCTTGTCACTTTATTAGCGCTGCACTTTTACCATATGATCTTTAACACAACTATATTTGTCCTTTTGTGGTGCTAGCAACTTTTTAGTACTTTGAGACTTGAGCGCGGTATTCTTCTATATATACAATTGTAGTAAATCAAACACTATGTAAGCTATGAGTTCCATTGGTGCCTATCCTGATTCTTGCTTCTAGCAACAGGCAAAAAGATTGCTCATAAATTGATTTGGATTACCTGCCTTTGGCAACTACAATAAGACCATATAATCTCTAGTGTCTTTCTAGCAGCTATTTCATAATTTAATCTCGTATGCAAATTGCCTAATATTATCATAGCAGTATGGAAGATGGGTTGCTATAGGTGAACACCCTAGCATGCGTTCTGTAAATGTACACTATAGGCTAATGACAGATTTACAGGAAAGTAGCAGGTTCCAGAAGGTCAGCAGACATTGACTCTGCTAAAAGGTTGGCTAGCATAGATATTATTTATATAGCTGTAGCTATCAGACATCTCCCCACCTGTCACTAACTGGCTTCACATCCTGATAGCCTTGAAGTATGCAATGATACATTCTAACACAACCAGGAATGGAGGAGGGTTGTATGTGGAAGCAGCAGAGATTAAAGTGCATAAAGACAACTAAGGGCCCATTGACAGCTATGCATGTGCATTATTGTGCACATCAATATGCATTTCCATGCACGTTCATTGATTTCAATGGATCTCTCGACATGTTGCCATATAAAATAATAAAAAAAAAAAAAAGGACATGCAACATTTTTTTTTTAAATAAGGTGCGTAAATGCACGGTGTATATCTGAGCAAGTACTATTCAGTAAGATGATGTTTTCCATGCATCCAAATTTGTGTCATAATGCATAGGTATGCTGCAAGTACATTATACATTTATGAATATTTTATCTCTTAACACACTATTAAAATGTATCATATTAGAAGAAAGGTGAAATAAAAAAAAATGTTTATGGTTTTAGGTGGAACGCCTCTCTATCCACCTCATGTACTTTAGGCATTATACAAATATTCATTTAGAGACATAATAAAAACGTAACCTTGTGTATTCAGCTTGTCACAGCCCCTTTGATACACATATGTAACTGTAAAAGTACACAGCCCTGTTGGCTTTCATTTGCTCCTAAATTTTTCCAGATTATGAGCCTGTACAGACATGAGTGTTGTCAGTTTTATTGCCAATAAATATTCAAGGTTATAATAAAAGCTTCTGTACGTTTGATGATCCCATCTTATTCTACTAATTTCCACCAAACTGACTTTGCAGGATGCATGCTAATTAAAATAGAAAAATTAACTAATTAAAGCATATCTGTGTTCAACTGGATTACATGGCCTGTAATTGATGGGGTTATGTTTTAAATAGAATTATGCACTCTGCTATTTTTAGTAAATTATCATTAAATATTTTTTTTTTACTAAACACTATATTGTGAATGTGTATCAGGTGTGGTAGCTGTAAAAATACCAGATTTATTACAGATGCCATCTGTCTTTGTCTGTGAGTCTGTGTATGTATATGTGTATATATTATATATATTAGGGCTGTTGCTGATTAAAATTTTCGTGTTCGATTAATCAATTCATTTTTAATCAACTAATTTCGATTAATTATAACGCACATACAGATCCAACTACTTTTAGTTGATTTAGCACCGTTGTTATGGCAACGGCCGAAGCCGGACATAGCGGGGCATGGCTAGGACGTCACACGTCATAAACTTAGCCTCACCGTGCCCACAATCTCAGCCTTACTGCGCCCATAATCGCAGCCTCATCGTGCTCATAATCGCAGCCTTACCGTGCCCATAATGCAGTCTCACTGTTCCCATAATCACAGCCTCACCGTGCCCATAATCGCAGCCTCACCGTGCCCATAATGCTGTCTCACCGTGCCCATAATCGCAGCCTTGCCGTGCCTATAATCGCAGCCTCATCGTGCCCATAATGCTGTCTCACCATGCCCATAATCGCAGCCTTGCCGTGCCTATAATCGCAGCCTCATCGTGCCCATAATGCTGTCTCTCCGTGCCCATATTGCTGTCTCACCGTCCCCTTAATGCAGTCTCACTGTGCCCATAATGCAATCTCAACATGCCCATAATCGCAGCCTCACTGTAGTCAGTGCGTGTGCCTGGATTACACAGTCTGCGGGCATCTCCCACTGTGTGTCTCGGAGCTGAGTGTAAAAACTTTGGCCGCACTGTCAGAAAAGTCCCGCCCTCCTCCTAGATCAACTTCTGTGATAGACAGAACACTGCATCTATCACCCGAGCTGATCTAGGAGCAGGACGGGACTTTTCTCACAGTGCGGCCAAAGTTTTCACACTCAGCTCGGAGACACACAGCGGGAGATGCCCGCAGACTGTGTATGACATAAAGTGGAGGAGGAGGGAGGGGAGCGCTGCGCTGCAGCCACAGCTTGGCCCAAAGCGGTGACAGGGCAGGCAGCCTACGATCAAAAAAATTAATGATTAATCGAGGAATTAATCTTTAATTTCCACAGTCCTAATATATATATATATATATATATATATATATATATAGTGGGGCAAAAAAGTATTTAGTCAGCCACAATTTGTGCAAGTTCTCCCACTTAAAAAGATGAGAGAGGCCTGTAATTGTCATCATAGGTATACCTCAACTATGAGAGACAAAATGTGGAAACAAATCCAGACAATCACATTGTCTGATTTTTGAAAGAATTTATTTGCGTATTTGGTCACCTACAAACAAGCAATATTTCTGGCTCTCACAGACCTGTATCTTCCACTCATTACCTGTATTAATGGCACCTGTTTTGGCAACTTGTTATCAGTATAAAAGACACCTGTCCACAACCTCAAACAGTCACACTCCAAACTCCACTATGGTGCCCCACTGTGTATATATATATATATATATATATATATATATATATATATATATATATATATATATACCGTATATACTCGAGTATAAGTCGTTCCGAGTATAAGTCGAGGCCCTAATTTACCACAAAAAAAATGGGAAAAACTTATTGACCCGAGTATAAGACGAGGGTGAGAAATGCACAGCTACTGTAAGTGGAAAAGAGGGTCAACAATGCCCATTTGCAGCATCACTGTGCCCATTTGCAGCCATAGGTCCCCTGAACTTCAAACTCGGTAGTTAAGGGTTCCTATATGCCCCCTAGCTGCAGCCAAAATTTGGGGTCTCTGAACCCAAAGGGTCCCGAAATTACATTGCTGCAGATGGACACAGTTGACCGAATTTGGGGCCCTGTATCTTGGGGCCACTTAGTGCTAAGAACCCCAAATTTAGTGTGCAAACCCAATGGAACTAGCACCATAAAATTTCCAAAGCTGGGGTTACTAGCACCAAGTGGCCCTGAGATACAGGGCCCCAAATATCAGTTCAGAAAATGTCAAGCACTTTTCTGCAGCAGAAAATGACATTTTCTGAACCGGGTTTGGTGCCCTGTATCTCAGGGCCACTTGGTGCTAGGAACCCCAGCTTTGGATATGTTATGGTACCAGTTCTACTGGGTTTGCACACCAAATTTGGGGTTCCTAGCATCAAGTGGCCCTGAGATATGGGGCCCCAAAGTCGGTTCAGAAAATGTCAAGCACTTTTCTGCAGCAGAGAATGACATTTTCCGAACCGATTTTGGGGCCCCGTATCTCGGGGCCACTTAGTGCTAGGAACTTCAGCTTTGGATATGTTATGGTACCAGTTCTACTGGGTTTGCACACCAAATTTAGGGTTCCTAGCATCAAGTGGCCCTGAGATATGGGGCCCCAAAGTCGGTTCAGAAAATGTCAAGCACTTTTCTGCAGCAGAGAATGACATTTTCCGAACCGAATTTGGGGCCCCGTATCTCGGGGCCACTTAGTGCTAGGAACTTCAGCTTTGGATATGTTATGGTACCAGTTCTACTGGGTTTGCACACCAAATTTAGGGTTCCTAGCATCAAGTGGCCCTGAGATATGGGGCCCCAAAGTCGGTTCAGAAAATGTCAAGCACTTTTCTGCAGCAGAGAATGACATTTTCCGAACCGAATTTGGGGCCCCGTATCTCGGGGCCACTTAGTGCTAGGAACTTCAGCTTTGGATATGTTATGGTACCAGTTCTACTGGGTTTGCACACCAAATTTGGGGTTCCTAGCATCAAGTGGCCCTGAGATATGGGGCCCCAAAGTCGGTTCAGAAAATGTCCAGCACTTTTCTGCAGCAGAGAATGACATTTTCCGAACCGATTTTGGGGCCCCGTATCTCGGGGCCACTTAGTGCTAGGAACTTCAGCTTTAGATATGTTATGGTACCAGTTCTACTGGGTTTGCACACCAAATTTGGGGTTCCTAGCATCAAGTGGCCCTGAGATATGGGGCCCCAAAGTCGGTTCAGAAAATGTCCAGCACTTTTCTGCAGCAGAGAATGACATTTTCCGAACCGATTTTGGGGCCCCGTATCTCGGGGCCACTTAGTGCTAGGAACTTCAGCTTTGGATATGTTATGGTACCAGATCTACTGGGTTTGCACACCAAATTTAGGGTTCCTAGCATCAAGTGGCCCTGAGATATGGGGCCCCAAAGTCGGTTCAGAAAATGTCAAGCACTTTTCTGCAGCAGAGAATGACATTTTCCGAACCGAATTTGGGGCCCCGTATCTCGGGGCCACTTAGTGCTAGGAACTTCAGCTTTGGATATGTTATGGTACCAGTTCTACTGGGACTGCACACCAAATTTGGGGTTCCTAGCATCAAGTGGCCCTGAGATATGGGGCCCCAAAGTCGGTTCAGAAAATGTCCAGCACTTTTCTGCAGCAGAGAATGACATTTTCCGAACCGATTTTGGGGCCCCGTATCTCGGGGCCACTTAGTGCTAGGAACTTCAGCTTTAGATATGTTATGGTACCAGTTCTACTGGGTTTGCACACCAAATTTGGGGTTCCTAGCACCAAGTGTGCCTGAGATACGGGGCCCCAAAGTCGGTTCGGAAAATGACATTTTTTGCTACAGAAAAGTGTGCTGAAAAATTCGACTTATACTCGAGTATATACGGTATATATATATATATATATATATATATATATATATATATATATATATATATATATATATATATATATATATATATATATATATATGTGTATGTATATATATATATATATATATATATATATATATATGTATATATACACAGTGCCTTGAAAAAGTATTCATGCCCCTTGAAATTTTCCACATTTTCTCATGTTACAACCAAAAACATAAATGTATTTTATTAAGATTTTGAAAGTGAGAGGAAAATGATAAATGGTTTTCCAATTTTTTTACAAATAAATATCTGAAAAGTGTGGCATGCATTTGTATTCAGCCCCCTTTACTCTGATAGCCCTAACTGAAATCTAGTGGAACCAATTTCCTTCAGAAGTCACCTGATTAGTAAATAGAGTCCGCCTGTGTGTAATTTAATCTCTGTATAAATACATTGTTTCTGTGAAGCCCTCAAAGGTTGGTTGGAGAATCTTGGTGAACAAACGGCATCATGAAGGCCAAGGAACTCAGCAGACAGGTCAGGCATAAAGTTGTGTAGATGTTTAAAGCAGGGTTAGGTTATAAAAAATATCCCAAGCTTTGAACATCTCATTGAGCACTGTGCCATCCATCATCTAAAAATGGAAAGAGTATGGCACAACTACAAACCTACCAAGATATGGCCGTCCACGTAAACTGACAGGCCAGGCAAGGAGAGCATTATTCAGAGAAGCAGCCAAGAGGCCCATGGTAACTCTGGAGGAGCTGCAGAGATCCACAGCTCAGGTTGGAGAAGCTGGCCACAGGACAACTATTAGTGGTGCACTCCACAAATCTGGTCTTTATGGAAGAGTGGCAAGAAGAAAGCCATTGTTCAAAGAAACCATAAGAAGACCCGTTTGCAGTTTGCGAGAAGCCATGTGGAAGAAGATGCTCTAGTCAGATAAGACCAAATTTAAAGTTTTTGGCCTAAAAAGCAAAACGTTATGTGTGGCAGAAAACTAACATTGCACATCACCCTAAACGCACCATCTCCATCATGAAACATGGTGGTGGCAGCATAATTTTATGGGGATGCTCTTTTTCAGCAAGGACAGGGAAGCTGATCGGAGTTGATGGGAAGATGAATGGAGCTAAATATAGGGCAATCTTGGAAGAAAACCTGTTCGAGTCTACAAAAGACCTGAGACTGGGGCAGAAGTTCACCTTCCAGCAGGACAACAACCCTAAACATACAGCCAGAACTACAATGGAATGGTTTAGATCAAAGCATTATTATGTGTTAGAATGGCCCAGTCAAAATCCAGACCTAAATCTAATTGAAAATCTGTGGCAAGACTTGAAAATTGCTGTTCATATGTGCTCTCCATCCAATCTGACCAAGTTTAAGTGTTTTGGAAAGAAGGATGTGCAAAAAATGTCACTCTCTTGATGTGCAAAGGTGGTGTAGACATACCCAAAAAGACTTGCAGCTGTAATTGCAGTGAAAGGTGGTTCTACAAAGTATTGACTCAGGGGGGCTGAATACAAATGCACGCCACACTTTTTAGATATTTATTTGTAAAAAATTTGGAAAACCATTTATCAGTTTCCTTCCACTTCACAATTATGTGTCACTTTGTGTTGGTCTATCACATAAAATCCCAATAAAATACATTTACGTTTTTGGTTGTAACATGACAAAATGTGGAAAATTTCAATATGAATACTTTTTCAAGGTACTGTATGTGTGTGTGTGTATATATATATATATATATATATATATATATATATATATATATATATATATATATATATATATATATTATATAAAATGTATACACACAGTATATAGACACACACAAAAAAATCTGTGCATATATTTAGCGACAATGGGAGTCGTAGGAGGAAGGTGCACATAGGCAAGGCAATATACAAAACACAGTTCATCTTCTTTCAGCTTCTTCTTTGTATCTTTCTATTATCCCACTAGAGCACACACACCAGAAACCTACAAGGGGGGCCCCAAGGTTTTTACTGCCTAGGGCCTACCATAGAGTTTAGTTCGGCACTGGGCTGACCAAATGCTGGCTCTCTCAATTTATTGATCAGATCCTAAAGAGATCTACAACTGCATCTCGCTTCTAATCTTTTTATACAATCTTTATTATATGTTTGCAGAAGCAGTGCAATAAAGCACAACACATAGTTCCACAAGTCAAATAGTCATATGATAAAACATGTTATGGATCAGAAATCCAACAGCTGGGGGGAATAGAGATGGACATGAGGGGAAAGTTGGGGAAGGGAAGAAACTGGGAAAAGGGACAAAAAGTGGAAGAGAGAGGGAGAACTACAGGAGAGATTACTGAAACAATCTAATTCCATGAAATGGCTCACATGGCACAGTTTGTAGCACACAATAATCTGAGTTAAGGAAGGTAAAAAAAAAGTACACAAATGTCTTTACATTTACAACAAATCATTTACCGACATATATGCTGCCACTGTATTAGAGTGTATTAAAGATCTGCGAGTTAGGAAGGGTAATTTTGTTTTACCTCATGAATCCAAGTAGTCCATAAGTTATAAAATTGCCCATGTTTGTCCTTCTGGGTGAGAGACCAATGTTCAACCTCAAATAGTTAGTACACAACTCAAAAGGTGTTAAAGATGCTACTGATCTTATGTTAGAAAGATGTTTGCAGAAGACACCTAACAATTGTGCATGACTCCAGTGGTCTGATGGAAATTCCCCATAGGTACCATAGTCCATAGTTTACCTTGTGTCAAGAATTTGATGCACCATACCTCCCCATCTCAGCCCTATGTGCTTAAAAATGCAGCCGTTTCTCCTTGCTGGAAGCCCGGGTAGCTAAAAAGGGAAATAATGTAAATTGGTATGGGCATAAAGCATCTTGTTTATGACAGACGTGCCACTGCTTATTTTAAGTTAATTTACGGTGTCCCCAAGAAAACTGATTATATATGCAATTTAGGTCTCTTGACATAGTAACAGTGAAGTAACACACAATTAAGGCTGCCCCACATGGGGTGGGCACATTTGAAGTCCGCCTGCTCAGTGGGGAATCTGTCTGCTGTTCCCCGCTGAGCAGTCCACTCCACTTATGCAGAACGGACACAGACACAGCCCGCTCTCCTCTATGGTCACAGTCAGATGTAAAGGAACCACCTGTCTGTTTACACCCAACTGCCATCTGATCCAATCCGCCAGACAAATGGGGAATTGATCCCCATCCATCTGTTTTTAGTGGACAGGATTGCATGTCGGAGGGTGTCAATGGACTTGTTCCGCTCCATAGAGGGCAATGGATGGGCCAGTCGGGTCCGACTGAAAAACTGACAGGCGGACCCAATCAGTCTGCCTGTGTGAAAAGGCCCTAATAATGAAAAATAACTTTTACTTAACTGAAAACAGATACCAGGTTACAGTAATAGCAGTTTTGTATCTCACTCTTAGGCTGGGTTCACAGCTCCGGGGCAGCCTCGGTACGCATTGGAAAAGGGTCCTGTGCCTCTTTGGCTCCGTTTCAGGTGCCAATTTAGGCAAAGTTTCGGACCTGATTCGCACATGAATCAATGTACAGGGACGCACCGGACCCCCTGATGGGACCTGCGGCCGCATCAGTGTGAACCCAGCCTTAGGTTCAGAGAGGACCTTATGAGTTTTAGTGGTCTTATAGCCCTCCTAACCAGGTAGTTAGTGAACGGGTTAAATGCTACAAAAACTGATGACAGCAGCTTCCTGTGTTTTCCCAATGTTAGGAGGTAGTCCAGAAGCCTAAGATATCACTAAGCTGATTGGTCAGACTAAGAGCAGCTACTGCTTATTTCATTTCTCTGTAATATGCAAGACTGTTGCTCTATGAATTCTATTCTTGGCTTTAGTGTCATCCAAGGTAAAATAATATTAACTTAATAGCTTATAATAACTTAATATAAAGATTGATAGTATAGATCAATCCAGCAATACATGAGTGCAGGATAAACTACTATATGATTTTTTATTTTTAGGCTTACATACCCTTTAAGGCTGAAATATAGGCATTTATATAAAAGTTAAAAATACATTGTTATGCAATCAATTTAAAACTAATATGATTACTTGATGTCTATCTTTATATTAAAGTGATATACCAACCTAAACATATTTATTTATTTTTTTGTTTCGCTGTCCCCATTAGGTAGCTCTTTCTTATCTTTGTGTCCTGGTGACTGATGGCCACAAGGACAAGACTTGAGAGGATAAATATTGGTCAATGAACAATTCATTGATCACAGTTCATTTCTGATTCATTGATTCACTGATCCTCATCATATATGACTTTTCACACAGAAAGCAATCAAAGCCTGGTCCCTGGTCAGAAACCACTTTGGAATCTCTAAACCATTCCATCATATTCAAGCCCCAAGGAAGGGGGAGATCTATGGATCCCTGAAGTGCGTTGGTTGTTTTTTGTCCATTCTGTGGTCATTTACTGAATCAATAAATCCATCCTGGCCTCTTGTATTGTTTGTAGCTCTTTCTGGTGCAGCTGTACTAGACCTGAAAAGCAACTATGAAAACCTTTTATCCGTTTTAAGTTAAGCAGATAATTAGCTGAACAAAGTATGCTGAATAGGAAAGAGCTGATGCTATGTGGCTGGGGTACAGGCTGGACAGGATGTCTGCTGTGTGTAGGAAACTTTTTACAAGGTCATTACTTCATACTTTTGTATGTTATTTCTTACCAGGTCAACTGGCCTCATGTGAATAAGACCTTCACCCCAAATTATAATTGGTACTTGGTGGAAGAAGTGGCCAAGCTTCAGAAGAAGGTTGTACTCTTACCTTGATTAGCATTATCTAAAGGACTTCTGTCACAAGTAAGTACACAGTTTTAAAAAGCGGTTAAAAATTGGTATCATAATATCCCTCTCCTCTCTGCCCCTTTCCCTCTAACCAACGTACTCACACTCCTTCCTCATTGCTATCAGTCTGACCCGTCTCTCCACTCCTTTCAGCAGCAGCACACACAAATTTCCTGTCCCTCTGCTCTCTACTAACTCCTAACTCCCCCCTTCAGTCATTAAAGTGGAGCTCCAGTGTTTTTTTGTGTTTATTAAAAGTCAGAAGCTACAAAAGGTGTAGCTGCTGACTTTTAATAAACACACACTCACCTGTCCCAGCAGCCAATGATGTGGTCACCCGAACCGTCACTTCTCTCCCTCTCCTCTCTCCAGCGCCTGCATTTCAACTGTGGGCAACTGGCTGTGACAGCTTGCAGCTTCACAGCAGGGTGTGCACTGCGCCTACTGAATTCTCCGGCAGTCTCCTGGGACCTGTGACGTGTACCATAAGACTGCAGGGCAGGAAGCGATCCGTGGAAGTGGGAGCGGGCACCTGTCAAAACTAGTGCTTAAAGCAGAACTTCTCCTTTTGGGTGGAGCTCCGCTTTAAGTCCACTCCACACAAACTCAGTCTGCACATTTTTAGCCTCTGCTCCAGTGTTCCTTCCTTCCAGCTGCAGCTCACTTATATATTATCTGCAAGGATACTGTATTGCTTATGCTTTGAACTGGATTTATTATTCCTCGATTGTGTGTGTTTTTTTTTTTTTTTTTTATCCTTGAGGAACCTTGAACTAATTTTCAGGTCTCAGGGAACCCCTGCTAGTTCATGGGGGTTTCATGGGATTAATGCCCCACTTACAGATCATGCCATTGACTCTGCCAAGTGGTGTTGGATCTGGAGCTTTGCAGGCACCATTAGATGGGGAGGGTCAATCAACCACATCTTAAGCAACCTCTAGTGACCTCTGGAGGAACCCTAGTTAAGAAAGGTTGCTGTAGAGTATTTTGTGAAAGTGGAGCAAAACTTTTTTATAAAGTTCCATTTCCAATGAAAAGTTCCACTCTACCTGCCCTTTTTGCATTAATATTTATACCAACTCTTGCTGGACCTATTATCAGCTTGATTTAATTGTCCCATTCTGGTCTACTATGTTTGTGCAAGTGCCACTGCTCCAGTCCTTCCCACCAGTTACAAGCCATACTTTTTCAGTTTCTCATGCAGTCTGTGTGGGCGAATAGGTAGTAGAGGTACTGTAGTTATTAGTAACCCCTTATAAAGAACACACTTCTATTTCCTATGTAAATGTGGTAGTTTTCCATACATGCTCGGTACTTGATTGCTGTCAAGGCTTTAGAGAAGAATGTAGATGAGACCTCATCATAATGCAAGTGCAAAGCCTGCCAGGACATTGTAGTCATGGGACCTGCACCTATGACACAAACACAAGACTTATAAGAATCACTTGTACGTTTTACTTAAATTAGTAACAGGTCAAGGCATAACAGGCCCCAGAGTTTTATGGGAGGTACTGTGAGAACGTTTCTTTAACACTATATTCCTTATATTGGAGGTTTGCCATTGTTGTTCAGAGTGTCCTTGGTTGAGTTTGGCAAAGTATATATCAAGTTGCTCATACCTTTAAAGTGGTTGTAAATCTTCACATATACCCAGTGGAGTGAACAGCCTCAGATGATACACAGAGATTAAACAAATCCTCCTACATAGGATTTACATGTTTACCTGCAGTCTTGTCCTTTCTACACCCCTTCAAAAGTGCAGAATGTGTTAAAAATCTTTCTTCATCTGTCAGGAGCAAAGAGGAGGGGGCGGAGAGACTGAATAGGCAATCCCTGTTTTGCGCTCTCAACAGAGGAACAAAGCACCAGAGAGAAACAAAACTTACAGCTTTGGAAAGAGACAAATAAACATTGCAGATATATGTAGTTTGCTTAGATTTCCTGACCGAGGTTTACAACTACTTTAGGTCTGAATACAGGCGGTCCCCTGGTTACAAACATGTGACTTACAAACAACTCCTACTTACAGACAGAGGGAGACAACAGGAACTGAGATAAAATCTACCCCAAGGAAGGGAGATTCACTCCTGTAATGCCCCGTACACACGGTCGGATTTTCCGACGGAAAATGTGTGATAGGACCTTGTTGTCGGAAATTCCGACCGTGTGTAGGCTCCATCACACATTTTCCATCGGATTTTCCGACACACAAAGTTTGAGAGCAGGATATAAAATTTTCCGACAACAAAATCCGTCGCCTGAAATTCCGATTGTGTGTACTCAAATCCGACGGACAAAGTGCCACGCATGCTCAGAATAAATAAAGAGATGGCCACTGCCCTGTTTATAGTCCCGACGTACGTGTTTTACGTCACCGCGTTCAGAATGATCACAACTTTGTGTGACCGTGTGTATGCAAGACAAGTTTGAGCCAACATCTGTCAGAAAAAAACCTAGGATTTTGTTGTCGGAATGTCCGAACAAAGTCCGACCGTGTGTACGGGGCATTAGAGTTATCATGGGAAAAAAGGTGTCTCCACTGAAACTTTATCACCAATCCTTGTTTCCATAACAACCCAAAACTTTCAAAATCCAATTGTCCCATATATATTTCTCACTTTTATATCTGGGCCCCAGTTATTCCAGTCTCAGGTGCCCATGCTAATAGTTTTTTAACTAGTCCCTCGTAATAAAAAGAGCCTGGAGATTCTTCCAGGCCTCAAAGAACACTTTTAATTGTCCTGTGGTCTAAATGCTTTGCAAATCTGTTAGTATCATTACATGAAAAATGTGCTGAAATTAAAAATTATTGCTTTAACAAACGACAGCTCATATAGTAAGGATAAAAATGGAGACGCAAAGATATTTTTTCATTGACTCTTCAATACCTTACAGAATGATGTATGCTTGTTGTGTGTACAGCACTGCAGATTTCTTTTGCTTTTTTATGAATTTCCCTAATAATACCGCCCTACCAAAGTACAGCTGTTGTATAGGATAACTACCAGCTGGACGTGGCTTTCTGATGCCCGAGGTGCCGCAGGTAGGGTTGGCCATAAAAGTGAATGGCTGTACACCCCTGTATTTGTGTAAACACTGATGTATCTTCGTGTTGGTTTTACCTGCGCAAGAAACATCTGCTGTTTGTTTACATCAGAAGGCTGGCAGGCAGTCAAGATTCTGGTGCAATATAAAGTAATGGCAAAAAAGAAAGATTTGTATTTACTTTGAGACTTGTGCATTACATAGTAACTTGATTTGACACTTGTTTAGACCTTTAGTTCTACTTTAAGAGGAAAACCTTCCAGGTTTTAAACATTGAAAAGCAGAATAGTTCAGAGTAAAAGAACACAAAATGATATAAAATCAGTGTTAATGTTGTCATGCGGTATTCTTTCTGGATTTCCTCCTTGATGATAGTTGTATATTTCAGTCTAGTGTATGCTGGCCAATGTAAAGAAAAAAGCTCAGTCTTTGTCATAGTCCTCAACCTATGAGAGTACAGCATGTTGCATTGTGCATAATTTTGAAATTCCACAGGAACTAAAGAAAAAACGCATCCTGACTTTAAGTTGACATTTAGCAATAACAATTCCTTGAAGGACCCTCTGGGGTAGTTGGGTGTTAGAATTTTGCAACCCCAAAAGATGAGCGGTTTTAAAAAAAGAAGCGGCTCTGTCTACCCTCTTATCCTCATTGGAAGACACCAAAATGCAGATTGCAGAATCTTTTTTCTCTGGTTGGCTGATGATACAAGACAGCAAACACTTGAGTGGAGCTTGAATGTGTTCCATTGCTAGCAGAATAAGCTTTATTATTTAGTTATTATTTTATTAAACTATTATAGCCTCGGAAACACTGCATCTCAGCATTTGCATTTTATTCTAAAAGCGAAAAAGATATTCTTCACATTTGTTTTAATCAATCTTCACGTTTTCCATGTGGGTTACAGGTATAGTTCAGCAGATAGTGATTGCCTCCAATACCCTTGTGGTATCGGTGTTATTAGGATCTGGAGTGGATTGCTAGAGTGTATGCTCTTGGAGATGTGAATGATACAGTCTTCAACAAAATTTCACACCAGATAAGTGTTACCTGTCTACCCTTATTGCAGGGTGGATAAAATCCAATCATTTTTTTTTATTTAAATCTGATTTTTTTTTATTTTTATCCAATTTACTTTAATAGATTTTTACTCCAAAAGAAGTTTATCTAAAGATAGTTTTCTATTTAAGATACATTAATTATTTAGTTTATTCAGCATGAACTGGAGCTTAGTTATGTAGCATGAGGCTGTATATTTGGCAATATTCAATTTTTTTTGTAAACTCATTCAATAAAGCCAAGCTCTGCAAGCTGAGATAACATACACTGCATTGACAGAAAGGACATCATTGCGACTTTTTCACGTGTCGCGTGACGCAACGCGTAGGAGGAGTCAGTGACGTGAAGTATTGAGGCTGGTCAGCAGCTTGTTACGAGCCCCAAGCAGCTGATTGTTTTTTCTTCATCCAGGCATTGATTATCCAGGCTTATGTGAGTGCATCCAGTGAAGTGTTACTATTTACAAGTAATTGCTTACTGCGCAATGATGTACTTTCTGTTTATTGCACATATTTACAATACCTGAGAACATCCATCTGTAAGCCATCAGAATACATAGAAAATTTGGGAGATCTTTGTGAATATTAAAGATACTAACTACCAGCAAAAATAAGTGCTTACATTTAACCACTTCAGCCCCTGAAGGATTTGCCCCCTTCCTGACCAGTCCATTTTTTGATTTGGCACTGCGTCCTTTTAACTGACAATTGCGCAGTCGTGCGACGTTGTACCCAAACAAAATGTATGCCCTTTTTCCCCACAAATAGAGCTTTCTTTTGGTGGTATTTGATCACCTCTACAGTTTTTATTTTTTGCGCTATAAACAAAAAAAAGCGACATTTTTGAAAAAAACACAAAATGTTGTAGTTTTTGCTATAATAAATATCCCCAATTTTTTTTTTTAAAACACATTTTTTCCTCAGTTTAGGCCGATATGTATTCTTTTACATATGTTTGGTAAAAAAATCGCAATAAGCGTATATTGATTGGGGATAGATTTATGTCATTTTTATTATTTTTTTTAACTAGTAATGGCAGCATTCTGATTTTTATCGGGACTGCGATATTGCGACGGTCAGATCGGACACTTTTGACACTATTTTGGGACCATTAACATTTATACAGCGATCAGAGGTAAAAAATAGCCATTGATTACTGTATAGATGCAATTGGCAGGGAAGGGGTTAATGCTAGTGGGCGATCAATGGGTTAACTGTGTTCTCTAGGTGTGTTCTAACTGTAGGGGGATGGGACTGACTAGGAGAAGAGAGAGATTGGTGTTCATACTTGGTATGAACACACGACCTGTCTCCCCTCCGCTGAGAGAACCGGGGTTTGTGTGTTTACACACACAGATCCCAGGTTCTCGCTATGTTATGAGCGACCGCGGGTGCACGTCCGTTATCGCACCTGCCGGGCACGCGCATCGGCTCCAGGGAAGCGTGCCTGCTGTCACGTCTTAAAGGAGCGACGTACAGCTATGGTGATTTGCCCAGCCAAGCTATCCTGCCATATAACTGCAGTATAACTGTCATTTCAGGTCCATCATGACATCGCCTGTTAGCGGGCATCCACTCCCCTGCTTCCGCCACGTCCCTCACCTTGTTGTGTCACTGCCGCATCACCAGCCGACCCATTAAAGTGAATAGAACTGTCAGTGAGTCAACAGCGGGTCAAAGGAGAAGCCGCTGAGGGACAGAGATGTAATGTAAATATGAGATGTGAGGTCTTTTTAACCCCAGATCTCATCTTTAAGAGGTCCTGTTATGCTTTTTTTCTATTACAGGGGATGTTTACATTCCTTGTAATTGGAATAAAAGTGACCCAAACATTTTTTTTTTTAAAAAGGACAGTGTAAAAATAAAAAGTAACATTAATAAGAAAAAACAAATTGTAAAGCGCCCCATCTCGCCGAGCTCGCGCGCAGAAGCGAACGCATACGTAAGTCGCGTCCGCATATGAAAACGGTGTTCAAACCACACATGTGAGGTATCGCCATGAGCGAGAGCAATAATTCTAGCACTAGACCTCCTCTAACTCTAAACATGTAACCTGTAGAAACGTCGCCTATGGACGCCATTCCACAAGCGGGTGAAATTTTGAAGCGTGTCATGTTGGATATCAATTTACTTAACGTAACATTATCTTTCATGATAAAAAAAAAAAAATTGGGCTAACTTTACCAACGTCTTATTTTTTAAGTCAAAAAGGTATATTTTTTTCAAAAAAAAGTGCGCTTGTAAGACCGCTCCGCAAATACGGAGTGACAGAAAGTATTGCAATGACCTCCATTTTATTCTCTAGGGTGTTAGAAAATAAATATATATATATAAAAAGTTTGGGGGTTCTAAGTAATTTTCTTAATTTTATTGTAAACAACAAATCTCAAAAAGAGGCTCGGTCCTTAAGTGGGTAAAGTGTACTCTGTAAAATGTTGCATCATTTTGGCAGTGTTATTAAAAAAAAAAAAAGAGAAATCAATAAAAGCAAATACGAGCAGTCAGTGAGCTGTTAAATTTATCCAGAAAACACTGCAACTTTGCTAAATCAGGAAGCCTACTTAATTTTGAGTTAATCTGGGTTTTCTATAATCTGTTTCAGCCAGGATCATCGGGTTTTTCACACTGGTTCCTGACTGAGCTGCAGACTCTAATAGCAAAATTCTGTGCTGTGTTCTATGAGATTGTAGGCCACACCCACCCACAAAACACTTTCCCCAGATACAATTTAAATAAATAATACACAAACATCCATCTTTTTGGCAAGAAATTGGCCGCGACACCTTTTATTGGTTTTAAACAATGTAATAATTCATAACTCTTTATTATATCATAACTTCATAAATCCAAACATATTTCCATCTGCTCAGTTATTAGAACTCGAGCAGTAGCAGAATTTAAATAAAAACAACAGTCCCCCCCAGAATCCGGGGTGACCCTACCACATAATAGGTGTTCGCGACTGGGGCGGGAGGGAGGGAGCTTCAATTTCCTTCTTGGTCCAGTGGGAAAGAGGAAAAGCCTCTTTCCTGCTGACCTTTTATAGCCTATCCCTACTTCCAGCACTTTCCATGAGCTCTGATTGGTTCTTCCCAGATACCTTACCTCAGCTTCCTTAAAGGGGCAGCCGCCCTAAATTACCTATAAATAAAGCTGTTAAATTAAATAATCTAAATGTGGTGGGGAGGCCACAACCTCAAGAAAGTGGACCCATATTGCGCCCCCTTTTTCATGAGATTGTAGGCCACACCCACCCACAAAACACTTTCCCCAGATACAATTTAAATAAATAATACACAAACATCCATCTTTTTGGCAAGAAATTGGCCGCGACACCTTTTATTGGTTTTAAACAATGTAATAATTCATAACTCTTTATTATATCATAACTTCATAAATCCAAACATATTTCCATCTGCTCAGTTATTAGAACTCGAGCAGTAGCAGAATTTAAATAAAAACAACAGCCCACACGGCGGGCTTGAACATCAAGCCTGGCCCCCCCCCCACCGCCGCGGCCACGGCACTTTCTATACTGTACTGCAGACCCAGATTGAATATATCCAGCCCAACCTCTGATAAATGGACTCCATCAGGCCTGTACAAACCCGGGTAACCACCTTCAAGGTCCACATGCAGATAGGATAAACCATTAATCAGAGGCATAAATTTTTCAAGAGCCCTATTGACTCTTTTCCTCATTTTTTCCATGACCCTCCTCTGATCTGAGGAGAGCCACAAAAGCCGAGGGACTATCTCTGAAAAGACTAAAGTTGTACCTGGGGAAGTGATACAAAAGCGCTGGAGATCCTGTTTAATCATGAACAACAAATCTAGAGTCTTAACTTTTCCCAAATCATTGCCACCCAAGTGAATAACCAAAATGGATGGCATGGGCCATACCTGACACAACCTTGTTAGGTGAAAATAAAGTTGGTGCCACTAAAGGCCTCTTATGTCCTGCCAATATAACTTAAAAGAGTCCGGCTGCAGGGACAAATTAGTTGAGTAACTGCGTTGAGCCGCTCTCTTTCGTGCCCAGTATATAAAAGAGTGTCCCAGAATCCAAACTGTGTGCTGAAAACCTGAAATTCAAATAAACAAATTAGGCCTAACATATAAACGAAAACAATGGGACTTCCACCTCCCCATTTCTTTAATGTCAGAATCTGGTAACCCTACCCAGGCCGCCACAGAAGCTGCGCCTATTCTAAATGAGTGGGAGGAAAATTTCAAGTTGGTTAATCCCAACTGCACCAAGCATTTCTTAAAAACTGCATCAAACTGAAATTTTGTAAGTGGCATTGAATTAGCATGAATAAGAAAAAACCCTTTACTTAAAGGTCTAATCCCCATAAATTGTTTAACTACCTCTACAGGGCACACAATTCTGTCCTCTTGTACGCACAAGTTGACCCACCTACCCTTGCCGCATTGATCCGTTTTAGACTGCTGCAGCCAAATATGCACTCCCAATTGGTCAACCACTACTTGCTCAAATCGAATTCCTGAAGTCCCTTGTTTATTTGCTGGTACTAGTTCCGAGATACGGAAAGCACTAAAAAAAGCTAACACGAAAACCGTTTTGAAAAGTAGCACTTCATACTTGCAAAAGCCACGAAGGATGTCCAAAGAGATAGGTCGTCTACTGTCTGAAACAAAAGTCAACCTCCTGTAACCCTTCAGTGCCTGTTTAACGGAAAAATAAGACGTGCAAGGTTGCAAACCTAATAGCCTAAAGAAAAATGAAATGCCAGCCAGCGTTTTTGACACAAAACTAAAGGAAAAGCGCTGCTGTATTAACTGGGATAAAAAAGCCAAGACAGTTGCTTCAGATGGTTCTCTGAAACTAAAACCTTCAGCGCTTGCAAAGGACAACCAGCTTCCCCAGGACGCAGAGTAACTGGACCAAGTCTTGGGTGCCAAGGAACCTTGAATAGCTTCTGCTACAGCACTCAAATCACGTCCCACAGGTGGTCTGGGCACGGGATGCCTGTCACATCTGCTTCTGGAAGCAAACTCCGGAAACGGTTCATCTGCAACCGGGATAAAGAATTAGCAATGTTATTCAGAATCCCAGGAGTATACCTAGCTTTTAACCAAACATTAAATTTGAGGCATCTAAAGACCACTTGTCTTAGTATTTTGATCACTAGCAATGAATTAGACGAAAGACAATTAACCGCATATAACACGCCCTTGTTGTCAGTCTCCACTAGAATACGCCTATTTGCAAAATTCGGGCCCCATAACTCCAAGGCCACCAGAATCGGGAACAACTCCAACAACACAACGTTACGGGTGACACCTGTCTGAAACCACAACTCAGGCCAAACTGCACAGCACCAATGTAAACTGCCACATCCGTAAACAAACGGAAATCTGAGGCTATCACAAATTCAAATTGGAAAAAGGACCTCCCATTATAACATTCCAAGAAGCTAGCCCAGACCATCAAATCTTCTTTAAGAGGGGTAGTCAATCTAATGTGTTCCAAAGGGGATTTCATACCAGAGATTGCCAGATAAAGGCGCAGAGAAAAAAAAAAAAAAATCCTGCCAACCGGCATAATTCTACAAGCAAAAGCCAAAATTTCTAACAGCGATTGCATCTCTTTCAACCGAACTTTCTTCTTTTTCAATACCCGCATAATCAGCCACTTCAATTTCTTCAATTTTACTTCAGGCAAACGAAACTCCATCATACACGTGTCAATTTCGATGTCCAAGAATTCCATCGTCGTGCTGGGCAAGCAAGTCTTTTCATCCGCTAAAGGCACACCAAAATCTCGAGACATAGTCTGAAATGACAATAACAACTCCAAGCAACTTGAAGAGTCAGCTGGCCCGACAAATAAAAATTCATCAAGATAGTGAACTACACTATCCATACCCGATTGAACACAAAGACACCAATGCAAAAACGTGGAAAACGCCTCAAAATAAGAACATGACAGCGAACATCCTATTGGGAGACATTTGTCAAAGAAATATTGACCTTCAAAGAAAAAACCTAAGGAATTAAAAGCTGATGGGGAAATAGGCAGGAGGCGAAAAGCTGATTTTATGTCGGCTTTTGCCAACAATGCTCCAGGGCCGAATGATCTAATTTTCCGAAATGCGTCCTCAAATGTCGCGTACGAAACCGAACACAAACTCCCATCAATATCATCATTCAATGACTCCCCTTTCGGGAAAGACAAATGGTGTATGATGCGGAATTCGTTAGGTTCCCGCTTAGGAACCACTCCTAATGGGGAAATACGGAAATTACTAAAAGGCGGATATTCAAAAAGGCCCCACAATTCGCCCTTCCGCAAGTTCTTTACCAAAAATGAAAGTTATGGAAAACCGTTGGAAAATCCTTCAATGAGCAAACCCGCTTTCACCGCAGCCACTGGCACATTCTTTCCAGCCTCACAGGCGTGCAGGCTTTTAGAAAAAATATCCCTTTGTGCTGGACCAGAACCCACCGCCGCAATCCTTTTTAAAACACTTTGCTGCTGGATGCGCTCCAGCACAAAGAGAACATTCATGTTTATACCTGCACGCTGCATTCCAGCGACATTGGCCATCATTGAATGCAAAACAACATCCTTTCCTAAAAGCTGTATTGGAAGGGTTAGCCGTGGGCTGTTTAGGAACTACCTGCTTCTGGGGTAGTATTACATTGAGCCAAAGCCCCACGTCCTTCATTCCCCACCTAAGTGATGGGTGTATGGACAATTTCTGACGGAAAGACTCGTCATAATAAAACCAGCCTAGGCCATCAAAATTCTTATAAGCCTCTAGGATATGGTCAAGATGCTGAAAAAGGCCCCCGCACAATTCTGGGTGCTTTTCAGCCATTATGCCAGAATAAATGCAAGAAGCTTGTAACCAATTATTGAATGACCTGGCCACCGGCCTGCGCCTGTCATCCTCGCACCTCTCTTCTCCCCTCTTTTCTGTTCTGACCATAAACTCTTTATGAGCCGGCAGGAGAGAAAGAATATCTAAGTACTCTCCCTTCCAAATTTTTTCTTTAACTACTATGCTCAAATGATACCCCAAAGGAGACATCTCGCAGGGCATAACATCTTTCATGCAGGACTCAGGGACATTAACCTGGGCAGGCGCAGCTGTGTGCAATGGCTCAGGGACTACATTTACATTCTGCATACCCATGCTAAAATCAGTCATAGAACTGTGCTGTGCTAAACTGACAGGAGAAGTAGAAAGTACAGCAGTTTGAGGGTTAACAGGCATAGAAGACAGAATAGGAGAAACAGCAGGAACTGAGATTTTATGAAACAGTGATTGAACAAGGGAGGACAGAGATCCCACTAACCCAGATAACACATTTATTTGTTCTAACTCACCAGCTGCTGGAGGTTGTACCATATTTTGCTGTACCTCAGCCGCCAGCAGCACTTCAGGGTTTTGGACTTGAGCAGCCTGCCCGACCTGTAACTGCCCAGGCACCTCTGTGCACCGATTGCCTTGCTGCATTGCTTCAGCTGTTTGCTGACAAGGAGACTGTATGGTGTGCTGCCTTCCCCTAGAGTCACTTGTGAGCTGCTGGGACTGTCCCCGCTGTCCTCTTCTTCCTGCTGGCGACTGTGAACAAGTCCGCCTCTTCTTTGTGTTCCAGCGGCTCCGAGATGACACGCCGCCGCCATCCTCCTGTGTCCCTCTCAGCTGTTCCCGAGTCTCTTCGGTAACCTCCGGAGCTTCTATGCTTCTCTCCAGAGGCGCGCTCCTCCTCCCTCTCTCTCTCAGTGATGGCACCTGCTGTCTCCGCCCCTTGTCTTGTGGATACGCCTGCATACCGCCCACTGCTGAGCTGCCTCCACCTCCCTCTTCAGTCTGTAAGCTTTCTTCCTGTGAGGACAGTGCCAGACAGCGCCTCAGCCATGTCTCCCCTCCTGCACTGCCAGCTTTCTCAAGGAGCTGCATCACCAGGGACTCCATTATAAGTGGGGTAAGAGAGAGCCTTACTTGTGAGCTTCAATTTCCTTCTTGGTCCAGTGGGAAAGAGGAAAAGCCTCTTTCCTGCTGACCTTTTATAGCCTATCCCTACTTCCAGCACTTTCCATGAGCTCTGATTGGTTCTTCCCAGATACCTTACCTCAGCTTCCTTAAAGGGGCAGCCGCCCTAAATTACCTATAAATAAAGCTGTTAAATTAAATAATCTAAATGTGGTGGGGAGGCCACAACCTCAAGAAAGTGGACCCATATTGCGCCCCCTTTTTCATTCTGTGCTCCAGTTCGAATGATGAGGCTATAGGTAACTTTATGTATTTACAGTATCTCACAAAAGTGAGTACACCCCTCACATTTTTGTAAATATTTTATTATTTCAGGATCTGAAAAAAAGAATTGTTGCTCTACATAAAGATATATAAGACGATTGCCAAGGCCCTGAAACAGCTGAAGCACAGTGGCCAAGAGCATACAGCAGTTTAACAGGACAGGTTCCACTCAGAACAGGCCTCGCCATGGTCGACCAAAGAAGTTGAGTGCACTTGCTCATCGTCCTATCCAGAGGTTGTCTTTGGGAAATAGACGTATGAGTGTTGCCAGCATTGCTGCAGAGGTTAGGGGGGTCAGCCTGTAAGTGCTCAGACCATACGCCACACATTGCATCAAATTGGTCTGCATGGCTGTCATCCCAGAAGGAAGCCTCTGCTAAAGTTGATGCACAAGAAAGCCTGCAAACAGTTTGCTGAAGACAAGCAGACTAAGGACATGGATTACTGAAACCATGTCTTGTGGTCTGATGAGACCAAGATAAGCTTATTTGGTTCAGATGGTGTCAAGCGTGTGTGGCGGCAACCAGGTGAGGAGTACAAAGACAAGTGTGTCTTGCCTACAGTCAAGCATGGTGGTGGGAGTGTCATGGTCTGGGGCTGCATGAGTGCTGCTGGCACTGGGGAGCTACAGTTCATTGAGGGAACCATGAATGCCAACATGTACTGTGACATACTGAAGCAGAGCATGATCCCCTCCCTTCGGAGACTGGGCCGCAGAGCAGTATTCCAATGTGATAACGACTCCAAACACACCTCCAAGACAACCATTGCCTTGCTAAAGAAGCTGAGGGTAAAGGTGATGGACTGGCCAAGTATGTCTCCAGACCTAAACCCTATTAAGCATCTGTGGGGCATCCTCAAATGGAAGATGGAGGAGCGCAAGGTCTCTAACATCCACCAGCTCTGTGATGTCATCATGAAGGAGTGGAAGAGGACTTCAGTGGCAACCTGTGAAGCTCTGGTGAACTCCATCCCCAAGAGGGTGAAGGCGGTGCTGGAAAATAATGGTGACCACACAAAATATTGACACTTTGGGCCCAATTTGGTCATTTTCACTTAGGGGTGTACTCACTTTTGTTGCCAGCGGTTTAGACATTAATGGCTGTGTGTGGTGTTATTTTGAGGGGACAGCAAATATACACTGTTATACAAGCTGTACACTCACTACTTTACATTGTAGCAAAATGTAATTTCTTCAGTGTTGCCACATGACAAGATATAATAAAATATTTACAAAAATGTGAGGGGTGTACTCATTTTTGTGAGATACTGTAGGTTGTTGGGTATCCATCTCTACACAAGATAAATGGTTGGCAAAAATAAGAACCACACAATAGGTCATGTTTGATCAGATTTTATTTTTGTTTGACTGAAATGTAGGATTAATAACAGACCACAGTTGTAGTATCAATACATTTTTCTCTGAATAATTAATTGCTATTCATTTAGTATTTTTTGGTTCAGAGAATAATATGTTCTTTTAGTAATGTAACTTGGAGGTAGGGTTGTTGTGTAATCTAATTTCTGCAAATGCAGAGGTTTGCATCTCGTTCTGTATAGAAACGTCCTTGTGCACAGGTGTTCATGCCTTTGTGGATTTATCTATAAACATATCATAGCCTTTGTTGTGTCTCAAAAAACCCAAACCTGGATCATTTCTAGCTTTAGCCCAGATTTAATGAAGTGTTCAATGTTTTTATTCAATTTTTTTTTCAAAATGCAAAACAGTCCAAGACAAAAAAAAAAAAATGTTTTTAATTGATTACAGAGAGATGGGATTGAGATTACCCTGATTTAACCAATCAGAAAAACGTAATCAATATCAAAGACCCTACTGTCGTTTATTCTTGTTTTGACTGAAAAAATCTTGCAATGAACCATATTGAACTTCAGAATCCACCAAACTCTGGTAGTTGATTTAACTCATGGGTAGTAGATTGCTTGGTTTCTGTTGATTTGTGATGGTTTTTACAATTTCCAGTGGTTGCAAGTGGTTATGATTGACTGAAAATGTCTTCATGTACGGCCAGCTTTAACCTGCTTGTGGCCTAAAACAGATCTGTGCTCAGATGTTAGTGTACAAGAGTAAGTACTGACTTCCATCGCCAGAGGAGAGGAAAGAGATATCTGCCATCACTGGACTGGCCAGAAGACCCTTGGGGAAATGTTTACACTGAGTGCAAAAAAATGTCACTGGCTGGCTACCTGGGAACAAAATTCTCTCAATTATCTCAATTCTCTCAATTATCTCAGGCACCCAGGCTTTGCAGGATCCCCCAGGTATAATCCAGAGATGTTTTCCTCAATTTAAAGCGGGGGTCCACCTATCTATCGTTTTTTTTTTTTTTTGCTTTCATCCACAAACTTTTCTTTTCAGCATTACATACTCACATATTGTGTGTAATATGTCCGCCTGTGTCGGAAAGAATAACTGCAGGCGGTTACCATCTTCATTGTGGGCATTTGAAGCCCACAAGCATTTATTTCCTGGATGTGTTGAATGCTGTGCTCCCAGCATTCACCGCTCGTTCCCGCACATGCTCAGTGGCATCCTGGGAAGCCTGAGACTAGCTCCCAGGAGTCTGGGAGAGGCTAGAAACACGCCTACTCCCATGGGAGGAGAACCAGGAAGTGCAAAGAAGAATAGAAAAATTAAAGGTAATTACGGCGATTTAAATTTTTTTAAACGGCATGTCAGCATCTAGGCAAGGAAGAGAATACATACAGATATTGTTCAAAATTTGGGTGGAACCCCACTTTAAAGTAAGAAAGAGGCTAGATAGTGATTTATATCCCCTGTACAAATCCACTGCACAGAGGAGGTAAGTATAACATGTTTATTATTTATTTTATTTTTTTTAAATGAGACTTTACAATCACTTTTAAGGTGAAAAACCTTCTGTGTTGCAAAATGACTGCACTAGAGCAGGGGCTCTCGCCGCTGTCAATGATGTCAATGATAGCAGCGCTGCTGTCAATAAAATGCTGTGCCGAGGGCCAAGCCTCCCTTTCTGTGCCAATATATGCAGACAGGGCAGCTTGGGAGCGAGCATGCAGGGGACCCCAGAAGAAGAGGCAGGGGACTGCTCTGTGCAAAACCATGTTTGTTATTTTAATTTAAAAAAAAATGAAGCTTTAATGTCTCTTCAAGATGGCTATAAATTATACAATTTTCTTGTTCAATTTCTTTAAGATTTACCTTCAACTGTGTAGTGCAAAGGCCCGCCTGACTGTTCACAAATTTAAAGTGTTTACGTTTTAACATCATATTTTGTGGTTTTGGTCATTCTAAAGGTAAATTTTACAAGAAAATTGTATAAAGTATGGACAGTCTTAGCTTTGTATCTGAAGCTAGTCAAGTTGTAGATAAAATACCCAATTCTCATGCTTACAGAAGTTAATGCTGAAATCCTAGACAAACAAATACTTGTCTAAAATGTGTGTCCAAAATACACATACACATACAACTGTCTTATCTATCATAGGAGATTTGTACTCCTCTGCCAGACCAAGAGGGTGACACCACTTTCTCTGTTAGCATTAAAGCCTGGTGCACACTAACAGCTCCGGTTGGAGGCGCTGTACTAACCATGCGACATTAGTACAGCAATCTCCCTCACTGAGCTATTGTGTTCTGACAGGGGGATGGCCCCCCTGCCAGAACACTCTGATCAGCACTCTCTGCCATTGGCTGAGAGCGCTGATTGGGAGTTGGTTGGCTGCTGGTTTTCCAGCATGCTTGTCCAACAGAAGCTCCTGTCGGACGGGCCGAATGTCTGCCGTTTTTTTTTTTTTTTTTTAACCACCAAATGTCTCCTGACATTCGGCCTGTGTATACCCGGCTTAATTTTACTTTAAAAAAATAAAATAAATAATGAATGTGCACAAGGGAAATTACTTTACTTGATGTGTCCCTTCTGCTGTTGTGTCCTCCATTCATAGAAGCTGATACTACAGCTTCTATGAATGAAAAACAATCTGTGAATGAAGGGGCCAAAATTCTGTGCTATGTACTATCTCTTTTAGGGCAGAGGGGGCTGACCTTCAATCCACAAGTGCATTGAGACTGCTAGGGCAGCCTTGCCCAGCGCAGTCCAAATGCAAGACATAACGATTTCCCTTGTTTAAAATCAGCTTTTTTTTGGACACTATGACAGAATGATATGCATCGCCCCCAACCCCCCCCCCCCCCCCCCCGGCTCTCATAGGCTCGGACGCAGCAGCGGGAGCAGAGGGCAGTGCCAAGCTGCGCTCTGTGTCTATGGAGACACAGAGCTGGCGGGAGTGAACCCACAGATGTGCCCCCAGGGCTAGCAGCCTGCTATGGGGGCACTCAGAGGGGGTGAGAACTAGGCGTGCCAGCAGTGGACCTGAGAAGAGGAGAATTGGGCCCGCTCTGGGCAAAACCACTACACAGAGCAAGTAAGTGTGACATGTTTGCTAATTTTTTTTCTTTTAATTAGAACCTTTGCAATCACTTTCCAGATCAATTCCTCCTGTGTTCCAGATAAAACAAATGCAGGAGGCCCTTGTGAATGAAGGATAAAACTTCACCTGAAAACCACCATTATTTATAGTGTTAAACATTTTAATTAAATCACATACATTTGTTAATAACAATAACAAACATTTTAATGTTGCTTTGCGCTTAAGGGAGATGTATAGTGCTGTAGAGGTTTTAACAGATGGGTACTAAGTGCCTGTTGTAGGGTGCCAAGAAAATCATGAAAAGTAGCCAACAGTAACCAACACTGTGGACTCCGCTAACAGCTTATATGTTACTTCATGCTTCAATTTTGACTGGTTTTCCAGTCAAACATGAACATTTTGAAGTTAATTTATTCAAGGGTCTTAAAATATTTGCCAAAAATAATTTTTTTGTCTTGCTAGCATTCATCTTCTGCACCTCTTATCTTCTGAAATGCCCCAGCTATAAGCCAAAACACAATTTGGACTATAGTGTTTTCTGATTCCTACACTCATGGAAAGCTTAGAGTCACTTAGAGCTATATACTGTATGACAAGAGGCTTCATCATGACTAGGAGCTGCATAAAAAGTCTGATGAATTCAGGTGCAATTCATTGCTTAAACGTATTTTTGGGCGTAATTTACGAAAGGCAACTCCACTTTGCACTACAAGTGCACTTGGAAGTGCAGTCGTTTTAATTCTGAGGGGTAGATCTGAAATGAGGGGAAGCTCTGCTGATTTTATCATCCAATCATGTGTAAGCTAAAATGCTGTTTTTTTTATTTTCCTTGCATGTCCCCCTCAGATCTACAGCGACTGCACTTCCAAGTGCACTTGTAGTGCAAAGTGGATTTGCTATTCGTAAATAACCCTCAATGTATGTCCATGCATTACCCAAATGTTCCCACAAACCACCATCTGCGCCTCTAAATCATATCCCAGCATTATATTTATCTTACTTTGTTTTTGTAGTGCGAAGCAGCTTTGCTACTCCTTGTAACATCGTGAACAGGCTTGTAAAATTCTTCCAGGGCCAGTACCTGAGAGCTCAGTTCCTACTGATGCAGGCGTACCCCTAGAACTACATCTTCCAAGAGCCTTTTTCCTACACACATGGACAGGATCTTGGGAGTCAAGTCAGCATGTGGACAGGGCCTTTCCGTGAACGCGCTCACTAGTGCCATGACCTGGCGGGGCCACGGTCATGCAAAGATCAGCATTAAGGTGGCACCGCATCCTTAAAAGTGAGCTGATCACAGATAGACATTAAACTGGAGGTTCTTTACTGTGAGTCACTCTTCTTCCTTGATACTGTACACTTGTCTTCCTGAATGCAGCATTTTAAAGGAAGACACTGCAGAGCAGAGGCAGCTCTAGGCTTTGTGATGCCTTAGGCGAATTTTACACATGAGGCCCCACTCACGCCCATAATGGGAAAAAAAATTCAAGCAATTAAAATGGCTGCAGAAAGATGCACGGATTTAGCACACAGTTCATCAGCACCACTTCCAGGGCACCCTCCTCACCCATCAGACATATGCAGCCAATAAAACATCTGGGACCCAGCAAGGTGGCAACCTACCCCTCTAAGATTTTCCCATGCCTTGGGAGGAAGGAGAGTGGGGGAATCCCAACACAGTGCAGAGAGAGATAGGGAGGAGGGAGGGAGAGAGACAGGGATAGAGAGGGGGGAGGGGTGGGAAAGAGGGGGTAGAGAGGGGGGGAGGGGGAGAGGGGGGTAGGGGGGAGAGAAGGGAGGAGAGGGAGAGAGAGAGATGGGGGAGAGAGCGGAGGAGGGAGAGGGAGAGAGGGGGAAGAGAGAGAGGGAGGGGGAGAGAGAGTGGAGAAAGTGAGAGATAGGGGAAGAGGGAGAGAGGGACAGAGAGAGAGGGGGGGAGGGGGAGAGAGGGGGGGAGGGGGAGAGAGAGAGGGGGAGGGGGAGAGAGAGAGGGGGACAGAGAGAGTGGAGAGAGAAAGAGAGGGGGGAGAGAGAGTATAGAGAGAGAGAGTGGGGGGAGAGAGAGAGAGTGGAGGGAGAGGGAGAGGGGGGAGAGAGAGAGAGAGATAGGGAGAGAGAGAGAGAGAGAGGGGGGGAGGGGGAGGGGGAGAGAGAGAGAGGGGGGAGTGAGAGAGGGAAGGGGAGAGAGGGGGAGGGAAGGGGAGAGAGAAGGAGGGAGGGGGAGAGAGAGGGAGAGAGAGAGTGGAGAGAGAGAGAGAGAGAGAGAGAGGGGGGGAGAGAGAGTGGAGATAGAGATAGGGGAGAGAGGGGGGAGAGAGAGGGGAGAGAGAGATAGAGAGTGGAGAGAGAGATAGGGGGGAGGGAGAGAGGGGGAGAGAGAGAGGGGGGAGAGAGGTGGGAGAGAGGGGGGAGAGGGAAGGGGGAGAGAGAGAGAGAGAGAGATAGGGGGAGAGAGAGAGGGGAGAGAGAGGGGAGAGAGAGAGGGGGGGAGAGAGAGAGAGGGGGGGGAAGGGGAGAGAGGAGGAGGGAGGGGGAGAGAGAGTGGAGAGAGAGAGAGAGAGTGGAGAGAGAGATAGGGGAGGAGGGAGAGGGGGGAGATAGAGAGAGGGGGGAGAGAGAGGGGGAGAGAGAGGGAGAGAGAGGGGGGAGAGAAAGAGAGAGAGTGGAGAGAGAGAGAGATAGGGGAGGAGGGAGAGAGGGGGAGAGAAAGAGGGGGGGGAGAGAGGGGGGAGAGAGAGAGGGGAGAGAGAGGGGGGGAGAGAGAGAGAGGGGGGGAGTGAGAGAGGGAAGGGGAGAGAGGGGGAGGGAAGGGGAGAGAGGAGGAGGGAGGGGGAGAGAGGAGGAGGGAGGGGGAGAGAGTGAGTGGTGGGAGGGGGTGAGAGAGACTGGGGGTGACACAGAGGAGGGAGGTGAGAAAGAGAGGGGTGGTACGAGGGAGAGAGATGAGGGGTGAGAGAAAGGAGGGTGACAAAAAGAGGGGGGAGAGAGAGATAGGAGAAGATGATAAAGAGGAGGGTGAGGGAAAGGGTGGGTGAGAGAGATTCCTAGCCCTGTCTCTGTCTGCAGACCCTCCTGTGTTCCATGTCCCAGCCTGTGAGAGCACTGGGCAGGAGCAGGAGAGGGGGGCAAAGAACAGGAAGGAGCTGGAGAGCACTGGGGTTGTGGGGGCAGAAAGCACTGGGGAAGGTGGAGAGCATAGGAGGGGTGGGGGCTGGAGAGTGCGGGGGAGCTTGAGAGGAGGGGAGTCAGAAAGAATGCGAGGGGAAAGCACGGGGAGCTGAAGAGCACTGGGGGAGGAGCCAGGGAGCACAATGAGGGTCGGAGAGCACAGGGGGTGCAGAAGAAGTTAGATAGGAGGAGCGGTGGGCGGCTGCATATAGTGGAATTGAACTTTTTATATTCCTCCTGCAGCCGCTGAATGCTCACTTCTCCTCCTCTCCTTCCTGCAGATGATTCAGCGGCTGCAGGAGGAATATAGAAAGATCAATTCCACTATATGCCGCCGCCCAACGCTCCTCCTAACCAGGCACACAGGAAGGCTGCACGGGCACTCACCTTCTCTCTGGTCGGCCAGGCGGCATCAGGAGATTGTAGGCGGAGCTTCTTCATGTTCAGTCACGGGGCAGCTCAGCTGGAGGCAGGTGCGGAGAGGTCGGGTGAGCGCAGGCTGAAGGAGCAGCCCAGCTGCGGCTCCCACATGGACATGCCGCCGCCCGACACACGCCTTGTAGAGATGGCACCAGGAGCCGTGTGCTGTCATCCGGCCGCTGCCGCCACCTAAAGGCCTCAAATGTCCCGCTGTCCGCACCTGCTGCCACCGGACCGGGATGCAACCGCTCTGTGCTGGAGCCGCTATTCCCCGGGCAGTACCCAATTCATCAGTCAGCCACAGAGCCCCAGTGGGGGTAGGCGGAGCCGCCGGCCTCAACGTCAGTAATTGAGCATAAGCAAAGTAGGCGGCCGCGAGGCCCCTGTCAGTGCGGGGCCTTAGGCGGTCGCCTAGTTTGCCTAATTAGAGAGCCGCCTCTGCTGCAGAGCCTGTGTCCTGTTCCAGCTGCCAGCTTCCCTGCCACCTCACTCCCAGTGGCAGATTAGAGATCCCGCTGTGCATTGAGTGTGGATCTTTATGGGTACACAGGTAACTCCTTCACTCTCCTGTACCTGCAACTAGATCCATGAGGTCTCCGTATCATGGTATCAGTGCCAAATGCTGTGGGGCACCAACCGTTAGAGAGGGAGTCAGTGCACCGACCCTCGCTACCAGAGGACTCATCACCCATGCCCAGTACCTCTCACCCGCTGGGTGGCTGCTACAGCATTCCCACGAGTCCTAGTTACCCATAGCAACCGCATGTTAGAAATGACTTCCCGCCATCTCTTCTTTATGGGTAGCCCTCTAGCTTCTCCTGTTCATCATCGTGTGTGTGTTACAGGACCTGTTCTTGTGGACATGCCTTCATGCACCCCTTTGGATAAACTTCAGACCAGGCATGGAACACCTAATGCACCTTTACTGAACATTCAGTAGTACACTCCAATGGCACAATATACATAAAACAAAGTTCTACCCTAACTACCTAATATGGGCTGCCCCAGGGTAACAAAAAAAGTCCTTCAGTGCAAATCCATTGTTGATTGTTTCCAGTCTCCAGGTGAGATCCCATGCAGGTGACCCAGTAATGGGGACCCGAACGCTCCGACAGTATTACATCGCTCGGCAGTCCCTCCTCTCGGTTCCCCTGTGGATGAATCCCCATCCTGTCCTCAGAACTCCCCCTGTATTTTATTGGTCCACGACAGGGGCAGAGAAAACCCAAGAAAGAGTCCAGACACTGTTGACCCCTTCCCACCCTGGGCATCCTGAACTATCTGCATAACTACACTGTGCAATTATTACAACAGCAGCAATACATTCAAGGGTACACTGTAAGCAGCTTTGTTTTGCTGGGAAAGAAATCCGTGTATGGTATGTATGCAAGTGGCGTTAAGCCCCGTACCGACGGGCAGAATGTCGGGAGACCTTTGTCGGTTAACAAAAAAAACGGGCGACATTCGACCTGTGTGTATGTCGGACAAACATGCTGGAAAACCAGCAGCCGTCCAACTCTCGATCAGCGCTCTCAGCCAATGGCAGAGAGCGCTGATCGGAGTGTTCTGGCGGGGGGGCCGTCCCCCTGTCAGTACACAACACCTCGCATGGTTAGTACAATGTCTCCAACTGGAGCTGTCAGGTTTTTTTATTTCCTGCAACTCAGCGGGTAGTGTGTACCCAGCTTTAGACTGAGTGGTGAGGGTTAAGTGGACCTCTGTAGTTCAGCAGGCAAGGCCAACAGTACTGGTTGGGAGTTTTAATGCAGAAAATGCTCTTTGCTTGTCAGTCCAAATAGGAAGTTAGAAGCACACTAGGTTTCTGGCAGATCAACAAGCATTCTGTATATGTAGCACTTTTCTCGTTCAATATGTTTATTGCAAGTTTTCAGAGAAAAAACCAGTACCAAAAAAAAAACACAGGTAAATTGACACTATCCAAACATAGCACATAATAGAGATACTTGTGCATTTTTAAAGGAATAAAACATGGTGAAATGTACATATACTAAAGAGATGTGCAGAATTGATTTTTTTTTAAATTTTCCCTGACATACCCATTAAATTGTGTGGCTTTTAATTAGTATAATTGCAGTGTTCTCTTAAAATTTCCATTACTGACTACTTTTTTTTTTTTTCTGGAGTGCCTCTATAACTTTCGCTGTTGTTACTTTAATTATTGTTTACTGTCTGTGGGTTGGGGAATTACTGTTTTGCAATTTATCTCCTAATGTGGAAAGTAATTACATAGATAGCTAGGAACATGTACAATGCATACACTTGTCATGAAATGGGCAGCGGGAGTGGTTGACTGTTTCCAGGCAGAAGACAGGAACAAATTCATTGTTTGCCTTGTTGATTGAAATATGGTGTTATTGTACGCGTTGATATCAATAACTGATCCATCTTTAGACTCTATTTTTGTCTTCACTTAGAATAATATCCCTGCTCAGGGACTTGTTTCCACTGTGCCAGTCCCATAACACTAGTATTGTTGGTTTTATAACTTCTACTTCATATCTGTAAATGATTTTTATGATCCTGCCATAGCAGAATTATGAAAATGGCCTTTTTAAAATACCCAGATCCTCTCTGGACTAGCTAAATGCAGTACTTGGAAAACATTAGGAGGCTGCAAACATAAGTGCACCAAATACAAGACACAATCTGGTTTCTAAAGACAAAAGACATTTCTTAGATCTCTTCAGTGGCGTCTCATCCATTAGGGGCGCATGGGCGCTGCCCCCCCCTAATCCATGCGCCCAGGCCCTAATCTACATGCATTGAGCACCAGCCACCACTGGATCTCATGCACATGGTCACCATAAGTTACTGATGTTTATACACAGGATCTTTGCTGGCAGAAAGATCCTGAGTGAAAAATGCAAGTTATGCTCTGTAATAGAGCTGCACGATTAATCTTTAAAAAATCGCGGTCTCGGGGGGCGTGGCTTAGCGATGGCCGTGTGAAGACGTGTCTGTCTGGAGCTCCCTGCCCGAACCCACTTACACAGACCGAAAAACATCTTTTATCTCATGTGAACGAGGCATGAACTACCCCACACGGTACAGGACGAGATCAACTACCAGGAGATCTAATCACCGATCCACACAGCCGGGGATCCAGTACTTTTTTAACGGCAGAACGGCCCTCTCTCCAGGCACCATTGTGGCTGCTCCACGTGCAACATCCATGGCTGCTGCTTCGGCGAGATCGCAGTGTTCGCCCCCTGCCGACACACAGACACCTATTCCTCGCACGGGAACGCCGGCGATATTCTGCTCAAATATGGAGGGTAATTCAACTTTCGAGCCCCCTATAGAGGAAGACCTCCGCAGCATGCTCAGAGCCCTCCCTACAAGAGCTGATATAGAGGCCCTCATTCAGAGGATTGAGGAGGCCCACAGTAAGGACATCCAGGAGGTGAAAACAGACTTACATAATGTGGAGAACCGCGTCACCTCTGGAGAAAGCAGACTTACGGCTCTGGAGGAGAAAATACAAGTTTTGGAGCAAACACAACAGGCACACTCATTAGAGGCCCAGGAGATGCAATTGCACATAGAGGAAATGGAAGACCGCAGCCGCCGAAACAATCTAAGGTTGCGGGGGATCCCTGAGGCCACTGGTCCTGAAGACTTGGCCGAAACAGCAACGGCAATTTTCCGTGGGCTCCTGTCGGATCCGCCACCTAATATGGAAATAGACAGGATACACCGTACCTTGGGGCCCAAGTCGTCAGACCCGTCCAGACCCAGAGACGTCCTGTGTAGGCTGCACAGGTTCGCCCAGAAGGAGATGATCCTGAGGAATGCCTGGGAACAGGGAGAGATCGAATTCGATGGTGCCCACATCCAAATCCTCCCAGACTTATCCAGGGCCACGCTACAACGTCGGGCCATGCTAAAACCAGTGCTGGAAGAGGCAAGACGACGAGGATGTACATACCGGTGGGGTTACCCGCTGGCAGTAACCTTCCGGGCGGAGCGGTCATCCTTCACGCTGCGCACTCCGACGGATCTCCCTGCCCTCTTCACCTTCCTGGAGTCAGAACCAATTACGGTTCCGAATTGGCTACAGAAGATACCACGTCCTACAGGTCGCCTAAACCTGACTGCGGGAAGAGCTAACCCACCCGCACGCACCCAACGGTCTAGGGGACGTTCCCGCATCAGGCCTGGAAATAATAATGATGTCCGTGAGTCCTAATGGGAGATCGGAATCCTGAGAAACCGCACTTTTTGCTTGTTCTTTATTCGTTTTTGTCTTTTTTTTTTTTTTATTTTTTTCTCTCGTTATTACAGACGTTAAATTTCCTGCCCCCTTGGCTTTTGATGGCAAACACTCGTGTATCACCGCGGACTGCCCTAAATGCATAACCCCTCCTCACTGATATACAACAGGGCACCCAAAAGGCGACACCCATGCCTCCATCTTACCCACACAGCTACACTAGACCTCAACCCCCCAGCGGACAACAATCCACCGGAAGATACCACCCCCCTGCAGTGTATGGATCATACCTCATGGTGGAAGGAGCGGAAAGCACATCGGACGGCAGGAGGAGATAGTGAGCTCTTGAACTCCCCACCATAGAGACGATCATCCACCACCCCTGCCTGCACACAACAACACATGCCGGAATGCGAGATGTGGGGTGGTTCCCCCCCCTGGGCTTTGAATACCGGACAACCACCCTGAGAGACACTCACTGAAATATGTAAGTGAAAGAAGACGAGCAAGCTCCTAGCGGGGGGACTTCCTAACGCGATCTATTCACCTGAGATGCCAGACAGGTCTGTGTGCACCTCCCTACTAACCTTGTAACTGTCATCAATGGGATGCCCTGCAACATACTGGCTTTATATCCATGTCGGGAGGGGGAGGAGGGGAAAAGGCGGATCCTGATGATGTATCCGATGGCAACAGGACTAATAACTAGGATGTGCAAATAATGCAGGGGGGGCGGAGGGGATTACTTCACTTAACTGTACTACTGTAGTGATATGTGACTGAAGGAGCCTCGAGGTTGGTGAGAGGATGTATACCGGTGCTATGGAAGGTGGGATGGTGCCCTAGCCAACAGGCTATCCCAGGGAGCAACCACTGAGGCTTGATACTTATTATATAGGGGTGCAGATGCCTTCCGTGGTACCGATAACTAAGACGCTTTTAAAAGACCAGAGATGGAGGGAGCTAATGAGCGGGGGAGGAGGGGGCTGTGCTGCCAGGGATGTAAATGCAAACATATTTAGTTGAAAAAGTTACTGGGGTGTTCTTGTCTGGTTACCATTGTTCAGACTGATCATATTCAGGGGAAGCTGGGAATAGATAATATTATTTGTCAGTGATGCCGCCTGGTTTTTGCAAATTTATTAAACTCGTTCACATACTCATATATAATTACAGGTCTGGGGGAGTTGGGGGACGGCAGGGTTCATCCATACATGGCCTTAGCTTGACTCTCCTCCACATAGGCAAACGCTTCTGCTTGGGTAATACCCAGAGGCGTGGAAGCAAATCTGCTTTTGCTTAGTCTTGTAGACATAACTGTAGGGGTAGGTGCTTCCTGAGGAAGTTACACTCGGAGTACACCTAACCACTACGCTCTCCTAACCTACTAACTACTCTTTCTCTACTTTACTCACTTTTCATTACTTCTCTTCCACTTTCTTTCCCTTGATCTACCTCCCCCTCCCATCCCCCCCCCTACCCCTTCATCCCTACCCTTAACCCGCTCATAAACATGGAGGAACTAAATGTGATCACCCTGAATGCGAAAGGGCTTAACGTCCCTGAGAAGAGACGCATGCTTTTAAACGACATGAAGCGAATGAAAGCAGACATTGTGCTGATACAAGAGACGCACTTTAAAGACAATAAATTACCGATACTCAAAAACAGACATTATCCGACAGTTTACCATTCTACCCACTCAGCAGCCAAATCTAGGGGGGTATCTGTTCAGATTTCAGCAAAAGTCCCGTGGACCCTGACAGACATAAAGACAGACACATTAGGGAGATTCCTGTTTGTAAAAGGCCTCATAGGTGGCAGCAAGGTGACCATTGCCAATCTATATGCCCCAAACACTCAACAAGACTCCTTCATAAAAAGACAACTAGACGCACTTCAAAAATTTACTGAAGGCCAACTCTTAATTGGGGGCGATTTTAACATTCCACTACTCCCCGCAGAGGACACCTCTACAGGATCCTCATCGATCACAAGAAGCACACGTAAAAAGATACACTCGGCACTTCACACATCACAACTGGTAGATGTCTGGCGTCTCTTTCACCCAGGAGAAAAGGACTATACCTTTTTCTCACGGCCACATCAAACATACTCCCGCATTGACCTCTTTCTAATACCCCAAAACCAATTACACGCAGTCAAAGGTTCGACAATTGGCAGTATCACCTGGTCGGACCACGCACCAGTCTCAATGACTTACGCATTAGCCGACTACTTCAGGGGACAAAGGAACCCGTGGAGACTTAATGAAAGCCTTCTACAGAATCCAGAGGTAGTGGCAGATATGACGACAGAAATCACACGATACTTCCAGACTAATACTACGAGCGACGAAAATGGGGGCCTAACTTGGGAAGCACATAAAGCGGTGATCCGTGGAGTGCTTATAAAGCACGGTGCAAGGTTGAAAAGGCAAAGAAACACACAACTGACAACACTGCTGACTAAGTTACGCGCTCTAGAAAGAGACCACAAACAGAACCCGACCGGGACTCGAGGAAGTGAACTAGACACGGTACGCACACAGATCACGGATCTTTTACAATTTAAGGCGAAGGCAGCGATCCAGATATCCCGGGGAAGAATATACGAATCGGGCAATAAATGCAGTAGATTACTAGCTCAATCACTCAAAGCGCAGAAACTAGCGACTTATATTCCACATATATTCAGTTCCACAGGACAAAAGAAGACTATTCCCCAACAGATCACACAGGAATTTATGTCTTACTACAAGACACTGTATAACTTACAGACATCTCCAGTCCCTACTGAACACATAAAAGACTATATCACAAACTCACATATGCCCACTCTTCCGACTACAACGCGAGACCTTCTGGACGAACCTATAACATTATCTGAACTTCATGCAGCAATAAAACATGCCAAAAAAGGGAAATCTCCAGGCCCTGACGGTCTGACCATACAATATTATAAGACGCTACTCCCTACACTAGGACAACACATGCTCAAACTTTTCAATGACTTAGGTAAAGGTAACGCATTTCACCATGCAACCTTACTAGCCCAAATTGCAGTGATCCCCAAAGAAGGTAAAGACCCGACACAATGCGGGAGCTATCGCCCTATATCTTTATTAAACACGGACTTAAAACTATTCACTAAAATACTTGCCTCCAGAATACAACAACAGATACCCAGCTTAATCCATCTAGACCAAGTAGGCTTTGTCCCATCCAGAGAAGCACGGGACAATACTACCAAAGTATTGAACCTACTCAATAAAGCAACCACACATAACATACCGACGGTCTTCCTTAGTACTGACGCCGAGAAGGCATTTGACCGGGTAAACTGGTCATTCATGTTTGCCACCCTGAGATATATAGGCCTGGGAGATAATATGTTAAATTGGATCTCTGCTATTTATACTTCACCGTCAGCAGGGGTCAGGGCTAACGGAGTAACCTCAGAGGCTTTTCCAATCACGAACGGTACACGTCAGGGGTGCCCACTGTCGCCTTTACTCTTTGCACTCTCATTGGAACCCTTCCTGTGCCATATAAGACGGAATCCAGACATAACTGGAATATCCATTGACCAAACGCAACATAAAGTCTCCGCTTACGCGGATGATTTGATGTTTTCACTATCAAATCCAATAATCTCACTCCCGAACTTACTGAAGGAATTCACTGAATACGGCAGACTGTCACACCTAAAAATTAACTTTGCAAAGTCAGAGGCAATGGGGGTGGGGATTCCACCCACTCAACTCACACATCTTCAAGCTAGCTTTAAACTGAAGTGGACGAGCAGGGCACTCAAATACTTGGGCACACTTATTCCCCCATCATTATCTCAGTTGTATGAGCTCAATTTTCCTCCCTTACTAAAGAAAATTACAATGCTTCTCAACAATTGGCAGAGTGGTCTACATTCATGGCTAGGCCGTTGCAACATTTTAAAGATGTCCATCTTGCCAAAAATCCTATATCTATTACAGGCAGTCCCCATACACATCCCCTCTGAATTCTTTAAACGAGTACAATCAACTTTCACAGACTTTGTTTGGGCAAAGAGGAAACCCAGGATATCCCACAAAATATTGGTACTCCCTAAAAAAGATGGAGGCCTCGCACTACCAAACGTCCGGGCATACTATCACGCAATACATATAGGAAGGCTCATAGACTGGTCTCGCCATAAAGAGACCAAAATGTGGACCCTTATAGAACAATCACATACCAATATTCCCCTAGAAGGCACCCCTTGGTGCTACCAGGGTATGCCTACTGAACTCAGACGCCATCCATTGATAGGCAACACAGCACGAATATGCGCACAACTTATCTCCAAGACGACACTCACTTCTCAAAATTCACCCCTATATCCCATAATAGGCAACCCTCTGTTCAAACCGGGACTAGAAGATGGAACCCTCCGGAAATTGGGAGAGAAGGGACTACATCTAGCATCACACTTTAGCACGGGGGGACGATGGAAAACGAATAGAGAATTGTCTGACCCCAATGGTCTATTCAGACTGGACTTTTTGCGTACTCTCCAGTTGAGACATTTCCTCAATTCCATACCACCCCCACCCGCGGACAATACTCGAACACTAACGACACTAGAGACAATCCTCACAGAGACAGGTACTTTAACACACACATTATCGCTGGCTTACGGTCTCCTGAATATTCCCCCTCCAGACTTTGTCCCACCTGGGCTGTTGAAATGGGAGGTTGAACTGGACTGTAGGTTTAGCGACGTAAAGAGACAACGGATTCTTGGATTCACGCATAGATCATCCATCTGTGCCAGGACCCAAGAAACAAATTACAAAATACTATCCCGGTGGTATAAGACCCCTGAGCTATTACACAAATACTCCTCTGTGATACCGGATACATGCTGGCGTTGCCAGAAGGAAAAAGGGACCCTCTTACATATATTCTGGTCTTGCCCCAAGTTGGCGCACTTTTGGAAAGTGGTGAAAGAAACAGTACAAAAATTTACGGACAGAACAATTACCGACGACCCCGCACTCTTTTTACTACACGCGACAGATACCCCAGAGAAAATTTACAAGAAGTCGGTGGTACGCCATTTACTGGATGCCGCTAAGGCGTGTATCCCACTTTGCTGGAGATCTCCGCTACCTCCGACCATAACTATGTGGTTGGAGAGAGTGGAAGAAATAAGAAACATGGAAGACCTTATCCTGACGGCACAACACAGAGAAGAAACGTTCTCTAAGACCTGGCAATTATGGACTATGTTCATATACTCGTCAGAGGGCCAAACTTTGAGAACACCAGTGTAATCCAGATTGTGCGGTCAAATCCTTGATAAACTCAAAACAATCGTCGCCCCATGTTTATGGGTCTCAAAACCATCTTTTCCTCCACAACACCAAGCTCCATATCCCCTCCCTTCTTCACCTTAACCTTCTTTCCCCCTCTCCTCTTTTCCTCTCCTCTCTTTGCTACCACCTTGCTTCTCTCTACATATTTTTCCAAATTTTTTCTCCATACAAAAAAAAAAAAAAGGGATCAGGCCCGTGGACACTAACCGGCCAATCACCAAATGAAAGATTGAAACAGGAGTGTACCCTTTTGAGCATTTTGGTTCACACCAAATTAGCACTGAAATTGTTAGAAGGTTTTACTAGAAATAAGTTACCACAGTGCACAATGTTTATCCTCTTATGTCACTCTGTACTAAACATGTTGTAAATGTGATGATATGTACTTTGTGGGTCCATTTGGACCGGGTTCTACCTATAAATAAACAATTTAAAAAAAAAAAAAAAAAATCGCGGTCTCGATTCAACCCCCCTCACGATCTCAATAAAGCATTACCACGATTCATTCATGTAACAAGTGCAGAGCCTTCTCTGCTAACTCAGCTGTCAAAAAAAAAAAAAGAAAAGAAAAAAAAAAGGCAAATGTTTACCAACATTGTCAGCGCTGGGAGATAACTATAAACAAAGTATCATTTAGATCAGGGGTGCGGCCCTTTGCTTGCGTTAATCTGGCCCTTTGGGCACTATATCATTCACTGACACCAATGAAGGGCACAATTCCTCCCAATTACATGGATGATGGGGCACAGTTCGTCCTTGTGACACCAACAATGGGGCCCAATGACACCAGTGATGAGGCTGAATTCCTCCCAATGACACCAATGATGAGGGATTGTGTATTCCCACTGATACTGGGACATTTTGTACTACCTGATGGCCCCAGTCCGGCCCCCCTAAAGTCTGCAGGACAGTAAACTGGCCCTTTTTTTATAAAGTTTGGAGACCCCTGATTTAGATCAAAGGAATGAACTTCGGTCTGTAAATGAGGTCAGTTTAACCAGTTAAAGAATAAACCTTATTCACGTGTTGCTTACAAGTTAAAATCGGCATAGACCCTAGAGAACAAAATGGTGTTTGTTGCAATATTTTATGTCGCACTGTATTTACGCAGAGGTCTTTTAAACGCAAATTTTTTGGGAAAAAATACACTTCAACGAATAAAAAAAAAAACTAAACAGTAAAGTTAGCCCAATTTTTTGTATAATGTGAAAGATGATGTTATCGCAGCGATTCCCACAACCACCCACAGTGAAAACGCACTGCTCTGCGAAAATGTGCGGCGCTGGTAAAATCGCAGTGCGTGTGCGGGAACCACAGGGAAAACGTTTTCCCTGCGGCCGCGTTTTTGAAAATGTACATGCATCTTTATTTTGGAAACGCCCAAATGAATGGGCTGCCGTGCTTTGCAAACACGGCCCGAAAAAATGCCTAGGTGTGAATCTAGCTTAACTGGATCTTATTTTCTTCTGGCTCCTCTTTTATGGAGAGTTTAATGTTAACAATGTATTAGGTCTTCTCATTTTTAATGTGGAACATTTAAGTCTCCCATATTTGCATTGGCCATTAGTGGCATAATGTGAAATTATGTTTTAAAGGTAAGTTCACCTAAAAATCCCCTGTACTAAGCAGCTTTTAAAAGTATACTTTAAAGTGGTTTTAAACCCATACATATACCAACTGAAGTAAATCGCCTCAGGTGATACACAGAGAGGAAGAAAATCCACCCACAGTGGACAATTTGTACGTGTTTATCTGCAGCCCTTTCTTCTCTACAGCCACAGCTAAGTACAGCATTTACACAGCATTTCTCAGCTCCAGAAGGCAGGAGGCGGGGATCTGATGTCACACACTGCACAGCATAGAGCAGGGAGCTGAGTGTAATCTGAGACCTGAGTGGAGGGACTGGACACACCCCCTCTCTACACAGTCTCATATAGAAATGCACAGCGGAGGCTGTCAATCAACTGGTGTGTGTTCCAGAGATTGCTTGGTTTTGGCATAGACAGACAGAAATCACACTAGATGCTTTGAATTGAAGTACACACTATAGAAGAATATGCTTTGTTCATGTTTTCCTTTCAGAGGTTTGCAACCACTTTAATGTTATTTCCATACCATTATAACAGTTTTCTAAGCCTCATCCTGTCTTTCTAGGATGAAGCAGCCATTGGATAGAGTGCGAGTGAGGGGGACAGGTTTGTTTGATGCCCCCCTCCACCCCTCAAATATTGAGCACCAGCCACCACTGACTAACACAGTATGATTCTCACTTATTATCAGTGAATAGGATAAGTACAGGCAACTGGTTGTTTTTGGTGTTTGGTTTGGAAGATGAGCTACTTTGTATAAAACAAGCTCTCCAAACATCAGAAAGAAAATTGCCATTCTGGTACCTAAACACTAGGCAAAAACATCTAGGCTTGGCAAACATTATATTGCAGCTTACCAATTCTTAGTGATGGCTGCATTTGTTTTATTTTTTAGGCTTTCTTTGCTTTATTTTCATCTGATGATCTGGCCAGAAAGTCTGTTGTTTTTAAACAGAACAAAATGTCCTGGAGATGTAGCAGTTAGAGGGATGGGGCAAACTACTTACCACTGACGGGGGGTGCTTACAATGACCAGCTTTTATTTATGTAAAACCTGATACTGTTGCTGTAACTGTTTATAAAATGTTATCTGGAGTTTGATTTCAATGTGTTAGTGTATCTAAATCTAAAAGTCTCTCCTCCCTCCAGACTGATAATGCTGCTGTCCAAAGGTGACGGTGTTGCTCCTTTATCCAGAGTGGGGGGCCCTCTAATACAGAAGATGTGTTATTGGCCAAATCACCCAGAGGTAAAAAGCCTAAAAAAAAAGAAAATGAATGCTACCGCCACATTTAATGAATAGTAAACTGCAAGATATTACATTTTTGGTTTTCTTCTGCCTGCAGGGGGCGTGCGTGCTAAAGCTGATCTGCGAGTGCCAGGTACTTGATGTCCTCCGGCACCCGCCAATCGTCAGCAGTACACAGAGAACTGAGATATACCTATGTAAACCAGGCATATCTCAGTTCTGATAGGGGGGAAAGAATGCATTCTGTGAACCTGCAAAGCAGGGACTAGAATTTATTACTTCCCCTAGTAAAAGCAGCACACAGTTAACACACGAACACTGGCTAGGCACATAGTTAACCCTTTGATCACCCTAGATATTAACTCCTTCCCAGCCAGAGTCAATTGTACAGTGACAGTGCATATTTTTATTTTTTGTCACTGGTTCCAGGCAAAGGATCAGAATGCCCGCCGCAATATCGCAGTCCTGCTATAAGTCGCTGATCACCGCCATTACTAGTATAAAAAAATAAACAATAAAAGTTCCATAAATATATCCCATAGTTTGTAGAAGCTATAAAGTTTGCGTAAACCAATCAATAAACGCCTATTGGGATTTTTTTCCCAAAAACATGTAGCAGAATACACATTGGCCTAATCTTATGAAGAAATTCGTTTTTTTTTTTTTTTTATTGGACATGTTTTATAGCAGAAATGAAAAAATATTGGTTTTTTTTCAAAATTGTTTGACTTTTTTGTTCATGGAACAGAAAATAATGATGATCAAATACCACCAAAAGAGAGCTCTATTTGTAGGAAAAATTACATTTTTAATTGGGTATTTACAATTACAATTTCCAGTTAAAATAACGCAGTGCCGTATCGCAAAAAATTGCCTAGTCATGAAGGGGGGGGTAAATCTTCCAGAGGTCAAGTGGTTAATGTACAGTGTGTAATTGTTGTCACTCTGGAACAGGAGGTGTTACCAGCAGGATCACCAGGACCAGTATGCCACTATATATATATATATATATATATATATTATAAATACATACATTTTTTGTTTTGCTTTCAGGTTTATATATGCTTTAAGAGGTTTAAAACAACTTTGCCACTTTAGGCGAAAAAAATTAATAAAAAACAGGACCAAAAGAAGAGGCCCTGTGTACACCTGTCCCACTGATCTTTGCTCTGTTGCCAAGGAAGGCATTCCTGATCCCCTGCAAAACTCTGTACTTCCTCCTGCTTGCCCCTACCTCACTATAGGATGCAGTAGTGATAAATTGGTCAGCAGAGGCAGCCACAGTGTATAAGCAACACTCCCAAATGTGAAGAATTTTTAAAGTGTCACTGAACCCACATCATAAAAAAATGATCAATACATGCTATATTACATCCTGTTCATACTAAGTAACTATGAGATTAGTTTTCTGTATTCTGCAAAAAAAACCTGCTTGCTGCTCTCTTTCTCTACCTTCTGTTCGTGTCTCCAATTCAGCTATGGATTTTGCAGAGCAGTGTTGGCAGCTTTGCACATGCTCAGTTTTCAGTGAGTTTCTATGCAGAGCATTTCCTCCCTATTACATCTGAGCAGCCCATGGGACTATAGAGTCACACATGTGGGTGAATACACAGTGGTAAATGACAGCCCACTCACTTCTTCTTCCTCCGTGCCCACTAACCACCTAAACACAATGGGGGAGGAATATTATATGTAGATTAATGGAGGCTTCACCTCCCTTTTATTCTTAGACACGGGCTGGAGGGGCGTGAGACAGCCTGTTATCGGCAGATATCCGCCCACACCATGTTATTGGCAAGAAAATAAATAAAGATTTAATTTCAAATATATATTTGTATGACAATTCAAAACAGTTTATTGATATAAATTATCTATTTTTACTCTGTTTTGTTTTATTTTGAACATGTGACTAGCAGCAGAGGTCGAGAAGCTCCTCCTGCTTATGTTTCCCTGCAGACAGGCTGGGAAAGCGCTGACAGCTGTATATCACATAGGAAAAATGTTCTTAGGTGTTTTTTTTTTTTAATTAAAATAATTACAGTGCCATCATCCATATACAGAAATAGAAGGGACAATGTAAGTTAAACAGTAACGCTTTGGAACAGAGAAAAGATCAGAGGATCAGGAAGTGAGACACGTGTATAAAGCCTTGTCTTTTGCAGGCCCTGGCTTTTTAAATGCATTTAACTTGGTTGATGGGGTCATTTGAATCAGCTTTCCATTAACTACTATGTAAAAGTTTTTCTTTATATTGGACTTCTTCCTTACTGAGTGCTATGGTTAAATCTGTAGTCACCCTAATTATAATTGATGGGAAAAGCTGAGGTCTTTTTCATTTATTTGCTTTGTTTATTTTTGCATAAATGGCATATTCTCTGCTATTTTTTACTGTGATCTGCAAAAATAGGACCTGCTGCCAGCTTCTTCATTAATCATCAATAACAAGTTTTTTGGTTTGGCTTGCAGTGTTAGATATTGTAATCCAAGCAGAAAAAAAAGAGTTTGCATTACATAAGACAAACGAGAAGCGGCCATATTTTTCTTAGGTGGAAACTTTTTAAACTTGCTGTTTTAATGGCCTCAGACTGTAGGTTGCTTAGATGCTATCAAAAAGGTGAGAACATGTACTGTATGGGGTTGATATACTAAAGGCAACTAGTCTGTTCGCTTTGGAAGGGAATTTTGCAGAGAGCTTGGTAAATATTCACTTTGCAAAGTATACCCAATTACATACAAGGAAAAAAACTGCATTTTTGCTTGTACATTATTGGATGATGGAAGTCAGCATAACTTCACCCCAATCACCTTCACCTCTGGGGAAAAGTCTCTTGCAAAGTGCAACTTCCATTGCAAAATGAACAGTCTATTTGCTTTTACTAAATCCAGGGCCAGATTAAGAGCATCATGGGCCTGGTGCTGAGAATTTCGGTGGGCCTTTTTATGGAAACAAAATGAAAATGCAAACAATTCTTCGCTAAAACGAATTAAATATACTCTCACCAGTAATACCAGCCGTGCAGCCTCTGAGCAGCAGCAACACCACCAATACCACCTGCTATGCGGTCTCTCACCAGCAGCAACATAGGGAGACCACATTTCCAAACTGTCATTCAGAGACAACCCCCTCTTCCCAAAAAAAGATGAGGGTGGGGGGTGTAGTCTCGGGGTTGGCAGGGAAATCGGCGGTGGCGGTGATTTGTCAGGCAAATGGCTGGTGTTAGTACTTAAAATCAGTCATCCTGACACCATGCTTGATATGGTGTCAGGATGATCAAATTCCATTATTTCAGTTACTACATTGTAATATATAGTGAAATAGTTCAACTCACCATCGTGCAGAATCAGTGGGACCTGAACTTGTCACTTGCCACCAGATGCAGCTTGTCACTTGCCACCCATAGCCTGCCACCAGATGTAGCGTATCACTTTCCACAGTTGCCTGCCGCTAGATACAGTGTGCCACTTGCCACCAGATACAGTGTGCCACTTGCTACCCACAGCCTGCCACCAGATACAATGTGCCAATTGCCACCAGCAGCCTGCCACTAGATACAGTGTGCCACTTGCCACTAGCAGCCAGCCACCAGATACAGTGTGCCACTTGCCAACAGCAGCCTTTCACCAGATACAGTGCGCCACTTGCCAACCACAGCCTGTCACCAGATACAGTGTGCCACTTGCCACCAGCAGCCTGCCACTAGATACAGTGTGCCACTTGCCACCAGATACATTGTGCCACTTGCCACCAGATACAGTGTGCCACTTGCCACCAGCAGCCTGCCACCAGATACAGTGTGTCACTTGCCACCAGCAGCCTGCCACTAGATACAGTGTGCCACTTGCCACCAGATACATTGTGCCACTTGCCACCAGATACAGTGTGCCACTTGCCACCAGCAGCCTGCCACCAGATACAGTGTGTCACTTGCCACCAGCAGCCTGTCACCAGATACATTGTGCCACTTGCCACCAGATACAGTGTACCACTTGCCACCAGCAGCCTGCCACCAGATACATTGTGCCACTTGCCACCAGATACAGTGTGCCACTTGCCACCAGCTCCCTGCCACCAGATACAGTGTGCCACTTGCCACCAGCAGCCTTCCATCAGATACAGTGTGCCACTTGCCAACCACAGCCTACCACCAGATACAGTGTGTCACTTACCACCAGCAGCCTTTCACCAGATAGTGTGCCACTTGCCACCAGCAGCCTGCCATCAGATACAGTGTGCCACTTACCACCAGCAGCCTACCACCAGATACACTGTGCCACTTGCCAACCACAGCCTACCACCAGATACAGTGTGCCACTTGTCACCTGCAGCCTGTCACCAGATACAGTGTGCCACTTGCCACTAGCAGCCTGCCACCAGATACAGTGTGCCACTTGCCAACCAGCAGCCGGCCACCAGATACAGTGTGCCACTTGCCACTGACAGCCTGTCACCAGATACAGCGTGTCACTTGCCACCAGCAGCCTGCCACCAGATACAGTGTGCCACTTGCCACCAGCAGCCTGCCACCAGATACAGTGTTCTACTTGCCACCAGCAGCCTGCCACCAGATACAGCGTGTCACTTGCCACTAGCAGCCTGCCACCAGATACAGTGTGCCACTTCCCACTAGCAGCCTGCCACCAGATACAGTGTGCCAACTGCCACCAGCAGCCTGTCACTCCCTCCAGGATGGTTAGAGAAGGGACAGGGCCTGCATAGTCAAACAAATCCCTGAAGCCCCCACCCCTCCTGATCTGGGATGGTATGGCTGTGTGTAAAATGAATGCCAGGAGTATTGATCAGACCAAGTTCTATAGAGGGTTGTGTGTACAGCCTTTGGGCTCACACTGGTGTGCTGCAGTTTGGCCGCACTGCTTGTGTATCTGCAGTTTTAGCTTGCAGTCCTATTGATTTTGGTGCGCTTTCAGAAAAAACATGCAACCTAATAGAAATCAATAGGACTGTGGGTAAAACGCAGGAAAACTGCGGATACACCAGCAATGGCCAAAACACAGCAAAGCAGTATGAACCCACCTAAAAGCACAAGGAGCCAAATCTACATATTGACTGCAGTTATAACAGCCATTGCTGAAGATAAAGGTAAAAGAGGGGGAGAGAAGGGAGATAAGAGTCCAGTCACTGAGCTCACACTTGGATGGTTGGAAGCTCATCACTCAGATATCTGTTCAGTTCACCTTCTATCTGCCGGCTGCAGTTGCTCTGTTCATAATTTCCCAGCCCACACGGCTCCTTCACTGCACACAGAGAGAGGAGAGAGGGGAGGGGGAAGGCAGAGCCATTTGTGTAGGGGGGGAACTGTGCACTGTGACACTGTAATAAACACAGTGAGCCAACACAGATGCAGCCAGACACCCCTACATTTACACACAGCTTCTCCTGTCCCATAGACGTTTATGGACAGGAGAAACCAGGCTTATATTGATGGCTGTGAGGGCCGATTTTAAGGCAGGGGCCTGGAGCTGCAGCTCCATCAGCCCCTATGTTAATCCGGCCCTGACTAAATCAACCCCTGCAAGATAAGCTTATATTTTCTAGAAATGGCAGCTGTGGTTATAGCTTTCTCTTGCAGTAATATTTAGAATTGTTTTAGACACGTTTAAAATGAGAACTTTTTTGTAGTAACATAATGTAAAAGCATTTAGAAAGGCCAACGGCCATCATATTAATTCCATTTCTATACTAGTAAGCTGTCCATACACATTACAGTCTGATTGATCTCATTTATAGCTATGAACAACAAGGACCTAGCTGATTGGATAGCAATAAAACTAAATACATTTTTTAGGTAGGCTTTTTTTGTTAAATAGTTTGGGTAAATGTAAATTACAGTTTCTATTTATCCCTGGTTCTCAGGGACCGTTCCTTTTTAGGGGTCACTAAAGAAGCGCATTGTACTAAGGCTGCCTGGCAGTGCATTCAAAGGGGTATCGCTAGTGCTGGCCACCTGCATCTCTTGCCTTTTGTCCTGATTCCATTACTGTCCGACTTTTTTTTTCTTGTAAGTTCAGACCTCAGGCAGCAACTGTACTTAGCTGAAGAAGGCTCCCCCCGATTTTATCACCTTCTTGGCTCTCATGTGCAGTGTCATGTAAACTGCCCACTCACTGTGCCTTGCTGTTGTATCTGAGGCCTGGTAAATGTACTTCATGAAGGGGTCTGTGGATTGTACTGTGGGGAAGAGGTCTCTACTGGGGAGGAAAGCCCATACTGGGGGAAAGGTCTGTATCAAAGAGAGACTTCCCTACTGGGGGGGGAGTCCATACTGAGGGAAAGGTCTGTATCAAGGGGAGAGGTCTCTACTGGGGAGGAAAGTCCATACTGGGGGAAAGGTCTGTATCGAGGAGAGAGGTCTCTACTGAGGGGGAAAGTCCATACTGTAGGAAAGGTCTGTATCGAGGAGAGAGGTCTCTACTGAGGAGGAAAGTCCATACTGGGGGAAAGGTCTGTATCGAGGAGAGAGGTCTCTACTGGGGAGGAAAGTCCATACTGGGGGAAAGGTCTGTATCGAGGAGAGAGGTCTCTACTGAGGGGGAAAGTCCATACTGTAGGAAAGGTCTGTATCGAGGAGAGAGGTCTCTACTGAGGAGGAAAGTCCATACTGGGGGAAAGGTCTGTATCGAGGAGAGAGGTCTCTACTGGGGAGGAAAGTCCATACTGGGGGAAAGGTCTGTATCGAGGAGAGAGGTCTCTACTGGGGAGGAAAGTCCATACTGGGGGAAAGGTCTGTATCGAGGAGAGAGGTCTCTACTGGGCAGGAAAGTCCATACTGGGGGAAAGGTCTGTATCGAAGAGAGACGTCTCTACTGGGGAGGAAAGTCCATACTGGGGGAAAGGTCTGTATCGAGGGGAGAGGTCTCTACTGGGGAGGAAAATCCATACTGGGGGAAAGGTCTGTATCAAGGAGAGAGGTATGTACTGTGGGGTATTTGGGGGAAGTGAGTTGTGTACTGGGAGGGATTTTGGGAAGCTAAATCTGTACCCCACACTACAAACCTCTCTCCAGTTACACACTCTTGATCCCAGTGCTGCATGGGTTACACATTCCTGACCTTGAAACTTGTGCCTCACATATCCCTGACCTCTGCACTCTGTGCGTTACACATTTCTGACCCGTGCACTCAATGTTTTACACACACTTGACATCTGTACTCTGTGCCTTACACACTTCTGACCCCTTTACTTCATGGGTTACACACTCGTGATCCTGTATTGCATACATTACACACTACTGATCCCTGAATTCTGTGCATTAAACACTCCTGAACACTGCACTCTGTGCATTACATACTCCTAACGCTTGCACTTTGTATATTATGCATGCCAGCCCCTGCACTACATGTGTTATATGCTCCTGACCCCAGCACTCTGCACATTACAAACTCTTGACCTCTGAATTCTGTACATTACACACTCCTAACCCATGCATTCTGTCTTTTACATACTCCTGACCCCTGCACTTTGTGCATTGCACACTCCTGTCCCCAGCACTCTGCATTTAACACTTCTGATCACTGCACTCCATGCATTACATACTGCTGATCCCTGCACTCTGTGCAGTACACACTTCTGATCACTGCACTCCATGCATTACATACTACTAACCCCTGTACTCCACGCATTACACACTCCTGACTCCGCACTCCATGCACTACACACTCCTAACACCTGTACCCTGTGCGCTACATATTCCTAACCCCTGTACCCTGTGCAGTACATACTCCTGACCCCTGCACTTTGTGAATTACATTTTACCTGACTACACATGTTACATACCCCTGGTAAAAATAAAGGCAAAAAAGTTAAGAATTGGTAAGCTGCAGTATAACAGATGTGTTATAACAGATGATACTGCTTTAAATGCACAAGTGTAAACAGAACTATAGGCAAAACTTATTTTTTCATTTTGGATAGAGAAAGGGAGGGTTATAACAGAGATGTCGCATCGCTGAGATTTCCCTTCACTTCCTGTCCCATAGCCAAATAGGAAGTGAAAGGAAATCCCTGCAAATTAAGGGAATTCTTTGCAGACCCCCAGCTCACCAGAACTAGTGTCTCCATTGGAAGATTTCTCCTCTTTTACTTTTCTGGGGACAGCCGTCTTATTGGAAAGGGAGACCTCCCTGTATAGCTGGTATCTTCCCTCATCAGTTGTTAAGCAGAGGCTGAATCAAATACAACACTCGTTCCCTTTAGACATTCATTTCCAAATCTTTTATCTTAAATACAATGACAAAAATATGAAACAGCAAACTTATATAAAAATGTGTATTTTCAGCTCATTTTGGATAGTGTGGGGAAGGATTGAGTTTAGGGCTTAATTGGAGAGATTTTACTTCCTATTCTGGTGGTAAAGGTTTAATCAAACTGGAAGTGATGGGAAATCTCAAACATTAACAAGGACAGATAATTTTGGTAAAGTTTGAAAAAGGCTAGAACTTCATCATCTTTTTACTGCTTCTCTGTTGCAGATTTCTCCTGATTCATTTACTGGTAGGACCATGGTCACAGGGGCAGAAAGTAATGGAAAGTTTCTTTTTACGGATGATAAAGCAGGAGGAGAACAGTAAAAACCGAACCTAATCGTTCCTAACCAAAGCTAGAATACATATTAAGGCAAATACTACAATAATAATGAAAAATACCTTCTGAATAAATATGATATAATTTTACTTTAAATGCATGTAAAACTGTACACATCATTCAAGAGCAGATCTATGCCATGTTATAGTCAATAGAGCTCTTCTCATCTCTGCATTTTAATCAGGCAGTTCAGTGTCATTGATTATAACGGAACAGATCTATGGGGCAATTTGTATGCAGTATTGTGTATTTGTGATACAGTTAAAGTGGTATAAAAACAAAAAACAAAAATTCTATTATTTTGCAGCATGCCAGTCCTTAACCACTTCCCGACCGGCTCCTGTACATATGCGGCGGCAGGATAGCTCTCCCGCGCGAATCGCCATATGTATACCTCAGCTCCTTTAAGAGACATAGCAGGCGCGCCCGCTGCACGGCGGGGGACCCGATGCGCGTGACCGGAGGGCGCAATCGCCGCTGGCCACCTGCGATCGCAGGCACGAGAGCAGGAACGGGGATTTGTGTGTGTAAACACACAAATCCCTGTTCTGACAGGGGAAGAGAAACAGATTGTCTGTTCCCACTAAGTAGGAACAACTATCTGGCTCCTTCTCTAGTCAGTCACATCCCCTCACAGTTAGAAACACCGCCCTAGGACACACTTAACCCCTTGATTGCCCCATAGTGTTAACCCCTTTCCTGCCAGTGACATTTATACAGTAATCAGTGGCTATTTTTAGCTCTGATCGCTGTATAAATGTCAATGGTCCCAAAAAAGTGTCAAAAGTGTCCGAGAGGCACTCTGAAATAGAGTATAAAGCTTCCCCTCCCTCCCTGTCAGCTAGGCTCAGTGTTGATCTGCTCCAGCCCCTCCCCTCCTGCTTTTATATTACTGCTAAAATAACTTTGTCTTATTTCTAGGATCTCCTGAGTTAAATTAAGTCATGTGCCCCAGTGTATGTGCTTTATAAAAAACATGCAGCTTTATACCTTACTTCAGAGCGCCTCTCAGTGCTCACGTGACCACCCGCCGCTCTCCTCCCCCGATCTAAGAACTGTAGTGGGAGGGGCTGAGAATCCCCCGCTGACGTCAGCCGGGAGGAGAGAAGGAGAGTGACGGGCGGTCATGTGAGAGACGCTCTGAAATATGGTATAAAGCTGCATATTTTTTATAAAGCACATACACTGGGGCACATAACTTAATCTAACTGAGGAGATTCTAGAAATAAGACAAAGTTATTTTAGCAGTATTATAAAAGCAGGAGGGGAGGGGTGGGAGAAGATCAGCACTGAGACTAGTTGACAGGGAGGGAGGGGGAGCTTTATACCTTATTTCAGAGTGCCTCTCAACGCTCATGTGAACGCCCGCCGCTCTCCACCCTCGATCTGAGAACTACAGTGGGAGGGGCTGAGAATCCCCCACTGACGTCATCCTGGAAGGAGAGAAGGAAAATGGCGGTCACGTGCGTGCTGAGCGGCTCTATGAAATAAGGTATGAAGCTGCATATTTTTTATAAAGCACATACACTGGGGGCCATAACTAAATCTAACACAAGTGATTCTAGGTACAAGACAAAGTTATTTTAGCAGTATTATAGCAGCAGGTAGGGAGGGGCGGGGAGCAAATCGGCACTGAGACTAGCTGACACGGAGGGGGAAAGAGGAGGCATGTAAACTGACCACGGTATCATGGATGAGCAGAGAAAGAGAGATAATTTTTCCTGCATTATGGGCATTTGGAAGGGTTTACTGAGGTTATCTATAAAAAACGCTTCAAAGATGAAATGCGGCATGTAAAAGTGGCAAAACTGACGTTTTTAACGGTTGCTAGCTGTCAAGTTTCCAGCATTCAGAAGAGGTTTTCAAACGTCCTGTGTGCATAAAGCCTAATGCCGCGTACACACGGTCGGACTTTTCGTCTACAAAAGTCCAACGGACGCTGACGGACTAAAGCTGGCTGGTAATCCGATCGTGTGTGGGCTGCTTCGGACTTTCAACGTACTTTTTTAGCCTCAAATCCGACGTACTTTAGATTTGAAACATGCTTCAAATCTTTACGTCGTAACTACGACGGACCCCGAAGTCCGCTCGTCTGTATGCTAGTCCTACGGACAAAAAAACGACGCATGCTCATAAGCAAAAACTAAACGGAAGCACTCGGTCTAGTAAAACTAGTGTTCGTATTGTAGGTAGCACATTCATCACGCTGCAAAATCTGTGATCGTTGAATGCAGCGCATTTTATTTCTTCTTTACGAATGCTCTAAAGAACGAAGGTGTTTTGCTGTTCATAATCAGAGTTCTCCCAAACTGATTTCTGAATTCTTTTTCTCTTTGATCTCATGAATGATATAGTATGCTTTTTATAAACAATGTTTCCATACTAATAATACTTTTTCCCTTTTATTTTTTTTTTTTTTAGGTTTGTAAAGTTACCACAAAGAACCCATTATTCTTTTTTTTTTTTTTTTCTAGTGATTATTTTTTAATTTTTAGATAAAGTTAACCCAAAGCACCGTTTTTGTTTATGTATATATTTTTTTTTCAAGACTTACCACTTGAACATTCTTAACATTAGTAATGTATTTTTGGTGTGTTTTTTTAAAACTCAATGAGATTGTTGTCCCTTGTTAATTTAACATTGTGTGTAAAATCAATGATTTAAAAGAAAACACATAAAAGTCTTTTGCTAAACTCAAAAAAGATCCATTTATTCATGGTCAAAATAAAATAAAGAGGAAGTCAACGCTGGAAAAAGTCGGTGTACAAGAAAATTGGGATCTTGAGGAGTCCATATAAGAGGGAGCACAATCTGGTCCAAGAATCCCAGAGATCAACAGCACCAGCAGATGATCTAGATGTCCCCAGACTGTGGTACTACAACAGCCTGCGTCTTCTGTCAGACCAGACTGAACCCAGGTCATCACTTTCTTCTCTTCCCTGCAGCCTTTCCTCCACGCTGCCCTGCAGCCTTCCCTGCAGCCTTCCCTGCAGCCTTCCCTGTAGCCTTCCCTGTAGCCTTCTTTTGAGGCTGTGGCTCTGGTGTTTCAGTTGTGGCAGGAGGAGGAGGAGGAGGAGGAGGAGGAGGAGGAGGAGGGGGGGGGCTGCCTCATGTAGTTGGGTGTTTTTGGTTAGCGTGCCCTGCAGCCCCTTATGGATTGTTTCCCCAAATAGGCGCTCACAAATGAGGCGCTGCTCCCAATCCATCTGAAGAAGCCTGCTGGCTAAGTAGCAGCCATAGGCTTCTTCCGCTTCGGGGGGGCTTGTTAAAAAACGGGTGGCCTGTTGCATGAGGCGCAGGGACGCGTCCTGTGTGACCATCCCCTTCCTGGCCCTTTTTTTGGGAAGGTGGAGGGGAGGCACTTGGGATTGGGTGAGGCTCCTACTGGGCCCAGCCACCTCACTTGGCCCAGCCACCTCACTTGGCCCAGCCACCTCACTTGGCCCAGCCACCTCACTTGGCCCAGCCACCTCACTGGGAGCAGCCACCTCCTGCCTGACACTGGGCCCAGCCTCCTCCAGGATGATGGTGAATCCGGCCTCCTCCAGGCTGTCCATGGGCCCGGTCTCCTCCTGCCTGCCACTTTCCCCACATTCCTCCTGGATGGACTCATCCTGTGTATAAAAAAAGGACAATAGTTTTAGTTTCTTTTTTTGGGTTCATCAATGACACACAGTTTGCTTCTCATGACTAGCAAATTCAATGTGAATACATCTCTTTAATAAAAGAGTCTAATCAGACACCCTAATTATTTCAAGCAGGTGCCAAACATATTTAGTCACTACTATCATTTGATATGTATACACAATTTGGAGTGCTAAATTATTTGAGACAATTATAACATCCAGTTAACATCATTAATATTAGTACAGTAAATCTTTGTTAAAATAATTTACCTGACTCCAGATGGTCATATCCGGTTCATCCAGGATGGAAGACCCAGCTTGCTCCTCATCAGCCTCTGCTGGGGTGGAGGGAAGGGTGGAGGGAAGGGTGGAGGGAAGGTTGAAAGTGATGCCCTGGCTTCATTCTGGTCATCAAGAAAACGGAGTTGTTTGGTAGTACCACAGCCTGGGTACATAAACATCATCTGCTGATTGCTCCTGATCTCCTTGATTCCTGGATCTTCCTATGCTCCCTTTTATACATGTTCCTCAAGACCCCAATTTTCTTGTACACTGTCTCCATTGTTGCTCCAGGATGGTCTCCTGGACAAAGGACAGAAGTCTCTCCAGCGTTGACTTCCTCACATGCTTGTTATAATACTGAGGGTGTTTCACCTCCCACAAATTCCTCATCTCTCGATACTTTGAAATAAAAGAAGTAAGGAACTCTGGATCCTTCAATAGGGGATTCATTATATCTGGAAAAGAGAAAGTCACAAGACCAAAAAAACTTATTATATGTTTCTGCTAACCCCTCATCATCTT